>CM059429.1:504773-570890 GCA_030390025.1 Squalus acanthias | reverse complement strand
CCCTCCCTCACTCTCTCTCTCCTCCCTCACTCTCTCTCTCCTCCCTCACTCTCTCTCTCCTCCCTCACTCTCTCTCTCCTCCCTCACTCTCTCTCTCACTCTCTCTCTCCCTCCCTCCCTCTCTCCCTCCCTCACTCTCTCCCTTACTCTCTCTCCCTCCCTCACTCTCTCTCTCCTCCCTCACTCTCTCTCTCCTCCCTCACTCTCTCTCTCCTCCCTCACTCTCTCTCTCTCTCTCCCTCCTCTCTCCCTCCCTCACTCTCTCCCTTACTCTCTCTCCCTCCCTCACTCTCTCTCCTCCTCTCTCTCCTCCTCACTCTCTCTCTCTCTCCCTCACTCTCTCTCTCTCTCCCTCACTCTCTCTCTCTCTCTCTCTCCCTCCTCACTCCCTCTCTCTCTCTCTCTCCCTCACTCTCTCTCTCTCCCTCTCTCCCTGATTGAGATTTTGCTCCTGTCCCTTGCCGTTGCTCTGCTCCCTGAACTCACCTGAATAAAATAATAATCTGTTTGCTTTAAAAGCTGCCTCTTGTTACAGAAAGGGATGGGTCTGGGTTGAAGGGAGCAGACATGTTTGTTGAGGTGTTGTAATTATTGTCGTGCTTTAGACTCTGATTCACGGTTTGAAATCCTCTCCAGGCTGCCGTGAAACCGCAGTGTGGCCGAATGGTTGGGTTTTCCTCGGGAGGAGAGAATCCACACGGGGTGAAAGCAGTCACCAAGGGCCAGAGATGTGCCGTGGCCTTGTGGTTCACACTGGACCCGCTCTTCAGAGAGGTGGTGAGTCTGTCCCAGTGTGTTATTGAAAATAATTCTTGTTTCTCCTATTCTGTTGTATTCCCTGGAATTTAGACGGTTAAGAGGTGACCGGATCGAACTTTTCAGGATATTAAGGGGAACTGAGAGGGCAGATAGAGAGAAAGGGGGAAATGGGGTTGGTTTGCACCTCTGGTTAGTGCCCGAGACTCCTGGGAAATTAAGCGGGAGGTTAGTGGTGGCGGAATCCGGTAGCGTCCCGTGCCACTGCGCCGCTGGCAATGACATCATCGCCGTGCGCAGCGCCCCGGCCATAAACTTCCCTTGCGCCCCCTGACCTATCGCCGGACGATATGTCCAACAGGATCAAGGGGGCGTTTTTGCCGCGGCGACACAAGTTAAAGGGCAGGTGCTGGGCGGCCATTTTTATTTTGGCCGACTGCCAGCACCTGCCCCCTCTCGCCTCCTCCTGCCGGCCGCCATCGCTCCTCTTGCGCGCCGGTCTGTTTTCATGGCACCCGCTCCCCGGTGGTCCAGCAGGGCCCCCCCCCCCGCCGTGCGCTGCGCTCGGCCCCTCCTCTTTAATCAGGGGAGGAGCCCTGCAATACCGCGGCGCTACGGGCCAAATCACGTGGCGCTGTTGCACGTAGCGTCGTGATATTCAGTTGTAGCACCCCAGGAAGGAGAGGGAACGCTTCCAGTAGCGACCCACGTCCTGCTTGGGGCGCTACCGCTGAATTTACAGTGGAGGGGCGCTAAAAGTAGTGCCCCAGCGACATTAGCGCCCCTAAATGGGCGCCACCCAATTTTTCCCCAAAACTATTTCCGCTGGTTGGGGATTCTAGGACTGGGGGGCGGAGTCTAAAATTAGAGCCAGACCTTTCAGGAGTGAAGTTAGGAAACACTTCTACACACAAAGGGTGGCAGAAGTTTGGAACTCTCGTCCACAAACCGCACTTGATGCGGAGTCGATTGTTAACTTTAAATCGGAGATTGATAGATTTCTGTTAACCAAAGGTATTAAGGGATATGGGGCAAAGGTGAATATGGAGTTAGGGCGCAGATCAGCCATGATCTCATTGAATGGCGGAACAGGCTCGAGGGGCTGAATGGCCTCCTCCTGTTCCTATATTCCTATTCTGTTGTGACGGTGTGGTCTCTGGGGCAGTGGGGGAGGGAGGTGCAAACCCAGAGGGGGCAAACAGCTGCCTGTACCCCACCAACGTTCTCATTCCTCACACTGAGCCTAGACTGTATTAGTGGGTTATTTGACTGTGGCAGGCATCGCAGCAGGAGTCTGTGGTGAGTGATCAGGAGAAGCAATACTGCCTGATCTTCTTCCTCACCCCACAGATGTCTGTATAGACAACATCCACAGACACGCCCCTATCCACCGGGCTGGTGACCTCCTCAAAACATTCAAATAGATTAGTCCGACATCGCCCACCCATCACAAATCCATGCTGACTCTCTGATAGCTGGTCCTGATCCACGTGCTCAGGCTCTCTGCCTCTGGTGATCGATTACCTCTCGAAGGGGTTGTTGAAATGACCCTGTTCTGGTGCTGGCCTGCACTCGGAGCCGTGCTGGAATCAGACCAAACACGTGCCCTTAAAGAAAAAAGGTGGGACTAACAAATCTAGAGCCCCCATGCAGGGTAGGATAAAGAAAAAAAGGGAGGCGTATGACAGATACCGAGGGCTAAATACTCCAGAATCTTTAGAGGAGTACAGAAAGTGCAGGGGTGCAATTAAAAATGATATTAGGAAAGCAAAGAGAGAGCATGAAAAATTCTTGGCAAGTAAAATCAAGGAAAACCCAAAGATGTTTTATAAATATATTAAGAGTAAGAGGATAACTAAAGAAAGTGTAGGGCCTATTAGAGATCATGAGGGTAATCTGTGTGTGGAGGCGGGAGACATCGGTAGGGTTTTGAATAAATACTTTGCGTCTGTTTTGACAAAGGAGAGGGGCGAAGCAGACATTGCTATCGGGGGAGGAGTGTGAAATATTAGATGAAATAAACATAGTGAGAGAGGAAGTATTAAGGGGTTTAGTAGCTTTAAAAGTGGATAAATCCCCAGGCCCGGATGAAATGTATCCCAGGCTGTTAAGCGAAGCAAAAGAGGAAATAGCAGAGGCCCTGACCATCATTTTTCAATCCTCTCTGGTTTCAGGTGTGGTGCTGGAGGACTGGAGGACTGCTAATGTGGTACCCTTGTTTAAAAAGAGAGAAAAGGATAGACCGAGTAATTACAGGCCAGTCAGCCTAACCTCGGTGGTGGGAAAATTATTGGAAAGAATTCTGAAGGACAGGATAAATCTTCATTTAGAAAGTCATGGATTAATCAAGGATAGTCAGCACGGATTTGTTATGGGAAGGTGGTGTCTGACAAACTTGATTGAATTTTTTGAGGAGGTAACAAGGAGGGTAGATGAGGGGTAGGGGGGGAAGGGGAGGGGGGGAAGAGGGGGGGGGAAGAGGGAGGGGGGAAGAGGGAGGGGGGAAGGGGAAGGGGGGAAGGGGAAGGGGGAGGGGGGAAGGGAGTGTTTAGTCAATGTTCCCTTTAAGCTGTGTTGCCGCGCAGCGTTCCAGCGGTCACGCGCAGATGGCGAGCCGGCCTTTAAACTGAAAAGCCGCGCATGCGCTGATTTTTGAAGGGGTCGTGCAACCCAAGAGAAAATGACAGGGATCATTGGCCGTGATCATTGGCACGGGCTCGGCGGCCACCTGGGCTGCTCCTGCTCGGCAACTTGGTCTGTTCCTGTGGCTCCCCCGGGATTTTCTTGCGCATAAAGCCCAAGGTCATTCCCTCCTTTGTCTCCTCAGGAAAGGATCAAGGCGGATGAGGTTGTTGAGTTAATATCCCTGGAACAGCGACTGGACGACAGAATCGTCGTAAACCCCCGGGATGAATTGTGAAAAAGTCTTTATTAACGTATTTATTTCATCTTCCCAGCAACCCTTCTAGAATGTTCTAATTTTCTGTACAAACTGTAAATTTAAGTTGTTCAGAGATTCTTTCTAACAGTTGTATTTTTTTCCGAATTGAATTTTGTTGCAAGCTGATAATTGCCTTGTTCTGGAGATCAAGAGTTCTGGGTTTTTTCGGTGTTGTGTTGAACTGGGCTTGATCTTCAGCTGTGTGGTCGACCCAGCGCACAGTAACCCTCAGGGAAAACTAACCAGACACTCTGTGGGACCGAGAGAGTGTGCCCGATACCCCGGGACAGAGTGTGCCCGATACCCCGGGACAGAGTGTGCCCGATACCCCGGGACAGAGTGTGCCCGATACCCCGGGACAGAGTGTGCCCGATACCCCGGGACAGAGTGTGCCCGATACCCCGGGACAGAGAGAGTGTGCCCGATACCCCGGGACAGAGAGAGTGTGCCCGATACCCCGGGACAGAGTGTGCCCGATACCCCAGGACAGAGAGAGTGTGCCCGATACCCCGGGACAGAGTGTGCCCGATACCCCAGGACAGAGAGAGTGTGCCCGATACCCCGGGACAGAGAGAGTGTGCCCGATACCCCGGGACAGAGTGTGCCCGATACCCCGGGACAGAGAGAGTGTGCCCGATACCCCGGGACAGAGTGTGCCCGATACCCCAGGACAGAGAGAGTGTGCCCGATACCCCGGGACAGAGAGAGTGTGCCCGATACCCCGGGACAGAGTGTGCCCGATACCCCGGGACAGAGAGAGCCTAATACCCCGAGACAGAGAGAGGGTGCCCGATACCCCGGGACAGAGTGTGCCCGATACCACGGGACAGAGAGAGTGTGCCCGATACCCCGGGACAGAGTGTGCCCCGATACCCCGGGACAGAGAGAGGGTGCCCGATACCCCGGGACAGAGAGAGTGTGCCCGATACCCCGGGACAGAGAGAGTGTGCCCGATACCCCGGGACAGAGTGTGCCCGATACCCCGGGACAGAGAGAGCCCGATACCACGGGACAGAGTGTGCCCGATACCCCGGGACAGAGAGAGTGTGCCCCAATACCCCGGGACAGAGAGAGGGTGCCCGATACCCCGGGACAGAGAGAGCCCGATACCCCGGGACAGAGAGAGTGTGCCCCAATACCCTCGCTCTCTCCTGTTCCACACCAGCCTCACCCTCTGAAGCTGTGAGCCAAGTGCTCAGCTGCCAGTGAGCAGAGACTGGCCACTCGGCGCTCGAGTTGGGATGTGCCAATTCCAGTTACCAAAAGGGATCGACGCCCCCCCCACACTTCTGGGCTGGTGCACTTTTATTGGACGTGTCCCGTGCACCTTCACCTCGGTCCCGTGTCTGCAGAAACTTGTGGAGAATGTGTTGTTGAAACGGTGATTGAATTTACTTTTAATTGACGAGGGGAGCTGAGATCCGTCACGAATGTGCAGAACCCTGAGCCACTTTGTACCGTCCACCGCAGCGCTGTGACATCACGAGGGATCACTGCGCGAAGGGATCAGACAGAAAGGAAACCCCGTGAACTACAAATGAGTTGGCAGCGACCCAACGATCCCGCGATTGAGACAGCCCTCCAATATTTGCATCCTGTGATCTTCAGGAGTGACTGCCCGTGTTTGAGACGCGGCAGAAGTCCGAGGAATCTCAAGCCCTCTCTAATCCCAGACACCAGCAGGCGTGACATCAATTTGACAATCTCCCAGCTTCTGAATTGGAATGAGTTTGGGCAGCTCGGTGCTTTCGGTTGTTTTTCTGGTTCAGTGTTTGTGCCGTGATTTGAGAGCTGGATTGCCACTTTGATGCAATTGTGATACGGTTGGGAACGGTCCTTACCCAGTCTGACCAACATGTGACTCCAGAGCCACCGCAATGTGGTTGACTCTGAACTGCCCTCTGAAATGGGAAGCCAATCAGTTAAGGGCGATTAGGAATGGGCAATAAATGTTGGCCTTGCCACTGACGCCACATCCCATGAATGAATAAATCAAACCTGTGGCTGTTGGTGAGCGCAGGCTGCAGATATCGTGGCCCACAAGTGGCTCGGGGAGGTATCCGCAGCCTCTCAGATCGCCTGCGAGGCAGGTGGACGTTGGGCAGATTGAAGCTGATCATATCGCGTGTGTGCGTTTGTACGCAACTGTCTGGGAATCTGGCTCCACATTTAGTCCAGACAGCTGGTCTCCATTGTCTGACTGCAAAGGTCCCACAAGAATCGAGTTTGAATTCACTTCCTCTTCCTCGTGGCTCTGGACTCGAAAAACCGCCTCTCATTCACCAGTCTCACTCAGAGGCCACTGGCTGGTTGGTGTGGGAAATGGAAAAAATAGTCACACACAGTAAAGTCGTCTTCTGAGGCAGGTTGTTAGAGGGAGCTTTACTCTGTATCTAACCTGTGCTGTACCTGCCCTGGGAGTGTTTGATGGGACAGTGTAGAGGGAGCTTTACTCTGTATCTAACCCGTGCTGTACCTGCCCTGGGAGTGTTTGATGGGACAGTGTAGAGGGAGCTTTACTCTGTATCTAACCCCTGCTGTACCTGCCCTGGGAGTGTTTGATGGGATAGTGTAGAGGGAGCTTTACTCTGTATCTAACCCGTGCTGTACCTGCCCTGGGAGTGTTTGATGGGACAGTGTAGAGGGAGCTTTACTCTGTATCTAACCCCTGCTGTACCTGCCCTGGGAGTGTTTGATGGGACAGTGTAGAGGGAGCTTTACTCTGGATGGCTGAAATCTGGGAGTCCACGTTCGTCAAACTGGGCCTTGGGTGCCTGAAGTCCAAAATTTTCCATTTCTCAGCACTGACATCCCTCACCTTAAAGAACAGACCAATCTCACTATTTAAAAATAATGTATATAAATTTGGAGTGTTTTTGTGGTTTAACTTACTGAGGGTGCTCGTGTGTGTTCACACTCTGCTTGGGAAGCAATGCAAGATATTGTGGTTGAAAAAAAGCTATTTATAAAATAATTATTTTGTAGATACTATTAAAAATTTATTATTTTTGCGAAATGATGCATTTGATCTGTGAATTGTGTTGTTTGAGAGAGAGGGTCCTTTCAGAGAGTGCTCAGCACTGCGGCTTTTCAATTGCAGTAAGTTCGGAAGCCTGACTATTTTTGTTGTTTCCTGCCGGCGGCTGCGTTTAAAGACTGCCTCCCTTCAGGGCGGCGATCATGGACTGTGTTTGGAAAGACGGCTGCTATAGCAACCTGGGCCCCAGCGAGAGCCCAGATGGTTGAATGTTTGCACATCATGACCCTCACTTTGCAGAAATCTGTGTAGCGACTTTACTTTGCTTGAAAAATGGAAACTGTGACGCTCTCTCCCCTTCGCTGCGCTCTCTCTATTTCCCCCTTTGCTGTCTGTCTCAATCGCTCCGTCTCTCCCTCACTCTATCGATCTCCTTCTGGCTGGTTTTTTTCCCTGTGTAACTTCATTCTTTTTGCCTTTTCGTAAAGTGTTTTAGCAGCTGGGAGGGGCTGTGATATTGTGTTATATTTTTGAATATATTTTGATGCAATTTTTAAAGAATTACGATTTAAGAATACTCTGTGAAAGGTGAAAAAGACTTGAAACCTGCAAATAAAATTAATTACAATGCAGCACATGGTGTCCATCTCAATCGCACAACAAACAGGCCTCAACACCGTGGCCTAACCTTTCATTAGGGGCTGGGAAAGGGTTCTGGTGAAAACATAAGAAAAAAAACACAAGAATTAGGAGCAGGAGTCGGCCATTCGGCCCCTCGAGCCTGCTCCACCATTCAATGAGATCATGGCTGATCTTCTACCTCAACTCCACTTTCCTGCACTGTCCCCATATCCATTGATTCCCTTAACATTCAAAAATCTATCGATTTCTGTCTTGAATATACCCAATGACTGAGCCTCCACAGCCCTCTGGGGTGGAGAATTCCAGAGATTCACCTCCCTCTGAGTGAAGAAATTCCTCCTCATCTCAGTCCTGAATGGCCGACCCCTTATTCTGAGACTGTGACCCCTGGTTTTAGACTCCCCAGCCAGGGGAAACATCCTCCCTGCATCTACCCTGTCAAGCCCTGTAAGAATTTTGTATGTTTCAATGAGATCACCTCTCATTCTTCTAAACTCTAGAGAATATAGGCCTAGTCTACTCAATCTCTCCTCATAGGACAATCCCCCCATCCCAGGAACCAAACTGGTGAACCTTCGTTGCACTCCCTCTATGGCAAGTATATCCTTCCTTAGGTAAGGAGACCAAAATTATACACAGTACTCCAGATGTGGTCTCACCAGGGCCCAATATAATTGGTTCCAGGTATTCCACCTGAACAGGGCCTCATTTTAACATCTTATCTGAAAGAATGCACCTCCGACAGTGCAGCGCCCCCTCAGTACTGCCCCTCCGACAGTGCAGCGCTCCCTCAGTACCGCCCCTCCGACAGTGCAGCGCTCCCTCAGTACCGCCCCTCCGACAGTGCAGCGCTCCCTCAGTACCGCCCCTCCGGCAGTGCGGCACTCCCTCAGTACCGCCCCTCCGGCAGTGCGGCACTCCCTCAGTACCGCCCCTCCGATAGTGCAGTGCTCCCTCAGTACCGCCCCTCCGATAGTGCGGCGCTCCCTCAGTACTGCCCCTCCGGCAGTGCGGCGCTCCCTCAGTACTGCCCCTTCTACAGTGCAGAGCTCACTCAGTACTGCCCCTCCGGCAGTGCGGCGCTCCCTCAGTACTGACCCTCCGACAGTGCAGCACTCCCTCAGTACTGACCCTCTGACAGTGCAGCGCACTGAGGTGTCGGCCTTCTGACTCAAAGGCGTGAGTGCTACCCACTGAGCGAAGGCTGGCTACATAAATTCCCCGGCAAATACACAGAACTATCTGGGAACATTTAAAGCTATTAAACTTCTTAAACATTAACAAAGAGCCGACTTCCCTCCTCAGTGTCTCGCTTCTTAAACTCAGCCAGGGGCCTGTCGGTGTGCCTGCGAGTCCACAGCTCCAGGTTGCCAGCTTTCTAACTCTCTGCTGCAAACTACAGCAAGCAGCCTGCGTGTTTTAAATAAAACCAGGAATGCTGCAAACACACAGACCAAATCAATCAGCATCTGAAAGGGAGAGAGTCACAACACTGTGGACAGAAACTGATCTTCGGAATTGGAAGGGAAGGACTCTCAGAAACAGGTTCGCTCAGCAGTAAACGGGCTTCGTCAGAACCGAAAGCATCAAGAAGGGGTCTCCAGAATCATAAGCTCAGCGTCCTGTTGGATCCTGAGCCGAGCTGCCAACCCCATACCCTCACCATCAGCAAGACTGCCGACTCCACCTCCACCTCCTCGCCCGACTCCACCTCCACCTCCTCGCCCGACTCCACCTCCATACCCTCGCCCGACGCCCGACTCCACCTCCTCGCCCGACTCCACCTCCACCTCCTCGCCCGACTCCACCTCCACCTCCTCGCCCGACTCCACCTCTGCCTCAGCTCATCCGCTGCTGAAACCCTCACCCATGCCTTTGTTACCTCCAGACTCGACTATTCCGACGCTCTCCTGGTCGGCTTCCCACCTTCCACCCTCCGTAAACTTCAGCTCTTCCGAAACTCTGCTGCCCCGTGTCCTAACTCACACCAAGTCCCGTTCACTCTTCACCCCCTGTCGCTCGCTGACCTACATTGGCTCCCGGTCCGGCAACGCCTCAATTTCAAAATCCTCATCCTTGTTTTCAAATCCCTCCATGACCTCACCCCTTCCTATCTCTAACACCCTCCAGCCCCACAACCCCCCCCGAGATCTCTAACATCCTCCAGCCCCACAACCCCCCAAGATCGCTGCGCTCCTCCAATTTCGTTCTCTTCTCCAGCTCTCACTTCCATCGCTCCACCATTGGCGGCCGTGCCTTCAGCTGCCTGGGCCCCAAGCTCTGGAATTCCCTCCCTAAACCTCGCCGCCTCTTTTTCCTCTTTTAAGACCTTCCTTAAAACCCACGTCTTTGACCGAGCTGTCGGTCACCTCTCCCAATATCTCCTTATTTCAGTCGGCTTCCATTATCTTCTGACTAACCTCGGTGAAGAGCTTTGGGTCGTTTTCCTACATTAAAGGCGCTACATAAATGCACATTGTCATCACTGACAATCCAACGCACTTCCCAGCCAAGTTATGCAAAGCAAGCTCCCACAAACGGCAACAAAATTACTGAGCAGATAACCTGTTTTTGGTGGAGGTGGGGATCGAGGGAGGAATGTTGGCCCAGGACACTGTTTGCAACAGCTGTCCTGGGACCTTTAAACCAGGTCCACCTGATCCAGTGGAGTTAAAATCTCATCTGAAGGGTGGCCCCTCTGACAATGCAGCACTCTCTCAGTACTGCCAGTCTAGTATACATTGTAATGGTGTTGATTGGCACGAGAGGTTTTCTCCAAGCTGTGTGGGAGGCCCTGCCATGTTCTGAACCCAGTGTCAGAATCAAGCAGCCCTGAGCCAGGTAACACACAGCTTTAAACAGGCTAACCCACTCTCTGCTTATCGGGGAGCGCATCTTGCAATGTCTCCGACATCTGTGGGTCAAGGATGGGAGGCTTCGGGGTAGAGGACGCAAGATTTAATGAGTTGAAAATTCCAAATGACACTCACGGGAACCAGGAATCTTGAGAAATTTTTAATTGGATGCTTAATACTGCAGGGAAAAGAGTGAGCGGTGACGGATCTTTATACAGAAGGAACTCTAAAGTGCATCAAATCCAACACATGGCGACAGATCGACACCGAATTGAAATGCAAGTACCGATTCCAAATACAGCTACAAACCTGCCCGCCAGCGTCCTGTTGATCTGCTACCCCCTCCCCTCCACACAGCTTATCCAGTGAAACACTCCAAACGCAATCAGCGTCCGTCTTACACCAGCCCTGGAGGTGATCTTTGTGAGCGTGCTCTGCTGTTCTGGACAGGCTGATGTGACACTGGGCAATGAATACTTGCATTTCTTCCAGCCTTACCCAACCTCCAGGGATTGTTACCATTGAGTGACTCGCTGAGCCCCGCCAGTGTTGGTGCACACAGTTTGACTAAGTTACAGTAATGATTTATACCACCTTAAACATTATATATATTTATTTTTTAAAAAGACTGACAAAATGCTCCAATGACGTATATACAGCATTGTGAAATGAAGACTGACCGGTTATTTTATTACTCTGCCATCCCACTATAGACAAACTCCCGTTTAAAATCTTAACATCCCATTTTAATATCTGCAACAATGTTGAACTCACTATCACAGCCACAGAAATATGCGTTTTACAGGAGACGGTTTTAGTTCTTTTTCTCTGTTTGCACAGGATGCATTTCAAAACCATTCTTGGGCAAATCGACAGGCCCCTCTAGTCCTGGCTTTCTGTGATCAGCTTGGGAAGGTGCCGAGACATCCCCAATGGGGCAGCGGCCAGGGAGCCCGAGGAACCCATCGGCCTGTCCTGTGCGAAATGTTATTTCCTTTCTTCCCACCCACCCTTCCATTAATTTTCTCTCTTCCTCTCCGGAAGCTCTAACTTTTTCCAGGGTTCATACAATCCCACCAGCCCAGCCTGCTCTGTGCCCATCGCCCAATCTGCGAGTGTGAGCCCAGAGAACGAGCATTGGCGGGGGAGCAGAGCAAATCACAGCTGGGCCAGGGGTCGCCGGAGATCGATCAGGGGTCAGGGGTCACTGGATAGTGATCGGGGTCAGGGGTCACTAGATATTGGTCAGGGGTCACTGGATATTGATCGGGGTCAGGGGTCACCAGAGATCGGTCAGGGGTCGCCGGATATCGATCAGGGGTCAGGGGTCGCCGGATATCGATCAGGGGTCGCCGGATATCGATCAGGGGTCGCCGGATATCGATCAGGGGTCAGGGGTCGCCTGATATCGATCAGGGGTCGCCGGATATCGATCAGGAGTCAGGGGTCGCCGGATATTGATCAGAGGTCGCCGGATATTGATCGGGGTCAGGGGTCGCCGGATATTATCTCTGAATGGGAACTGCTCTACATGGATTATCCTCAAATTTTATAATATATAAAATTTGGAACAGTTTTGAAATGCAATAAAATTGAAGGCAGCAAAAAAAAAAGCAAAACTGTCTCTCTGCATGTCTGACTGTGGCTGCTGAAGACCTAACCCTAATTCACAGTTTGTGAGGAATTCCAATAACGTGAACCCCCCTCAGCCATTAGCACCAAGCTGCTTGGAGTTCACCTGCAGGACAGCCTCAGTCGCTGTAGCAAAATACCAAAAGATGAATATAAAACAAACATTGAAATCTAGGACCCTTACACGTGAAACGGATGTAGGTACAGTAACACACAGGCTACCCCAGAACCAGGTTCAAGTAGAGAAACAGAATGCTGCAGGCTGGAAACAGTCCCGATACAAGTGATGGCTTCAGTCAAATCTTTAACTTCGTCTCCCGCGCAACCCACCCCCGGCCACACCGCCAAACTAGAGCAGGCTGGGCTGTGGTCACAGTTACTCCCTTCACTCAGTGACAGTGATACAAAGAGAGTCACTGATCGCTCGCCCACTGGGGCTCAGGCTGCCGGGGTCCCCAGAAAGCCCAATTATGATGCTAACACTACCCAGTACGGAGTTTACTGGGCAACTATTAACCGCTTAACTTAATTAGTTTACCAGCGTAATTTCTAACCGCCCAGCTCGAACCGTGCCCTCCACGGGAGGATTGGACAAGACTATGAACTCTGCACTCGCTGCCTCGTGACGGTTTCGAAGCAACAGCCGACCTCAGTGTCTGCTCGGTGAGGCGGCGAGTCTGATGCACGGAATGAATATCCGAAACACCCCAATCACCAGCCAGTACACAACCCGGCACGCAAAGTTTAGAATTTTCTTACAGGGATCAAGTTGTCGGGAGTGAGAAAGGGAAAAGTCTGAGGAGAATGCAAATTCTTTTACAATTGTGGGCATGATTAGGGAGGAACCTTTCGAATGGATTCAGGCCCAGGTTTAAGCTAATACCACGGGCAGTTGAAGCTGCTGAACGGCCTGCACTCCCCAGTGAAGGTGATGCATTCACCCAGCACAATCCTAGCATTCTCTCAGAGTTTGGTCAGTACCACCAGGATCAGTACAGTTTCACACCACGCAACATCCTGCAAATGAAATGCACAAAGATGAGATGGATCTCTATAAAATTCTGAAAAATTATAAAATAGCTTGTCGTCACTGACTGACATGAAGCATTTTTTCCCCCTTGCCCCTTCTAAAGTTGAAGCTAACCTCACAACACAATTGTCAGTCAGGGCTGCGTTCGTGAGCTCGTAAGTGAAAGGGTTAACAGCCCAACCCCTAACTACCCAAGAGCAGCATTCATTCAGCGTTGGCGAGTGTTTTCAATGATCCAGGACAGGTTGGCATCGAGAGTTCACATTCCCGACCCAAACTGACCTGTCCAGCTTGCTCACTGAGCTTATACAAGATCAGTCATAATTGAGCGCTTCCTGGAAACACTCAGGAAGATAATCGTTGGAGCAGAGGCAGCACTCGGCAACCTAGGCACATCGGCAACCTAGGCACTCGGCAACCTAGGCACATCGGTGACCAGGAACAGGAACAGGAACATGGCAGGTTTGGGAGCAAATGTACTGAATCTAAACTAACCCAGGGTCTAGAGACCCATGAGCTGAACTCATCTGGCAGAGGCTGGGTGGTTGTAAATGGTTATCGCCATTAATAATAAAAACAATGGCATTAATTGCTGCCCTCTCTGTAAGAGACTGGCTGCGACAGTGATCCCGGCGATTAGCGCCATCTCACCGCTCCCGACACCAGCCCCAGCTGTGAAATACCAAGTGTCATTTTTTTGAAGTGTGAGGTAACTGCGGGTGGAGTGAGGAAGGAGGGGCAGCAACACGGAGGTGCCCATCAATTCATCCACCTCGCTCACTCACTCTCTACTCCCTCGCGCTCTCACACATCCTTCTGCAACTGCAGATCCGATGCAAAAACAATACCGTCGATTAGAACGATCCACTCTAAACAGGAAGAGACGTATAAATATGGCAGTTACAAATCCCACATAGCCCCTCGAGCACCCTATAAGCTTTGATACAGCTACCATATATGGGCAGTTTGGGCTGTAAGACAACAAAAAAAAATGTAAAATAAAGACACAAAACAAAGTTGGGTAAGTGCAACCAATTGGAACATGAGTAAGAATACTCAGAGTATAGAAGCTTTGTTTGGACAGCGTCCCCTCGTATTGTTGTGGCCGGTAGATATTTTTGGAACATTGTCTTTAGTGGTTTGACGTGGTCGTGGCTCCCGCCTGCTTCACTCCCCTTCCTCCTTGATCCGCTGCTTGCTGCGACGCCCGTCCACATCAAACCCAAAGTCGTTCCAGTCGTCGCGGGGGGGGAAGGAGATGGTTTGGCGCAGGGTGAAACGGACGGCGTCAATTACCCGCTCGCCCCGCGTCTCGTTCTGGGAGCCCATGCTGGCGGTGGAGGCGCTGCTCGTGTTTCGCAGCAGCTGTGGGGTGTTTGTGAAGTCCAGGGTCTGTCTGTGGTCCAGTATTCCTTTCCAGATGGCGTGTCGGTACTGGTCAGGGATCTTGAGGCTGATCAGATCCTGACGACAAGATAGGAAAGGGAGGGTTTCAGTTATTGAGAGGCAGGAAACCAGGGATCATCTTACGAGTTCACTACGAACTACCTGCTGGGAGCAGAGTCTGGAAACTTGGGAGCAAAAACTCCGACAATCATCCCTTAGAAAACTTCGCAAAACTTCAAACTATAAAGTAGAGAAAAAAAAAACAACTCTGACCCATTCTTTTATTTTGCGTTTGTTCTTGAGTGATGCCAATTATTGCTCAACCCGAGATACCCTGAATCCAGCCTCGTGGGTGAGAGACTGCAGTCACGTGTAGGCCAGACCGGGTCAGGGCGGTAGATTTCCTTCCCTAAAGGACATTAGTGAACCAGATGGGTTTTTACGACAATCCGACAGCTTTATGCTCACTTTTACTGACACCACAAATGACAAATTCAATTTCACAATTTTTCCTAGTGAGGTTTGACCTCTCCAGTACTATAACCCCTGCACTATAACCCCTGCACTACCTATCATCCGTCGAGAGTTTGACTCAAGCAGTCAGGAAACTCCACCCGAGGGCAGCATTTAATGGAGCACTTCTCTGTCGACCCAATCCCTCAAACAGATATACGGATATTTCCAGCATTTTCTGTTTACATGCCCTCAAACATAGACATTTTAATCGCTGGGGTGAGGCCTTCTCAACTGTGGGCCAAAGCAAAGGGAAAGCATCGACCAGTCTGTGCCTCTTTTCCAAGAAGCTTCCTGCACCAAGAATACCAGGACCGATGTTCCTGCTCCTGTTGGATCAGCCAGAGACCCCCGATTACTGTCCAATCATTTAAACAGAGGGTAGATCGGAGAGGGCCCCTCCTGCCCGATATTCCTGTATTCGCTTTGCCCAGGGGTCCAACAACTGTGGGAGTGGGGAAATCAATTGCCTCAAGTTTTTTTTAAACTATATTAAATAATTTTATTATCTTTCAACCCAAGGTCCGAGGCTTTGAGGACTTTGTACAGATCCACACGTGACATGGTTTGGTATCTTCCTCTATAAGATCATAATAACATAAGAAATAGGAGCCGGAGTCGGCCATGCGGCCCCTCGAGCCTGCTCCGCCATTCAATGAGATCATGGCTGATCATTGACCTCAACTCCACTTTCCTGCACTCTCCCCATATCCCTCGATTCCCCTCGAGTCCAAAAATCTATCGATCTCAGCCTTGAATATACTCAATGACTCAACATTCACAGCCCTGTGGGGTAGAGAATTCCAAAGATTCACAACCCTCTGAGTGAAGAAATTCCTCCTCATCTCAGTCCTAAATGCCCTACCCCTTATCCTGAGACTATGCCCCCTAGTTCTAGACTCTCCAGCCAGGGGAAAACAACCTCTCAGCATCTACCCTGTCATAGATACATAGATACATAGAAGATAGGAGCAGGAGTAGGCCATCCGGCCCTTCGAGCCTGCTCCGCCATTTAATGAGATCATGGCTGATCCTCCAATTCAGTATCCCGTCCCCGCCTTCTCTCCGTAACCCTTAACCCCTTTAGGAAATATATCTAATTCCCTCTTAAATATATTTAATGAGCTGGCGTACACTGCCCTCTGTGGCAATGAGTTCCACAGGTTCACCACCCTCTGAGTGAAGAAATTCCCCCTCATTTCTGTCCTAAATGGTTTAGCCCTTATCCTTAAATTATGTCCTCTAGTTCTGTTCTCACCCGCCAAGGGAAACATTCCTTCTGCATCTAGTCTGTCTAGACCTGTCAGAATTTTATACACTTCTATGAGGTCCCCTCTCAATCTTCTAAACTCCAGTGTGTACATCCCTAAACTACATAGTCTCTCCTCATAGGTCAATCCCGCCATTCCTGGTATCAGCCTGGTGAATCGCCGCTGCACCCCCTCCATGGCAAGAACATCTTTCCTCAGATGAGGCGACCAAAACTGTACACAGTACTCGAGGTGTGGTCTCACCAGTGCCCTGTACAGCTGCAGCAAGGTATCCCTGTTCCTGTATTCCAACCCTTTTGCTATGAAGGCCAGCATACCGTTTGCCTTCTTGACCGCCTGTTGCACCTGCATGCTCGCCTTCAGTGACTGGTGTACAAGAACACCCAGGTCTCTCTGTACTTCCCCCTCTCCCAATTTATTGCCATTTAAATAATAATTTGCCCTCCCGTTCCTGCACCCAAGGTGGATAACTTCGCACTTGTCCACATTATAGTGCATCTGCCATTTATCCGCCCAATCACCCAGTCTGTCCAAATCGCTCTGGAGCTTCCTGGTCTCCTCCTCTGAGCCCACCCCCCCTCCTAGTTTAGTGTCGTCTGCAAATTTGGAAATGCTGCATCCGACTCCCTGATCCAGGTCATTAATGTAAATTGTGAACAGCTGGGGACCCAGGACAGATCCCTGTGGTACCCCACTTGTTACTGCCTGCCATTCAGAAAATGAGCCGTTTATTCCAACTCTCTGTTTTCTATCTGACAGCCAGTTCTCTATCCACGTCAATACTTTCCCCTTTATCCCATGAGCTTCAATTTTCCCTGCTAATCTTTTATGTGGGACCTTATCGAAGGCCTTTTGGAAGTCCAGGTACACCACATCTACTGGCTCTCCCCATCTATTTTACCAGTTACTCCCTCAAAAAATTCCAATAGATTAGTCAAGCACGATTTACCCTTTGTAAATCCATGTTGACTCTGTCCTATCCTGTCCCCATTTGCTAAGTGCTCCGCTATTTCATCCTTAATGATGGACTCCAGCATTTTGCCCACAACTGATGTAAGGCTTACAGGTCTGTAATTACCTGCTTTTTCCCTACCCCCCTTTTTGAATAGTGGGGTAACGTTAGCTACCCTCCAATCCATGGGCACTGTTCCCGAGTCTAATGAATTCTGAAAAATCATACTTAGTGCATCCGCTATCTCTAGGGCCACCTCCTTCAGCACCCTAGGATGCATGTTATCAGGCCCTGGGGATTTGTCCGCCTTCAATCCCTTTAGCTTCCTTAACACCATATCCTTAGAGATATTGACTTGCGTCAGTTCCTCCTTTGCAAATGTCCCTATTTTTCCCGATATCCCAGGGAGGTTTTTTGTGTCTTCCTTCGTAAAGACTGACCCAAAGTATGCATTTAGTTGGTCTGCCATTTCCTTATTTCCCGTTATATATTCCCCCGTATCTGACTGCAATGGGCCAACTTTGGTTTTCACCAGTCTTTTCCTCTTGATATACTTATAAAAGCTTTTGGAGTTAGTTTTTATATTTTCCGCCAGCTTGCTTTCGTAAGCTATTTTGCCCCTCTTGATTAAGCCCTTTGTCCTCCTTTGCTCTATCTTAAACTGTTCCCAATCTTCCGCTCTGGCGCTTTTTTTGGCTATTTTATACGCCCTATCTTTGGATTTTATGCTGTCTCTAATTTCCCCTGTTATCCACGGTTGAGTCACCTTTTTAGATTTCCTTTTATGCCAGATTGGTATAAACAATTTTTGCAATTTTGTCATTCTATCTTTAAATGCTTGCCATTGTTTATCTACCTCCAGTCCTCCCAGGAACGTTGTCCAATCAGACCTACTCAGTTCCCGTCTAATGGCATCATAATTCCCCTTGTTTAAATTCAGGACCTTAGTATCTGAGTCAATTTCTTCGCTCTCCATTTCGAGTGAGAAATCGATCATGTTATGATCGCTCTGACCCAAGGGTCCCCGTACAACAAGATTACTAATTAGTCCCTAATGAGCCGTTTATTCCAACTCTCTGTTTTCTATCTGACAGCCAGTTCTCTATCCACGTCAATACTTTCCCCTTTATCCCATGAGCTTCAATTTTCCATGCTAATCTTTTATGTGGGACCCCCTCAGAATCTCATATGTTTCAATGAGATCACCTCTCATTCTCCTAACCTCCAGAGAGTATCGGCCGAGTCTGCTCGATACTCCATGCGATAGTTTTAATGAAGGCGATATGAGGAAAGCCGGGAGAGATCAGAGACGCGAGCGGGGAGAGGGAGCTACTCACATCCATGGTAAAATGCTCGATCTGGTAGATGTTCATCAATCCCTGGGTGGTGAAATACTCCAAACACGACGCACAGCCTGCTCTCGTCAGAAAGCTGCAAGCAGAGAGGGGAGGGAGGGTCAGCACTGCGCTCCACTCAGGGCCACAACTCGCTCACACCACTAGGGGATAGATGCTGGCTGTAACTGAGGGAACTATGGCACAAACCAATTAACACAATGACTTAAACATCAAGGCAAGACAACATAAAAGACTTAAAGCTCTTCGACACATATGCCTAAGAGGACTTGCATTTAAATAGCGCCTTTCACAACCTCAGAACGCCCCAAAGCGCTTTACAGCCAATGAAGTACGTTTGACGTGCAGGCACTGTTGTAATGTAGGAAACGCGGCAGCCAATTTGCACACAGCCAGGCCACCGGGGAGATCTCCCTGACTCTTCTTCAAATAATGGCCTTGGGATCTTTTACATCCACCTGAGGGGGCAGACAGGGCCTCGGTTTAACGTCCATCCAAAAGACGGCACCTCCAACAGTGTGGCGCTCCCTCAGTACTGCTCCTCCGACAGTGCGGCGCTCCCTCAGTACTGCCCCTCCGACAGTGCGGCGCTCCCTCAGTACTGCCCCTCCGACAGTGCGGCGCTCCCTCAGTACTGCTCCTCCGACAGTGCGGCGCTCCCTCAGTACTGCCCCTCCGACAGTGCGGCGCTCCCTCAGTACTGCCCCTCCGACAGTGCGGCGCTCCCTCAGTACTGCCCCTCCGACAGTGCGGCACTCCCTCAGTACTGCCCCTCCGACAGTGCAGCGCTCCCTCAGTACTGCCCCTCCGACAGTGCGGCGCTCCCTCAGTACTGCCCCTCCGACAGTGCCGCACTCCCTCAGTACTGCCCCTCCGACAGTGCAGCGCTCCCTCAGTACTGACCCTCCGACAGTGCAGCGCTCCCTCAGTACTGCCCCTCCGACAGTGCAGCGCTCCCTCAGTACTGCCCCTCCGACAGTGCGGCGTTCCCTCAGTACTGCCCCTCCGACAGTGCCGCACTCCCTCAGTACTGCCCCTCCGACAGTGCGGCGCGCCCTCAGTACTGCCCCGCCGACAGTGCAGCGCTCCCTCAGTACTGCCCCTCCGACAGTGCCGCACTCCCTCAGTACTGCCCCTCCGACAGTGCGGCTCTCCCTCAGTACTGACCCTCCGACAATGCAGCGCTCCCTTAGTACTGCCCCTCCGACAGTGCAGCGCTCCCTCAGTACTGCCCCTCCGACAGTGCGGCGCTCCCTCAGTACTGCCCCTCCGACAGTGCGGCACTCCCTCAGTACTGCCCCTCCGACAGTGCGGCTCTCCCTCAGTACTGCCCCTCCGACAGTGCAGCGCTCCCTTAGTACTGCCCCTCCGACAGTGCAGCGCTCCCTCAGTACTGCCCCTCCGACAGTGCCGCACTCCCTCAGTACTGCCCCTCCGACAGTGCGGCTCTCCCTCAGTACTGACCCTCCGACAGTGCAGCGCTCCCTTAGTACTGCCCCTCCGACAGTGCAGCGCTCCCTCAGTACTGCCCCTCCGACAGTGCGGCGCTCCCTCAGTACTGCCCCTCCGACAGTGCGGCGCTCCCTCAGTACTGCACTGGGAGTGCCAGCCTGGATTATGAGCTCAAGTCTCTGGAGTGCGGCCTGAACCCACGACCTTCAGACTCAGAGGCGGGAGTGCGGCTGGCTATTCAACTGTGGGGAGAGTCGCAGTCGATCCTGTCGACACACACACACGTTTCCAGCAGGGGTCCCACTCTGGTGATGGGGATGGGGAGCAGGACCCCTGGTTAGTTCTGGCGATGGGGAGCAGGACCCCTGGTTAGTTCTTCCCCTCCCGCCTGTCCAGCAGCACTTAGACCAGTGACAGCCCCCCTCTCACTGCCTCGGCTGAGATCTGCAGCCTCCTGGTCTGTGGGGATCAGCTCTGCGCTCTTCCCTCAAAACTTTGCAGCAATAAAATAAACAGCACACACAGCTGAAACTTGCAAGATCCCTTTAAGTTCTCGGCGGTTTTTCAGAACCTGAATAACTTGAAGCGACCTTTAAAGTTTCATACTGGAAGAGTTAACTCACAGTGGAGCTGGTCTCTTCACACCCGATTCACATACTCGAGAATTACAGCCACGAACAGGCTGCAGCTTAAAAAGCGTAGGAACAAATTGAGGATAAAACAGAAGCAAAGAATGAATCGAAAGGGAACAGGATTATTACGTAGATCCAGGAGAGTTACCGGGAACGCATCAAGTTAAAGAGTAAATTGGCATTCCGATTTCACTGCGGGATTAATCAGAGTGGGAAGTGGGTCGGAGGTTTGGAATTTCATAAGCAGGGATCGGTATATGAATCGTGCGAGAAGTGGGCTCCACGCTACATAAACTAGTTCTAAAAAGTAAGTCAGTAATCGAAGCACCACCTCTGACCTGGAGATACTGTTGTCAGACGGGTAGGGCGGAGGAGGAGTGCAGTGAGAGGTCGATGCCATGGGTGAAGGCAATCCCTGCGTGGCACTCAACCCGTTCATGTCTCCGTTCATCTGCATTGGGACGTTCATCATCTGAGGGACTGGGGAGACAAAAGAACTCATCAGAATCATCCTTCACTCCGCCCGCCCGCAGTCACACTGTGCTCTCCAACTACCACCGGGACTGGCAGTCGCAAATTCAGTTAGTTCCCCCTCCCCCAGGAGACAAGTCAACGCAGGCCCATTATTAGAGGGATGCACAATCACGATATCCGTCTAATACCGGTGAGCCGCCCTGGTAACATGTTGCAGAGTTTGTGGTGAGGCTCCACAAGTGAGACTGAACTCCTCTCCTGTAGCTCTTTATATTCCACAAGAGGCAAGTCACCATAGGCTGGGGTGACTATGAATCGTGCGGACAGCGTTCACCGGTTTGCTGGGGTCACTGATTCCCCCCCTCATCCTCTTATTCCCCAGTTGGTACAAACAGGTGGACGAACACTGATTGCCTCCTGCCCCATCTCTGCTGAAGGTGTGGCTCAGTTGCTGCAATGCAGTTCCGCAGGCATCAGTCGCCCTGTAGCTATTACTTGCGAGAGTGCCTCAGGGGTGAGTGTCGGCCAGCTATTCAACCATATGCAGCATCACCGCAGCCAGCCCCTGCCTTCACCCAATGGCTACACACGGACAGTCCCAGTGGGGTTGGGGGGGGGTCTCTGGGATAGCAGCTGGGACCCTGGTCGATTCTCCGCTCTCTAACCCAAGGTCACTGAGGGTAATTCAACCGCTGCCCCGGCTAACTCAGTACAGACTGGGCTACGCACGGTCCTGGGAGCTTCCTTGCCCATGCCCCCGCCCTCGCCAGCACCCTCGCCCACGGCCGGGGGGGGGGGGGGGGGAATCCTCGGCCATGTAATAGACGTATTAGCAAGGTTAAGAACCGTCAACTCCATAAAGAATTTCACAGCAATCACGCTCTCACGAATGGAAAGAACCAATTCGTCCAACAGCAAGAGGGCCGAATCTTCAAGAATAGAAATACTCTCCCCCCCCCCCACCCGCCAACCAGTGACATGAATTGGCCTCAGGGGAAGATGAACCAGTTCCCCAGCCCCCAGCCCTCGTTTACTGAGATTCCTGGGTCACTGGCCAAGGGCGCCAAGGTTGGAGCGTGAGGGAGGTGAGCAGCCGACACCAGGCCTGGGCATTAGAAGACTGCAGGTTATGGTGGGGAGTGAAGATCCCGGGAGGGAAGGAGTTCCATTGTCTTAAGGCGGAGCTGGCACAGGAGACAGTGCGATGAGTCTTGATTTCAGGACTGCAGGACTGCGAGGATGCAGGGAGGACGGGGTGTGCAGGACGGGGGACTTGCAGCTTAGGAGGAATCACTGACCAGAGTCTCACTAATGGAGAAAGGTTGCGAGAGGGAGAGAGATGAGGGAGGAATCACCCATCAGATAAGCCCAGGTGTGCGAGAGACGTCAGAGAGTCTGTCGGGATAGCGAGCCGTGTTGAAGTATTGGATGAAGTCAGGCTTTGCAAGTGTCTCTCAGACTCTTACCCATACTTCCTGGCATGTTGGCTTGTGTGAGTGCGTTGCGCTGTGGGCTGATGAGCTGGCTGACAGATGGCAACTTGTTCCCCATGCTGGCCATTTTATTCATCGGAGGGGGAGAGGGTCCAAAGGACTGCTGCGATTGCATCGATGGCCTGAAACAGAGAAAGGGCAAAATAATGACAATGCAGACCTCGTTTAAAAATAACTTGCACCACTTCCCCCCCCACCCCCCCAAGTGATATTACGCTGCCCGAGTTCACCAACATACCAGCAAATGCATCATTAGAGCAATGAGAGCGCTCGGGAGGCCACTCGGCCCATTGTGTCTGTGCTGCTGCTGGCTCCAGGTTGGAGTTATCCACTATAATCCCATTTCCCTGCTCTTCCCCCGTAGCCTTCGATATTTGTCCTCATGTTTACCCAGTTCCCTCTTAAAGACCAACACTGACTTCACTTCAACAGCCCCTTGTGAGAATGGATTCCACCCTCGAACAGCCCTTCGCAATGAAAACATTCCTTCCTGGCTCCCCTTTAGGCTTCCAACATTAATCCTGAGCTTACAGCCCGTTAATGATTCTGTGCCCAACATGGCTCCTGACTGGCACACTTGGCACACTGCTGTATGCACAGCGCAACGCCCAAGATACCCTTTCAATGAGAATTGGAATGCACGCTCTCCACTTGTTTACAGTACTGTTGCTACAATAGTTGAGCTTGTAAGTGTTTAAAGAAACATTTGCATTTATATCGCATCTCAGAAATGTTTACATACAATTAAATCACTTTAGAGATGTCAAGAATGTGGCGGCCATGTTGTAAACACACAGCAATGTGAGAACGACCAGATGATCAGTTTTAGTGATGTATGAGGGATAAATATTGGCCCCAGGACACCGGGGAGAACTCCCCTGCTCTTCGAAATAGTGGCCGAGGGATCATTACCCTCCACCCGAACAGGAACCTCGGTTTAACGCCCCATTCGAAAGACGGCCCCTCCAACATCGCAGCACTCCCTCCCTAAATGCTGCACTCAAGTCCTGGAATGGGGCACCAACCACAAATCTTCTGACTCAGCCAGAAACTCCGCCAGGGTCGCTTCTCCTGATCGGCAGCCAGCAACTCTTGCTGTGCGCGGATGTTTGGTGAGGACAGGATAGGGACGCGGTACTGATACCCCCCCACCCCCAAGACAAATAGCCCGCGCAATGCTCACAGATGGAAAAGGGCCACGTGGGCAATGTACCGGACTGGTGCCTGGGGGATTGCACCCTAGTAATGAGTCAACAGCTTCAGGTGCAAAGGGGGGGGGGGATCTCACGAGACAAGAATGAAAGGTGAATGTAAATACACAATTACAGTGTTTCTTCGTTTTATATTTTAGTAAATTTAGTGATAAACAACCTCTCTGGTTTGCCCGATCTGGCCATTGTGCTGCCGACATTTGTGCGTCAGCATTCTCCACATCGTTCAGTGGATCCCTTCCCGAATAAACGCCTGCTCCCCACCCTGTGCTCCCCACAAAAAGATTTGCTTCTGAGGAAGATGGAGCTGAATCCCCAGAGCACCGGAACCAAGAAAGACTCCACACAGACTCCAGGTGCCGGATTTATTGAAAGTATCAAGTACAGGTTTCTGCATCAACCCAGCATATACACAGGAACTCAAACAATTACCATATACTGCAAAACATATTCAAAAACACAGAACATCTTCACAGAGGAACTTATCTGGCCAGCAGCAACCCAGCGACACACACTGCCAGAGCTTTGATACCTTACCTGTGCCAGCCAGGTAAAGGAAAGAGATTGCACGTGACAAGTGGAGAGGCTCAGATACAGTCTCTGGGACAACGCGGCTTCTAGTGCAACTGAGGGCTGCACACAGCACGTGCACCATTGTATCACTTCCTTTGGTGACAGGAAACTTCATTAAACAAGAAAAAGACAGGCACGTGGCTGTAAGATTTATTAGGCTCATTCTTTTGTTACGCCACACTCCATGTAGCCCAAACAGTCACTGGGAGGAGGAGTGTGACCCAGTCCAGGACAAGTCGCCATTTGCCTTCACACCACACGATGGTGCTCCACATACAGCAGAGAGTGACGGCTGGAGAGGGCTGTCGGGGCAGACCTTGCACAAGGGCAACACACATTACTTGTTCACGGAGCTCTTGAATCGAAACGTTGAAGGCGAAAAACCAAACACTCGATGCAGCCTTCACGGGCTCGTGACTTACACTGGCGCTGCTCAAACCTTTCTGCGCAGGGGGCCCCCCTGCAACTCCCGAGGACCCCGCCCTAACTTCAGAAAAACAGCGTTAGCTATCCTGAGGATAACAGTGGCAGAAAATGTACATCAGTGTACAGCAACTGGAGCAACCTGCTAGCAAATTAACAAGCACAAGAAAACTCCAATCTGGAACATGGAATTCTGGTGGCCATGGTCGAGCCAGTCTCAGAGAGACAGCGGCCTGAGTAGATCGCAGACTCCCCACTCCGGCCTCAGACAGACAGCGGCCTGAGTAGATCGCAGACTCCCCACTCCGGCCTCAGACAGACAGCGGCCTGAGTAGATCGCAGACTCCCCACTCCGGCCTCAGACAGACAGCGGCCTGAGTAGATCGCAGACTCCCCACTCCGGCCTCAGACAGACAGCGGCCTGAGTAGATCGCAGACTCTCCACTCCGGCCTCAGACAGACAGCGGCCTGAGTAGATCGCAGACTCCCCACTCCGGCCTCAGACAGACAGCGGCCTGAGTAGATCGCAGACTCCCCACTCCGGCCTCAGACAGACAGCGGCCTGAGTAGATCGCAGACTCCCCACTCCGGCCTCAGACAGACAGCGGCCTGAGTAGATCGCAGACTCCCCACTCCGGCCTCAGACAGACAGCGGCCGGAGTAGATCGCAGACTCCCCACTCCGGCCTCAGACAGACAGCGGCCTGAGTAGATCGCAGACTCCCCACTCCGGCCTCAGACAGACAGCGGCCTGAGTAGATCGCAGACTCCCCACTCCGGCCTCAGACAGACAGCGGCCTGAGTAGATCGCAGACTCCCCACTCCAGCTTGGGGAACCTGTGCTATGCTCACAGCCTCTTCTAGTCTGCCGGAGGTCCCTTAACCTTCGACACTAATTGAAGGAAGGACCTCCGCAGGATCACAGCCAGCGGGGGACATCAATACCAACGATTTATATGTAAGATGGGCTCATTTCACCTTATTTTAGGGGAAACATGTTACTGAATGGGATATTTTAGAAAAGAAAAGACTTGCATTTCTCCAGCGCCTTTCACGACCACCGGAGGTCCCAAAGCGCTTTACAGCCAATGAAGTACTTTTGAAGTGTAGTCACTGTTGTAATGTGGGAAACGTGGAAACCAATTTGCACACAGCAAGCTCCCACAAACGGCAACGCGATAATGACCAGATAATCTGTTTTTGTTATGTTGGTTGAGGGATAAATATTGGCCCAGGACACCGGGGAGAACTCCCCTGCTCTTCTTCGAAATGGTGCCGTGGGATCTTTTATGTCCACCTGAGAGGGCAGACGGAGCCTCGGTTTAATGTCTCAACCGAAAAACGGCACCTCCAACAGTGCAGCACTCCCTCAGTGCTGTACTGGGAGTGTCAGCCTAGACATTTTTGTGCTCAAGTCTCTGGAGCGGGACTTGAACCCACGACCTTCTGACTCTGAGGCGAGGGGGCTGCCCACTGAGACACAGCTGACACAAGACAGCAACATTATATTGCATCAGAGGGGGAAAAAAATCCAGAGAAATTAAAAGCTAATACAACATGCAACCAAGTGCTTAATGTCGTCACTTAATGTTATGCATGAACTGAGACATTATAATAAGTTATACATTACAAAATAATGTGCAATAAAATCAAAAAATATGTACAATAACATTGGAACCTCTGACACAAGGCCAGCTAATGCCTCATATCGCACAACACGATGACACAGAGATAGTCACCCATCACAAACTGTCTCTCAGACAACAGGACGCGATCTGTCGTCACTGGTGAAGCAGACTAGCAGTGAACCAGTATCTCTCACACTCCTGCTCTGAAACAGCCTACAGTGCAACTCTGCTTCTGTAAGGTGTCGAGCAAGAAGCAGGACTGAGCAAAGTGGTTGAGCTCGCTGCTCGTGATCCCGGATTCCAGGCTCGGGGCTCTCCAACACTGGGATCTGTCAGCTACTGGCCCTTCAGTGGGGCTCAGTGCAGAACGATGTTGCTAACAAACCACCAGAGAACACACTGATTTCTTCGACTGTTCTCGTATCGTAAAGCAAATCACGAATCTAACTGCAAACACCACCCACCCACCCCCATCACCCAATTTTACCCCCGTTTCCCCGAGATCAGTGATTTGGATTGCGGGACCTTTCGTCATGTGCCCGCACCGAGTGAACATTCTTCACACGCGAGACAGTGCTGGTCAGTGTGTCTCGGGATCGCACTGTGTATACCCGGGACCGTGCTGTCTCGGGATCGCACTGTGTATACCCGGGACCGCGCTGGTCAGTGTGTCTCGGGATCGCACTGTGTATACCTGGGACCGCGCTGGTCTGTGTGTCTCGGGATCGCACTGTGTATACCCGGGACTGCGCTGGTCAGTGTGTCTCGGGATCGCACTGTGTATACCCGGGACCGCGCTGGTCTGTGTGTCTCGGGATCGCACTGTGTATACCCGGGACCGCGCTGGTCAGTGTGTCTCGGGATCGCACTGTGTATACCCGGGACCGCGCTGGTCAGTGTGTCTCGGGATCGCACTGTCTATACCCGGGACCGTGCTGTCTCGGGATCGCACTGTGTATACCCGGGACTGTGCTGGTCAGTGTGTCTCAGGATCGCACTGTGTATACCCGGGACCACGCTGGTCAGTGTGTCTCGGGATCACACTGTGTATACCCGGGACCGTGCTGTCTCGGGATCGCACTGTGTATACCCGGGACCGCGCTGGTCAGTGTGTCTCGGGATCGCACTGTGTATACCCGGGACCGTGCTGGTCAGTGTGTCTCGGGATCGCACTGTGTATACCCGGGACCGCGCTGGTCAGTGTGTCTCGGGATCGCACTGTGTATACCCGGGACCGCGCTGGTCAGTGTGTCTCGGGATCGCACTGTGTATACCCGGGACCGCGCTGGTCAGTGTGTCTCGGGATCGCACTGTCTATACCCGGGACCGTGCTGTCTCGGGATCGCACTGTGTATACCCGGGACTGTGCTGGTCAGTGTGTCTCAGGATCGCACTGTGTATACCCGGGACCACGCTGGTCAGTGTGTCTCGGGATCGCACTGTGTATACCTGGGACCGTGCTGTCTCGGGATCGCACTGTGTATACCCGGGACCGCGCTGGTCAGTGTGTCTCGGGATCGCACTGTGTATACCCGGGACCGTGCTGGTCAGTGTGTCTCGGGATCGCACTGTATATACCCGGGACCGCGCTGGTCAGTGTGTCTCGGGATCGCACTGTGTATACCCGGGACCGTGCTGGTCAGTGTGTCTCGGGATCGCACTGTGTATACCCGGGACTGCGCTGGTCAGTGTGTCTCGGGATCGCACTGGTCAGTGTGTCTCGGGATCGCACTGTGTATACCCAGGACCTCGCTGGTCAGTGTGACTCGGGATCGCACTGTGTATACCCGGGACCGCGCTGGTCAGTGTGTCTCGGGATCGCACTGTGTATACACGGGACCGCGCTGGTCAGTGTGTCTCGGGATCGCACTGTGTATACCCGGGACCGCGCTGGTCAGTGTGTCTCGGGATCGCACTGTGTATACCCGGGACCGTGCTGGTCAGTGTGTCTCGGGATCGCACTGTGTATACCCGGGACCGTGCTGGTCAGTGTGTCTCGGGATCGCACTGTTTATTTACCCACAGACCTGTTGGATGGATTTAGCTACCAGTCTACATCCATTGCTTCCCTCTTTTGTTTAAAGAGAGCTGGTCCAGTCAGTGATGCTGTGGGCCCAATACATAACTCTACTCAACGATATCATGGACTGAAGAGCTAATTCGAGAAGAATTCAGCCCATGATGCCAATAGAATGGGAATATCAACATAAAACATGGTAATACAACTGGAAGGTTACATCAATAGGCAGCATTTTAAACCTCAGTACATTATTAAAGAACGATGGGATACTTGTTACAATTTAGGGTTAGAAACAGGGATTTACGTGTAAAAGCCCAGAGACCGGGTCCCAGCGGACTTTCCATTGATCTGAATGAGTTAGAACTGCAGTACACTACCCATACTTCAATACTGGTAAATCATTAAACTAGTACTTTAATATCATGCTCAATTTGTGAAAACCACTCCCTGAAACACCCTCTCCGGCCGTGTATGACCAGTGGGCAAATATCGGCTACTTTCGGTTGAAGAGCGTTCATTTTTCACCAACATGTGCAAGGAAAAAGTCAGCAGATTCCTGAAGAATTACAAAGCACGAGATGGTTGGGGTTCACTTGCCGATCTTTGCCTGCGTCTCTTCCTTTTAATGTGTACTTAATTCTGGGACAAAAGATCTAATAAACACAGCAAACTATTCCACGCTTCAAGTTTCGGTTTCTCTCTTCTGTCTGCACTGAAAGCAATTAAACGGGTCTGAAACCCCGGCAAGAAACCGATGCTTTGTCTGGCTTGTTCTGTAGACATCATCATCTCAGAGTCGTCGCAGGAAAGGAAACCCTTTGATTTTGACCTCGCTCATTTACTTGGTGTCTTCTCTCAGCTTGAACCACCGAGTGGGGACAGTGTGCAGTGGTTACGGTACTGGACTAGTGAGCCAGAGGTCGAGGGTTCATTTGTGGACTGACAACAGGACTGGGAAACACAAGCAATGACTTGAAAAACTCAACGGTTGAGAGGGAAGGAAATCTGCCGTCTTTACCCGGTCTGGCCTACACATGACTCCAGGCCCACACGCCACGCTTGACTCTTAAAGCCATGCAGTTACTATTCTCTCCCAGAATATTCATTACAAACCAGACCGATAACTGCAGACAGCATAATATTACACACGGCAGTCAGACCTTCTCTTTCCTACCACAGGGAGAGGAACAGCATTAATCCAGGCTGTCACTCGGAGTCAGGGATCAGTGGAGATGAAACAAAGACGCACTGGGAACTGTGCCCATCAATGCCTTTACTAACCATCAGCGAGAGCTCCCGTTCACCCCTCTTGCTGGGTTTAAGCTCTGTGAGTCGACCACCTTTGATTTCAAACTCAGAGTGCCTGGGCGCAGGGTTTTATTTCGCCAGTCCCTGGCTAGGCTGTAATGCAGGGGCAGAACGAGTAGCCTGGGTGTGCAATTTGCCCTCGCTTTCCAGAATCTTCCTTTTCAGGGGATGGGCACCAATATTCGGCAACGAGCAGATTCCTCGCATCAAATCCAACTCCACACCGGCCGACAGGACGCACACATTGTGGGTCTGGCTCTCCTGCGGAATCTTCCCTCCACACCACACCATCTCCCCCAACCTCGGAACATCACTTGATGCTGGGATCTGATCCTGGATGCTCGGAATGGAAGCGCACGGGTTTGATCACGGGAAATACTGGCTCACTGCAGTAACTACACGATCAATCTGGGGAGAGGGCGCCTCCTCCTCACCGCCAAACCGGGAGACACAACCTTCATTTTTCCTAAATCTACACTTTGCTTATTTTCCACATCACCGAACACATGAAAGTGACTCAGATGTGGAAAAATAGGACTTTTGATGGGAAAGTGAAGAACTAAAAGCTGATCGGTGACACCAAGAATATTTTAAAATTCATTGACGGGTTGTGGGCGTCGCTGGCAAGGCCAGCATTTATTTCCCATCCCTAACTGCCCTCGAGAAGCTGTCTTATACAACTGAGGGCATTTCAGAGGGCAGTTATGGGTCTGGAGTCACATATAGGCCCAGACCGGGTAAGGACGGTAGATTTCCTTCCCTAAAGGACATTAGTGAACCAGATGGCTTTTTCCGACATGGTCACCATTATTGATACTAGCTTTCTATTCCAGATTTATTTAATTAACTGAATTTAAATTCCCCAGCTGCCGTGGTGGGATTTGAACTCACGTTCACAGATCATTAGTCCAGGCCTCTGGATTACCAGCCCAGTGACATTACCACTACGCTACCGTATCCCGATGAAGAATGATCTTCATCTTAGTTTTGTGTGACAGGCGAAAGGTTTAGAGGCCAAATGACCAATCCCTGCTCTTGTATCCCGCTGAACAATCCCTGCTCTTGTATCCCGCTGAACAATCCCTGCTCTTGTATCCCGCTGAACAATAACAACTAGTATTTATATAGCGCCTTAACGTAGTAAAGCGTCCCAAGGTGCTGCACAGGAGTATTATAAGACAAAATATTTGACACCGAGCCACATAAGGAGAAATTAGGGCAGGTGACCAAAAGCTTGGTCACAGAGGTGGGTTTTAAGGAGCGTCTTAAAGGAGGAAAGAGAGGTAGCGAGGCGGAGAGGTTTAGGGCCCAGGCAACAGAAGGCACGGCCACCAATGGTGGAGCGATTATAATCAGGGATCCTCAAGAGGGCAGAATTAGAGGAGCGCAGATATCTCGGGGGGGCGGGGTGGGGGGGTGGGGAGCTGGAGGAGATTACAGAGATAGGAAGGGGCGAGGCCATCCTTTGAAAACAAGGATGAGAAGTTTAAAATCGAGGCGTTGCTTAACCGGGAGCCAATGTAGGTCAGCGAGCACAGGGGTGATGGGTGAACGGGACTTGGTGCGAGTTAGGACACGGGCAGCAGAGTGTTGGATGACCTCAAGTTTACGTAGGGTAGAACATGAAACCTCGCTCCCTACGATAAAACCAGTCAATGTGCTCCTGACAACCAAATTACAATCAGGAAAGCCCCGCTATGGAGTTTAATTTCCCCAATCATATTAGCATGGAGGTGTTAATAAATCAGTACTTCACATCTGGCCACACCTGCAAGGTTTGGGTCGTAAAGTGGGCTGTGTGTTTACAGCAGGGACAGCTCTCTTTCCACCCTTTATTACATGAATATATCCAGATTATGTTTAATGAAGAACCCTTTGGCCCAGTGATGGGTTGGAAGCAAAAGTTAAGGATTTTTAAAAAAACGGGCGGGGAACAATACGGAAAGCCCATCACCATTGGCCCCATCGAGTTTGCAAAGCCCAAACAATGAAATGGCTGCGACGGTGATAATCTGCAGATGGTCAGGGCAGGTGGTTCTTGGGGTTCTATAATGTAGAACGCGGCTACTAAACCTCGACTCCAAATTGACCACCTGCACATTACATCTGTATGTCAGCAAGTGGGACCATCCAGCCGCTCTACGGATTCAGTGCCAGTGTCCACAAAGATTTCTACGAGTTCCGCTTGCGACTCACTGCTTTGCTGCAGCACATTTTGCAGAGATACAGAAGGCTCGCAGGTCACTCACAGGGAGAGCAGTTTTAAGGGCTGGTTTCACCTCTTCCAAATTCCAGATGTTCTTCTCCTTAAAAAGTTCAGAAAGCCTCAGCAATTGGGCCTGGGGGAGCTTTGGGATTTAGTCACCCACTTTCCCCCTGTCCCTCGAGACACTGTTTGGATGCTCAGTTAAAATGTGGAGGAAAGGGCCCAATTACTAGTCGCTGTTGTTTGGTCTGTGCTTCTGTACAAGGGTAGGTTGTGTTTGCATCGACAAGCAAGCTACTGAAGCGGTTTGAAAGGTCTCCGCCTTCAAGCTGGTACCAAGTTCATGCCACCTAAAGGGCAATGGGCCGCATTTTGTGACCCCCACGGGTGTGTACGAGGTGCGCACGCGCCCGTAGGGGCCGCGCAAGTGCCGGGTTCAGGCATGCGAAGCGCGTGCGCTAAAACCCGGCACTTGTGATCCGTCAAGAATTCTCCTGACGGATCCTCCACATCCGCGGGAGATGGGCCTCTGCGGGGCGGAGAGTTGCGCTGTTTGCCCAGCTTCCGCCTGCTGAAAGGCCGTGGAATTCTTACGCCTGGTAAAAGCAGCGGAAGGCCAGCTTTTACCAGCATGAGTGTTTAAAAAATAGAAAAATAAAATTTTAGCGCTCACTTATACATTAAAAACCCTGTCCAATCAGGGAAGTTTATTTTTAGTCCCATTAAAACAGATAATTTTTTTTCCAAAAATTAAATTTTTGTTTAAAATATTTAATTAAATGTCATTTTAATTAATTTTAAATATTTAATTAAAAAAAATGTATTTAATGTGTTGGGTGTATTTTTTAAGTGATCCCCATTCATACTTATTACAGATCTGTCCGTACGGAACTCCCACAAGTATGAATGGGAATTCCCTTCTTTTATTGGTTGGCCCGGCCCACGTGATCCCAGGGGCGCTAGTGAAGCGCCTGCACCCTGGGATACGGGGGCCTCTGCCCGCGGGTACCCGGAGAGGCCCAGGAGCGCGAGTCTCCGTATCTCCCAGACCGCCAGGTAAATGTGCTGATCAGAGGCACCGCCCACGGGAAGCCACCGATCGCAAATTCAGGCCCAATGTCTGAACAGAAGAGGCAGTGCGGCGTTAGCCCAGGACACTCAACGGGATCACCAATTTCAACTCGACAAAGCAAAGTCAGCACATTCTCTCTACAGGACTGTGCAATCGGTCAGATTCTGCTTTTGAAAAAGGGCTTTTGGGGAATTGGTTACCCAACAATGTTAATTGCACAGAGTGGTGTAGCCATGACAATTGTATTGGGAAACTAGTCAATCTTCCGTGGAGTTGCACACAGGGATTCAAGAGCAAGGGTTGCTTTCGGGTGAAGCAGGATTGGCGTCCTTGGAAAACTGGACCAGGCCATTTTAAAGACGTACTTTCTGTCCTTACTTTTATATTTCCATTGTATATTCCTATGTCCACATTTATAATGGGACTGCCTATGTAAACTTGTCACGCTGCAATTACACCCTCCCCCCAGTGGAGGAGCTCTATTAAAAATGTGGACATAAAAATTAATGATGGAAAGGTTCACAGGAAGTGCATGCAGATGTAAGATTGTTAATATAGTGAAAGAAAGACTTGCATTTCTCCAGCACCGTTCACGACCACCGGATGTCCCAAAGCGCTTCACAGCCAATGAAGCACTTTTTGAAGTGTAGTCACTGTTGTAATGTGGGAAATGTGGCAGCCAATTTGCGCACAGCAAGATCCCACAACAGGAATGTGATAATGAGCAGAACATTTGTTTTTTATTGATGTTGAGGGATAAATAGTGGCCAGGACACCGGGGATAACTCCCCAGCTCTTCTTTGAAATAGTGCCATGGGATCTTTTACGTCCACCTGAGAGGGCAGACGGGGCCTCGGTTTAACGTCTCATCTGAGAGGCGGCACCTCTGACAGTGCAGCACTCCCTCAGCACTGCACTGGAGTGCCAGTCCAGAGTTTGTGCTGAAGTCTCTGGAGTGAGACTTGAACCCACAACCTCCTGACCCAGAGGCGAGAGTGCTGCCCACTGAGCCCCGGCTGACACTAATGTAGATATATATTCTATAGTAGCTCTCGGTGTCTGCAAGAGTTGCTGTTAATTTCTCCAATTGAGTGGACGCTCCCCTCCCCCCCAATAAAACACCCATGGGTGACTGTCACAAAGTCACGAGCTTGGGACCAGCACATTTCAGACAGCTTCAGTATGTCAAGGTGGGAAATCTTTTCACCTCAAGAGTCCCCTAATTCCGAAATCTTGCAGAAGGAGATTTCTGCACAATCACTTGTGTCCCTCAGTCATCCCATGTTTTGTGTTTTTGAACCATTGACTTTCTTTGACTTGTGGGCAACATTAGCAAAGCAACAGGGAGTGGGGTGGGGGGAGGTGCCCTCTCGTGAATCATTTGGGTTTTTACAACTAAATGGCAGCGTTCCTGGTCCTTGCCTGGCACCTGCCCACAGATTACCAGATTGATGGAGTTTGATTTCACAGCTTGCCACGGTGGGACATGAACCCGTGACCTCAGGCTTGCTAATCCAGAAGCAAAACCACTTGGCGATCGCAGGCGTTCTACTAGAGAAGCAGTCAGTGTGTGCAGCGCACTCACTGGAATGGAACTTAATGCCACATCAAACAGAGTGCTTCAGAAATAGCTGCTCACAGACCGCCTGGAGCGAGCAGATGTGAAATATTAAAACCGGTAACAAGTGCTGACTGAAGGACACCAGCAAATGCCAGGAGATTTCCACTTGCAGCATTTGGGGATTTGCAGGCTACTTCACACAGCCAACGAACAGTAGCCTACAGATTCTTGGGCCACTTGAAGTGGAATAGGCTGCCCTTTGAAACCACTCCAACTCAGTTCTTGGGCAATTGCCTTTTATAAATAATGGAAGGTTTGAGCTGTGCACTCCTCGCTCCACCCCCCTGTTTCCAGGTTATGTAAGGTGTTCTCTGTCTGTACATAATCGGATGTTTTCTCCTTCATCAACAGCCTTTTGCCGCTGTTTGACTCCAAGTGTTCTTTTGGAAAGCAGGCCTTGAGCAGACTGGAGAGGGGGAACCGGAGAGAGAGAGAGAGAAAAGAAAACAACCGATAAGGATGGAGAGATTTAACCCCAAGTCTTAGACTTGCCCACCTTCATGATCATGACAATTTCACGTGGATGAGATTGGGGATTTAATTGGCAGACTTGATTCAGGAGGTTCAGATCTCACTGGGCTCAGATTAAAAGGCTGCAGTCAAACTACTACACAACGGAACGTGGAACTGGGTGCGGGAGCTAAAGGGGAGTTAAGCTTCCGAGTCCTGGTTCAAACACCGATACTCTATGCAAATTCCCTGCGTTTCACATTGCCCACAAAATGCAGAGTTAAATAGCCGAGAATTTTGGCCCAAATCCCCCAGCGACAGGGTCATTAGGCTGCGGTTACCTGTAAAGGTTCTGGGATCGGGACACAAGGGGTCAGTTTAATTTGTGTACGCCCTGTAACTGCATACCGGACAGTAAAGGGCCTCGAATGCAAATAAATACCCATCCGATTTCAGGTCAATGAAAGGTCTAGTAGCTGTTGCAGGGTGTGGGCTCGACTGCACCGCTCACAAGGAGATGTCCCTTCATTTAATACACGGAAAGGTAGAGCAGGTAAATATTTTTTACATGCTGTCACTGTAAACTAGTATTGATATGTGCATCACTGTTGGGCCAGGGTATCGAGGGATAGGAAGCAAAGGCGGGTAAATGGGGTTGAGGTGCAGATCAGCCCTGATCTAACTGAATGGTGGAGCAGGCTCGAGGGGCTGAATGGCCTCATCCTGTCCCTTATTTTCCTAGAACAGAAACTTCCTCAAAATATTCTAAGGATGCCCAGGATGTGAGCCATTTACCCGGATCATGTGGACAGTCCCTGATCGAGAGGAGCCCGTTATCTTGGTAAAATGGTGGACACACATTACTTGCCAGGTCTTAAGCTGTTCAGTGATATCGGTGTGCCGCTGATTATTGCTTACTACAAATTTGAGGTTTTGGAAACTTCTTGTTTTTTAAAAAAAAGTTCAGACTGTTGCACAGTCGTTGGTTTCTCAACGGCCAATGTGGCAACTAACTTACTCTCCAACCTGGTCACAGGACACTGGCCACGCCAACAGTCCAAGCCTCCGGCTACTGATTGGTGCAACGGCAGCTATCAAGAAGTTCCACTTTAGTGATTCATGGCAAAACTTACAATACTTCAAGTGGGCGAAAGTCTCAGACAGCTGAATACAACAACATCATCAAACCCCCATCCATGCCTGTGTCACCTCGAGACTTGACTATTCCAACGCACTCCTGGCTGGACTCCATCATCTACCCTTCGTAAACCTGAGGTCACCCAAAACTCGGCCGCCCGTGTCCTAACTCGCACCAAGTCCCGTTCACCCATCACCCCTGTGCTCGCTGACCTACATTGGCTCCTGGTTAAGCAACGCCTCAATTTTAATATTCTCATTCATGCGTTCAAATCCCTCCATGGCCTCGCCCCTCCCTATCTCTGTAATCTCCTCCAGCCCTACAACACCTCCCCCCCACCCCCAAACTCGAGATCTCTGCGCTCCTCTAATTCTGTCCTCTTGAGCATCCCTGATTACAATCGCTCAACCTTTGGTGGCCGTGCCTTCAGCTGCCAAGGCCCTAAGCGCTGGAATACTGGAGCTATAGTAGGGGGTGATGCACAGCCAAATATAGAGGAAAAAACAAGTCAGCCTGGAAGGCAGAGCAAATATGTAATGGCATAAGGGAGTATGGCAAGGCTGGATGGCATTTATTTTAATGTAAGGAGTCTTGCGAGTAAGGCAGATGAATTGAAGGTGTTGATGAACACATGGGAGTATGATATTGTTGCTGTCAGAGAGACATGGTTGAGGGAGGGGCAGGACTGGCAGCTCAATATTCCGGGGTATAGAATCTTCAGGCGACACAGAGGGGGGTGTAAAAGAGGAGGAGGTGTCACAATATTAATCAAGGAGTCAATTACTGCTGTAAGGAGGGATGATATCTTAGCAGGTTCCTCTAATGAGGCCATATGGGTAGAACTTAAAAACAAAAAGTGGGCAAGCACTTTGCTGGGAGTGTACTATAGGCCCCCAAACAGTCAGGGGGAGATAGAGGAACAGATATGTAGGCAAATCTCAGAGAAGTGTAGAAATAATAGGGTAATAATAGTAGGGGATTTCAACTTCCCCAGTATTAACTGGGATAGTCAGAGTGTGAAAGGCTTAGAGGGTGCGGAATTCTTAAAGTGCATCCAGGAGAGCTTTTTGAGCCAGCATGTAGAAAGTTCTACAAGAGAGGGGGCGGTACTGGACCTAATTCTAGGGAATGTAGCCGGGCAAGTGGTAGAAGTGTCAGTAGGAGAGCATTTTGGTGACAGTGACCATAATTCAGTGAGATTTAAGGTAGTCATGGAAAAGGACAAAGATGGACCGAAAATAAAGGTTCTAAATTGGGGGAAGGCTGATTTTAATATGATAAGGCAGGATCTGGCCAATATGGACTGGGATCAGCTACTTGTAGGAAAATCCATATCAGAGCAATGGGAGTCTTTCAGAAAGGAAATAGAGAGAGTACAACGCCAACATGTTCCCGTAAAAGGTCAAGGGTGAGACCAACAAGCCCAGGGAACCCTGGATGTCAAGGGATATACAAGAATGAATTAGGAAAAAAAGGGAGGCTTTTGGCAGATACAAAGGGCTAAAAACAGTGGAAGCCCTAGAGGAGTATAGAAAGTGCAGGGGGGTACTTAAAAAAGAAATTAGGAGAGCGAAGAGGGGGCATGAAATAACACTGGCGGGCAAAATAAAGGAAAATCCCAAGGTGTTTTATAAGTATATTAAGGGCAAGAGGATAACCAGGGAAAGAGTAGGGCCCATTAGGGACCAAAGTGGCAATCTGTGTGTAGAGCCGGAAGATGTAGGTGAGGTTTTAAATGAATATTTTGCATCTGTGTTCACTATGGAGAAGGGTAATGTAGGCATAGAAATCAGGCAGGGGGGTTGTGATATACTTGAACAAATTAGTATTGAGAGGGAGGAGGTACTAGCGGTTTCAGCGGGCTTAAAAATGGATAAATCCCCAGGCCCTGACGGGATGTATCCCAGGCTGCTGTGTGAGGCAAGGGAGGAGATTGCAGGGGCTCTGACACAAAATTTCAGAACCTCTCTGGCCACAAGGGAGGTGCCAGAGGACTAGAGAACAGCTAACGTAGTACCATTATTCAAGAAGGGTAGTAGGAATAAACCAGGGAATTACAGGCCAGTGAGCCTAACATCAGTGGTAGGGAAATTATTGGAAAAAATTCTGAGGGACAGAATTAGTCTCCACTTGGAGAGGCAGGGATAGTCAGCATGGCTTTGTCAGGGGGAGATCATGTCTGACCAATTTGATTGAATTTTTCAAGGGGGTGACTGGGTGTGTGGATGAGGGTAGTGCAGTTGATGTACTCTACATGGACTTCAGTAAGGCTTTTGACAAAGTCCCGCATGGGAGACTGGTCAAGAAGGTAAGAGCCCATGGGATCCAGGGCAATTTGGCACATTGGATCCAAAATTGGCTTAGTGGCAGGAGGCAGAGAGTGATGGTCGAAGGTTGTTTTTGTGACTGGAAGCCTGTGTCCAGTGGTGTACCACAGGGATCGGTGCTGGGTCCTTTGCTGTTTGTAGTGTACATTAATGATTTAGATATGAATGCAGGAGGTATGATCAGTAAGTTCGCAGATGACATGAAAATTGGTGGAGTGGTAAATAGCGAGGAGGGAAGCCTCAGGCTACAGGACGATATAGATGGGTTGGTCAGATGGGCAGAACAGTGGCAAATGGAATTTAACCCTGAAAAGTGTGAGGTGATGCATTTTGGGAGGACTAACAAGGCAAGGGAATACACAATGAATGATAGGATCCTAGGAAGGACAGAGGATCAGAGGGACCTTGGTGTGCATGTACATAGATCCCTGAAGGCAGCAGGACAGGTAGATAAGGTGGTTAAAAAGGCATATGGGATACTTGCCTTCATGAGCCGAGGCATAGAATATAAGAGCAGGGAGGTTATGATAGAGCTGTACAAAATGCTAGTTAGGCCACAGCTGGAATACTGTGTGCAGTTCTGGTCGCCACACTATAGGAAGGATGTGATTGCATTGGAGAGGGTGCAGAGGAGATTCACCAGGATGTTACCTGGGCTGGAGCGCTTCAGCTATGAAGAGAGACTGGACAGGCTGGGGTTGTTTTCCTTAAAGCAGAGAAGGCTGAGGGGGGGACCTGATTGAGGTGTACAAAATTATGAGGGGCATAGATAGGGTAGATAGAAAGGAACTTTTCCCCTTAGTAGAGGGGTCAATAACCAGGGGGCATAGTTTCAAGGTAAGGGGCAGGAGGTTTAGAGGGGATTTGAGGAAAAACCTCTTCACCCAGAGGGTGGTTGGAATCTGGAACTCACTGCCTGAAAGGGTGGTAGAGGCAGGAACCCTCACAACATTCAAGAAGCATTTAGATGAGCACTTGAAACGCCATAGCATACAAGGCTACGGACCAAGTGCTGGAAAATGGGATTAGAATAGACAAGGCTTGATGGCCGGCGTGGACACGATGGGCCGAAGGGCCTCTTTCTGTGCTGTATAACTCTATGACTCTATGACTCTATAATTCCCTGTCTAAACCTCTCCGCCTCTCTTTCCTCCTTTAAGACGCTCCTTAAAACCTAGCTCTTTGACCAAGCTTTTGGACATCTGTCCTAATATCTCCTTGTGGCTCAGTGTCAAACTTTGTTTGATAACGCCCGAAGTGCCTTGTGACGTTTTACTACTTTAAAGGCGCTATATAAATGCAAGTTGTTGTTGTTGTAGCTGAGTACATGGATTTAGTTCCATTTTTAAACACGTGTACAAGTTAACGCAAGGAGACATGACTGGCAGGCTTCTGAAAACAAATTATGGATATTAATTCTCCACTTAACAGCACCATGGGAGCAGCCCCAGCACAGACTGCAGCGGTTAAAGGAGCAGGCCCCCTATCACCCTCTCGGGACAACTCGGGATGGGCAATAAATGCCGGCCTCACCAGCGACGCCCACATCCCGAGAACACATTTTTTTTAAAATGTCGAGCGGTTTGCATTAAACGAACCCTGTAATGTGCCTGCACATGTTGGCACCTCGGTGTAACATGGAGTTTATTGCTGTGATAATGAACTGGGTCACGGCGCCAAGTGCTGGGTTTGGGATGACGGGATGCAGTGCAATGGACGCGATACCCAATGTTTGACAGAACTGAAAGGGCGGGCGTCTGAGGCTAGCTAGCTGCACTGAGCTGGATGGTATGATGGGGAAATGGTACGGGGTGGCTGCTGTTCTGGGAGGATGAGATGGAAGGGGCCGAGGGGCATCCGATCCTGTGCACCAGAAGGGACCAACTCAAGATCTGCCAAACAACCCAATTCAAGCGGCAATAATAGTGGCCCACAGGCCGCTTTTAAAAACACAGTCCGGTTTCTGGGCCTCCGATGTTTCTGGCATCTCACATGATGCTCTCTTCAGCAACTAGCGGGGAAAGGGCCCAGCCTGTGCCCGGCTACACGGCGAAGGCCAAGAGGAAGCCCTGTGCGCTGGTGGTTCTGCTCTCACTGCCCATTCTTGGTCTCTCAGTTCAGGCCAGACTTAGAGAAAATAAACACAAACAGGGAATACACAGCGGGCTGGTGAATATTTGAAAGACAAGTTAACAGATGAAGTTAGGGAGCAGCATGTATTTCAGATGCTGACCGACCTGCAGCATTTTCTGCTTTTATTTCACATTTACAGCCACCCTTCCTCTTTGTCTCTGCTCTGGCCTGGCCTGGTCTGTGCAAGCAGGAAATGAGGCTCTGCTCGCTCGTCATTCACACGGCCGGCGTTTGCTGCTCAGTCAGGATCACTGGGAGCTGAGAGACCACCCAAAGACCCCCAACCCACCCAGCACGGCAAAGAGAGAGTGAAACCAGAGGAAAAGCTTGTACCAACGTTTCCAAATCAAACTGCGAGCAGCAGACGGGCCAGTCACACCGACAGCAGCTTTCCAGGAATGAGGACAAGGCTAATCGAATGCCATGATCATGAAGGTGAGATCAAAGGAAAAGTGACAAAGATATAAAAGAAACTGCCATTGAGCGATAACTAACAACTTAAAAACAGCAAACAAAAGGAAATCAGACATTTGAAGCTGGAGATATGGCACTACACAGCTGCCCACTTTAGGACTACATTCATTTTACGAGTGCAAGTTTGACAAACACAATTATAAGATTCTAAAGTTAGACCCAATTCTTTTAAATGGCTTCATTCAACCACAAACTCGGTAACTCGGGCACAGGCTCAGAAGGGTGAACCTTCACCCCACGGACTGCAGCGGTTCAAGGCGGCGGCTCATCACCACCTTCTCGAGGGCAACTAGGGATGGGCAATAAATGCCGGCCTTGCCAGCGACGCCCACATCCCATGAATGAATTTTTAAAAAAGTGGTAAACAGAGAGTTCAGATTGAACTACCTCACGTAGAGGGTGCTGGATGTGTGGAACAGACTGCAGGAGCTGCAGAGCTTTTTGGCTCAAGATGTGACGGGAAGAGGAGAACAGAAAAAAAAAGAGCATATAAATAAATGAATACGGGACTTTTGGACCGGCTTTGTGCATCTCTGTGCTTCTAAAATACCCAAAATCAAATATTACTGCAATTATAAAATTATTTAGGCCGGGCCGGGCCTGGAGTTGGGCCGGGCTCAGAGTTAGGCTGGGCTGGGCCTGGAGTTGGCTGGAGCTGGGCCGGGCCCAGAGTTAGGCCAGGCTGGGCCTGGAGTTGGGCTGGATACTACACACGCCTACAGTGATTACCACAGGTGCACTCATTGTATTCAGTTCAAAGTGACAGTGCTAATCACAGAATCCCTACAGTGCAGATAGAGGCCATTTCGGCCCATCGAGCCTGCACCGACACATATCCCACCCTATCCCCGTAACCCCACGTATTTAATCCCCCTAACACTGAGGGTCAATTTATAACAGCCAAATCAACCTAACCCGCACATCTTTGGACTGTGTGAGGAAACCGGAGCACCCGGAGGAAACCCACGCAGTCACGGGGAGAATGTGCAAACTCCACACAGACAGTCACCCGAGGCCGGATTCGAACCCCGGTCCCTGGCGCTGTGAGGCAACAGTGCTAACCACTATGTCACCGTGTTGCCCAATCTGATGACTAACACCACAACAATTGGATCTACCTTGTGTAGTGTCTGGGATCCCAGTCTAGACAGTGAAGGAACTGCTCTCTAACAGAAGGTGGGGATTCTGGAAGAAGTTCAGCTCTTACAAAACTTATGCTTTTTATATGTTCACATTTACTATTTAAATTCAGGCAAGAAACTCTCAGCAGGCTAAAGGACCTGATGTTCCCAGGGTGTGCCCTTGAATTTGGATTAGTTCAGTCCCCTGACATGGACCTAATTCACAAACCAAGTTTACAGCACAGAAAGAGGCCACTCGGCCCATTGTGTCTGCGCCGGCTCTTTGCTGGATCAATCCTAAACCAACCCCACTCAAATATTTACCCGATTTTCCTTTAAAACCCTTTAGAAACTACAATAGTCTCTGACTCTACCATTCTCTGTGGCAAAGCACTCCAGGGTCCGACAATCCACTGTGTAAAAATGTTTATCCGAACCCCTTTCTTCAGCCTCTTACTGAGGCGTTTAAATTGATGACCTCCTCGCCACTAACTCACCAACCACATCTTTCCCTGCTCAACCTATCAAAACCCTTCGCAATTAAAAAAATCTCCATTAAATATCCTCTTAACCTTCCTGCTCAAAATAAATAATCCCAGTCTCTCCTCATAACCATCCCTGGCATCATTCTGGTGAATCTGCACTGTCCGCTCTCTGTAGCTTCAATATCCTTTCTACAATAAGGTGTCCAAAACGGCACACAGTGCTCTCACTGTGGCCGAACCAGTGGCTTGTAAACTCTTGTCATTACTTCTTTCCTCTTGTACTCTGTGCCCCACACCAGCTGCAGTTACAACGTGAAGGATCCCTTGGTGTGGGGGAGCTGGGAATCCACCACAGTCTGGGGGCATTTCTAAGCATTAAGGTGACTCCAGAAGGACATCATCTCCATTTCATATCCTTTCCCCGGTTTAACATGTTCCTCGACAACAGACACAATATCGCTCACCGACCCCGCCCCGACATCCCCTCCCTGCCAACAGATACAAGGAGAAGGAATGGTTGTTGCACTGATCTGTGTTTGAATATGAAGGTGCAACATGAACTATTTTCAGTTAGATCAGGCAATTTGGTTTAAAAAGGTTTTCAGACACTTTCATCAAACTGGTCTCCATTAGGGATTTACTCGGAGGAGGGGGAACTGTGGGGAGTGAATCGCGGTCACTGTGGGTATTTGGTACACTATAAAATGTTCCTATACATCAAGACAGGGATCAGCTAGACGGTGGGCAGTGACCGTGGACTCTCATTACTCCCCATTCTATGGGGTCCTGACTCTCGTTACTCCCCATTCTATGGGGTCCTGACTCTCATTACTCCCCATTCTATGGGGTCCTGACTCTCGTTACTCCCCATTCCATGCGGTCCTGACTCTCGTTACTCCCCATTCTATGGGGTCCCGACTCTCGTTACTCCCCATTCCATGGGGTCCTGACTCTCGTTACTCCCCATTCCATGGGGTCCCGACTCTCGTTACTCCCCATTCTATGGGGTCCTGACTCTCATTACTCCCCATTCTATGGGGTCCTGACTCTCGTTACTCCCCATTCCATGTGGTCCTGACTCTCGTTACTCCCCATTCTATGGGGTCCTGACTCTCATTACTCCCCATTCCATGGGGTCCTGACTCTCGTTACTCCCCATTCTATGGGGTCCCGACTCTCGTTACTCCCCATTCCATGCGGTCCTGACTCTCGTTACTCCCCATTCCATGGGGTCCCGACTCTCGTTACTCCCCATTCTAAGGGTCCTTCATCGCACTCGTTGGAGGCGGGGAACAGAATGACTGAACATATGATGAAAGGCACTGGAAACTGGCAGAGGGTTTAAGGCAGGAATCGAATGGTGGGGCTCAACGGAGGGACAGGTTATTGCAGCTGTGGCTGGTCAGCAGCGGAAGGCCTCGACTGGCTGACTGCTGTGTAAGCTGCTGCCAGATGTTGCTCTCTACACAGTGGTGGGATTGTGCTGATGTGCTAACTCACTGTTTCTGCAGCAGATGCTGCTGCTGCTGCCTGTAGCTCTCAATGGTGTGCTGCGGCAATAACTGCATCAGCTCCAGTGACTCCTTAATCTTCAGCAACACTTCGTACGTCTCTCGTCCCCTTATCTGCAAATCAAGAAAGGCGCAATAATCAGACACAGAGGAGGTGCAATCGCAAGTTGCATTTCTCTAGAACCTTTCACAGCGAAAATCCACGGGTTTTGGGGCAGAAGAGCGAGAGAAGTCGGGGGACTGATGGATTGATCAAAGGATTTGGTTTTAAGGAGGTTGTTGAAGGAGGAGAGAGGCAGCAAGCTGGAGAGGTTTAAGGAGAGAGTTAGAAGAAAGACAGAAAGACTTGCATTTATATAGCGCCTTTCACAACCTCAGGACGTCCAAAAGCGCTTTACAGCCAATGAAGTACTTTTTGAAGTGTAGTCACTGTTGTAATGTAGGAAACGCGGCAGCCAATTTGCACACAGCAAGCTCCCACAAACAGCAATGTGATAATGACCGGATCATCTGTTTTAGTGATGTTGATTGAGGGATAAATATTGACCCAGGACATCGGGGAGAACTCCCCTGCTCTTCTTCAAAATAGTGCCATGGGATCTTTCACGTCCACCTGAGAGAGCAGACGGGACCTCGGTTTAACATCTCATCCGAAAGACGGCCCCTCTGACAGTGCTGCGCTCCTTCAGTACTGCCCCTCCGACAGTGCAGCGCTCCCTCAGTACTGCCCCTCCGACAGTGCAGCGCTCCCTCAGTACGGCCCCTCCGACAGTGCAGCGCTCCCTCAGTACTGCCCCTCTGACAGTGCAGCGCTCCTTCAGTACTGCCCCTCTGACAGTGCTGTGCTCCCTCAGTACTGCCCCTCCGACAGTGCAGCGCTCCCTCAGTACTGCCCCTCCGACAGTGCAGCGCTCCCTCAGTACTGCCCCTCCGACAGTGCAGCGCTCCCTCAGTACTGCCCCTCCGACAGTGCGGCGCTCCCTCAGTACTGCCCCTCCGACAGTGCAGCACTCCCTCAGTACTGCCCCTCCGACAGTGCAGCGCTCCCTCAGTACTGCCCCTCCGACAGTGCGGCGCTCCCTCAGTACTGCCCCTCTGACAGTGCGGCGCTCCCTCAGTACTGCCCCTCCGACAGTGCGGCGCTCCCTCAGTACTGCCCCTCTGACAGTGCAGCACTTCCTCAGTACTGCCCCTCCGACAGTGCTGCGCTTCCTCAGTACTGCCCCTCCGACAGTGCAGCGCTCCCTCAGTACTGCCCCTCTGAAAGTGCGGCACTCCCTCAGTACTGCACTGGAGTGTCAGCCTGGATTTTTGCGCTCCGGCTGACACGACAGAACATGGGATATGCAGCCAAAGGTTCTGCTATAGGTGCTGCAGGGGGGGGAAGGAATGCCCAGTAGACTGGAGTTGGGAGACTCAGAGGATACACGTTGGAAAGCAGAGTTGAAGCACAATGCAGAGGTAGGAAGAGACTGACAACGTCAAGGACGACAGATTGCATTCCGGTGGAATATTGCGGAACATTTCCTGCACCAGGATTGCAATAGGAGAATTTTGGAATGAAAAACATGGCTGTAAAATGGTTAGCCTCTCAGCTCCCCCCTTCCTCCAGTTCCTCGCCCCCTGTAATTCACAACATGCACCTCGGACACATAAAGCTGTGCCCCAGAAGCACCAAGGATGAAAATTCACCACAACACGTTGGGCAGAGCTGATGATAAAATGGAAGAACACAGAAAGCGCAGCATAAGTCCCAGGAGAAAGCGGTGCCACACCATCATCAACCTTTCAGTCCCTCGCCACCATGGTAACAAACACAGGTTCGGCTGAAATGGTACTTTTCCTTTAAATTGGAAATACATGCAAAATTGACCAGTTGGATCAGAAATTCTAGAGGAGAAATTAGATTTAAAAACTCGAAAACCTACCGGCAAATAAAACAGCTCCTCATCGCCCGGCCGTCGTTTTTTACTAGTGATCGATGCCACCTGGATCCCCTGGTTCACGTGACGGACTGTAAAAGAACATTAAAAGGAACTCCGTTAACAGCCTGGGTGTGCAAACAACACCACGTGAATATCAGAATCAGTATCATTTACTGAGACCAATCGGGGCGGCGCCGGCGGTAAAATCACCCGCCAGAGATTCCCTCGGAGCTGCTCCCATTCGCCCGCCATTACTGCGCCGGAGGGGCAGCGGAAACCCCGCTTACCCTGGTCAACGGGGTCCCTGCCGCCCCTCCGAGGTTACAGCAGTGAAGCAGGAAATTCTCGACATGGGGCGGAGTGGTGGAACTCCACGGAAATGGTGCTGGGAAAGGAAGAGAGAGGCGGTGCAACGAAGGTTCACTAGATTGATCCCTGGGATGAGAGAGCTGTCCTATGATGAGAGATTGTGTAGAATGGGCCTATACTCTCTGGAGTTTAGAAGAATGAGAGGTGATCTCATTGAAACATACAAGATTCTGAAGGGGATTGACAGGGTAGATGCTGAGAGGTTGTTTCCCCCTGGCTGGAGAGTCTAGAACTCGGGGTAACAGTCTCAGAATAAGGGGTCGGCCATTTAGGACTGAGATGAGGAGGAATTTCTTCACTCAGAGGGTTGTGAATCTTTGGAATTCTCTGCCCCAGAGGGCTGTGGATGTTGAGTCTTTGAGTATATTCAAGACAGAGATCGATAGATTTTTGCACTCTACGGGAATCAAGGGATATGGGGATAGGGCGGGAAAGTGGAGTTGAGGTCGATGATCAGCCATGATCTTATTGAATGGCGGAGCAGGCTCGAGGGGCCGAATGGCCAACTTCTGCTCCTAATTCTTATGTTCTTATGAATTCTACCCAGTAGGAGTTGCCTTTTCTGTAACCAGTGCTTTTCAAAGAAAGAAGAAAGCAAGAAAGACTTGCATTTCTGTAGCGCCTTTCATGATCACCGGACATCCCAAAGCGCTTTACAGCCAATGAAGCACTGTTGTAATGTAGGAAACGCAGCAGCCAATTTGCGCACAGCAAGCTCCCTCATACAGCAATATGATAATGGCCAGATAATCTGTTTTTTAGTGATGTTGATTGAGGGATAAATATTGGCACAGGACACCGGGGAGAACTCCCCTGCTCTTCTTCAAAATAGTGGCCACAGGATCTTTCACGTCCACCTGAGAGAGCCGACGGGGCCTCGGTTTAACATCTCATCTGAAAGACGGCACCTCCGACAGTGCGGCACTCCCTCAGCACTGCCCCTCCGACAGTGCGGCACTCCCTCAGTACTGCCCCTCCGACAGTGCAGTATTCCCTCAGTACTGCCCCTCCGACAGTGCAGCGCTCCCTCAGTACTGCCCCTCCGACATTGCAGCACTCCCTCAGTACTGCCCCTCCGACAGTGCAGCGCTCCCTCAGTACTGCCCCTCCGACAGTGCAGCGCTTCCTCAGTACTGCCCCTCCGACAGTGCGGCTCTCCCTCAGTACTGCCCCTCCGACAGTGCGGCGCACCCTCAGTACTGCCCCTCTGACAGTGCAGCACTCCCTCAGTACTGCCCCTCCGACAGTGCAGCGCTCCCTCAGTACTGCCCCTCCGACAGTGCGGCAGTCCCTCAGTACTGACCCTCCGACAGTGCAGCGCCCCCTCAGTACTGCCCCTCTGACAGTGCAGCGCTCCCTCAGTACTGCCTCTCCGACAGTGCAGCGCTCCCTCAGTACTGCCCCTCCGACAGTGCGGCGCTCCCTCAGTACTGCACTGGACTGTCAGCCTAGCTTTATGTGCTCAGGTCTCTGGAGTGGGACTTGAACCCACAACCTTCTGACTCAGAGGCGAGAGTGCTGCCCACTGAGCCACAGCTGACACTTCACCGAGGAGCACTGTCCTAAGCAGTGATGTGAAATACTGCAACGTGCTGTAACATGGCTTGAGGGACTGAGGGTCTGCCCCGTGAATCCCATCAGGTTACCGTGGGCAGCTACCAAGTAGAGACCACGTAATTCTAATAAAATTACAGGGCCCGTCATTTTAAGAGCCGCCCTTTCATGTGTTCCGGTGTCCTGCCTGGTGGGAGAAGGGAGAATGGTCAGAGGAGAAGCACAGAGCAGATTGAACCAAGGTGGACAGGTCTGTGCGGGGCTGGGCAGGTCTGTGCGGGGCTGGGCAGGTCTGTGCGGGGCTGGACAGGTCTGTGCGGGGCTGGACAGGTCTGTGCGGGGCTGGACAGGTCTGTGCGGGGCTGGACAGGTCTGTGCGGGGCTGGGCAGGTCTGTGCGGGGCTGGGCAGGTCTGTGCGGGGCTGGGCAGGTCTGTGCGGGGCTGGGCAGGTCTGTGCGGGGCTGGGCAGGTCTGTGCGGGGCTGGGCAGGTCTGTGCGGGGCTGGGCAGGTCTGTGCGGGGCTGGGCAGGTCTGTGCGGGGCTGGGCAGGTCTGTGCGGGGCTGGGCAGGTCTGTGCGGGGCTGGGCAGGTCTGTGCGGGGCTGGGCAGGTCTGTGCGGGGCTGGGCAGGTCTGTGCGGGGCTGGGCAGGTCTGTGCGGGGCTGGGCAGGTCTGTGCGGGGCTGGGCAGGTCTGTGCGGGGCTGGGCAGGTCTGTGCGGGGCTGGTGAGGGCTGGCGTGACTCGGGCGCACTGGGTCATTAGAGTACGTGGGGATTCTGTAACCGTTCCCCTCAGCTCAACGGGCTACAGGAGCCCGAAACCGGTCCACCGCACTGGGCCAATCGCCTGGTGCAAGTGGTGACGGAAACCTTGCAGGGGGCCCAGTGGTTACTTACGTCGCTTGGTGGTGTCGACGCCCTTTGTGCCTTCGGTCACTTGCTGTTTGCGGATGCTGTCTTCATCTGCCTTGCGGTCGCGGCCGGGACAAGCACAAATACGAGCCTCAAAACAGCGACGGCCGAGAACCTGCCCACTGGACACAGGAGAACGGGGCGTTAACTCACTCCATCAAAATAAAACTCCCCGAGCAACATACAACTCAACAGCTGTGTAGAGGAAGCGAGATGCTGAACCACCTTGGGTTCCAGATGCTCTTGTGCCTTATTGCTTTTGATAACGCTCCTGTGAAGCACCTTGGGACATTTTACTAGCTTAAAGGCGCTATATAAATGCACATTGTTGTTGTTAAATGAACCAGAAGACAAGCTGTGCAAGCAGCCTGCAGGAACTCCTCTCAACGCCTTTCTTTAAGTGAGAGCGGCACTCCCTCTGATTTAAGTAACTTTCACCTGTTGGGCCTGTCTGTACCAGCCACCCTCCCCAGCCTGGAGGGCAGGAGAGCAGCTCCAGCACCCCTGCCAAACTTACTCGGAAACTGGCTGGCAGCAGCCCAGGGTGAAGATCTTTCCCCCCCTCCGTCCCCGCGCTCCCCCCCTCCGTCCTCTCCCTCCCCCCCCGCCCGTCCTCTCTCCCCCCCTCCGGCCTCTCTCCCCCCCCTCCGGCCTCTCTCCCCCCCTCCGGCCTCTCTCCCCCCCCCCCCCTCCGGCCTCTCTCCCCCCCCCCCTCCGGCCTCTCTCCCCCCCCCCCTCCGGCCTCTCTCCCCCCCCCCTCCGGCCTCTCTCCCCCCCCCCTCCGGCCTCTCTCCCCCCCCCCCCTCCGGCCTCTCTCCCCCCCCCCCCTCCGGCCTCTCTCCCCCCCCCCCCCTCCGGCCTCTCTCCCCCCCCCCTCCGGCCTCTCTCCCCCCCCCCTCGGCCTCTCCCCACCCCCCCTCCGGCCTCTCTCCCCCCCCCCTCCGGCCTCTCTCCCCCCCCCCCCCTCCGGCCTCTCTCCCCCCCCCCCCCCCCCCGTCCTCTCTCCCACCCCCCTCCGTCCTCTCTCCCACCCCCCTCCGTCCTCTCCACCCCCCCCCCCCCCCCGGCCTCTCTCCCACCCCCCTCCGTCCTCTCCACCCCCCCCCCCCCCGGCCTCTCTCCCCCCCGACAGTCTGCACCCGAGTGAAAGTAGTTCTGCTCTGGGGCAAACGGCGAGTAGCCGGGTGTCGTGGAGAGATTTATGAAGCTCAGTTGTTACGGTGCCTGATCCCTGTGCTACTCACTCCCTGTTCTCCAGGGTGACGATGATGAGGATCGGCCGTCGGTTCATTCCTCCAACACAGCTGCTGTTACACATGAAGTTGTACAGGATTGTGGTGAACTCGGTCCCAACCTGGTTTAAAAAAAGGTGAGAGACGTTAAACTGATGTTTCTGCAGCACGAGGAAGAAGCTTCGTTAGAACAGAAGAACAAGGAGCAGGAGTCGGCCATTCGGCCCCTCGAGCCTGCTCCGCCATTCAATAAGATCATGGCTGATCATCGACCTCAACTCTACCTTCCCGCCCGATCTCCATATCCCTCGATTCCCCTAGAGTCCAAAAATCTATCGATCTCAGCCTTGAATATTCTCAACGATTCAGCATCCACAGCCCTTTGGGGGAAGAGAATTCCAAAGATTGAAATTCTGCCGATACTGAGGCTGTTTCAATGACTTTGAACCACGTAGTAACTTGTTGGTGTGATGTTGAACACTTATTGGCAGCAATCCGAACCTTTATCGGCCGGTAACAGACGAATGATAGCGAATCGACCGATTCGCCCCGCGTCGATTTGCTTTTCCACTGAAGTCAAACTGGGCAGAGAGTGTAACGATAGCAAAATATCTGACGAAAGGTCTTCGACCTGAAACGTTAACTCTGTTTCTCTCTCCACGGATGCTGCCTGGCCTGCTGAGTGTTTCCAGCGTTTACTGTTGTTATTTTGGGCAGAGTGTAAAATGGGCTGTCGATCTGCCCGGTGATAAAGGTTAAAAATCAGCCCCATGGTGTGTTACCGGGCGAGGAGCACAATCTCAGAGCCAGTGAAACAGCCCGTCTCTGAGCAGCAGCTTCCTGCTCACATGGGTGAGCCTCACTTCAAATCCAATCAGCAGTGTAGGGATCCGAGGGATATCTTACCTGCGGTGGTTCATAGGGCACCATCACACTCTGCCTCCCAGTGATCGGGTCCTCAACGTACTGGGCGTGGCTGCTCCCCTCCACTCTGATTAGGTGGCTGGGTGGGGCCACTTGACCTACAAGAACAACGCTCCGGTTAAAAGGGTACTACGGGTGGGGAGTGATTTATTCATTTACAAAATAAAGCACAACCACATCTCCTCCATTACTCACCTGCTACGTCAGTGAATAAGACAACTGTCTGAGATGTACGTGGTAGTGAGGGACCTATTGGAGAGGAATATTTCTGCAATTTAAACTTTTATTTTTTACATATTAAAGCAGTGCGCCATGTAACAGCATCAGGCAGAGCAGCGCGATGACCAACCCTATATATATATATATAGTACTAATAACTGTGCTATCTACACATGTAAACAGCACAATGGCTAGTGCTATATACATATAGGATCATAGACATTTACAGCACAGAAGGAGGCCATTCGGCCCACTGTGTCTGCGCCGGCCGAAAAAGAGCTATCCAGCCTAATCCCACTTTCCAGCACTTGGTCCGTGGCCCTGCAGGTTACGGCACTTCAAGTGCATATCCAAGCACTTTTTAAATGTGATGAGGGTTTCTGCCTCTACCACCCTTTCAGGCAGTGAGTTCCAGACCCCCACCACCCTCTGGGTGAAAAAAGTTCGCAACTCCCCTCTAATCCTTCTACCAATTACATTAAATCTATGCCCCCTGGTTAGTGACCTCTCTGCTAAGAACATAAGAAATAGGAGCAGGAGTCGGCCATTCGGCCCCTCGAGCCTGCTCCGCCATTCAATAAGATCATGGCTGATCTTCTACCTCAACTCCACTTTCCTGCAATATCCCCATATCCCTTGATTCCCTTAATATCCAAAAATCTATCGATCTCTGTCTTGAAATTCTTCAACGACTGAGCCTCCACAGCCCTCTGGGGTAGAGAATTCCAAAGATTCACCCCCCTCTGAGTGAAGAAATTTCTCCTCATCTCAGTCCTAAATGGCCGACCCCTTATCCTGAGACTGTGAGCCCTGGTTCTAGACTCCTCAGCCAGGGGAAACATCCTCCCTGCATCTACCCTGTCAAGCCCTGCAAGAATTTTGTATGTTTCAATGAAATCACCTCTCATTCCTCTAAACTCTAGAATATATTGGCCTAGTCTACTCAATCTCTCCTCATAGGACAATCCCCCCATCCCAGGAACCAGACTGGTGAACCTTCGTTGTACTCCCTCTATGGCAAGTATATCCTTCCTTAGGTAAGGAGACCAAAACTGTACACAATACTCCAGGTGTGGTCTCACCAGGGCCCTATATAATTGCAGTAAGACGGCTTTACTCTTATACTCAAATCCTCTTGTAATAAAGGCCAACATACCATTTGCTTTCCTAATTGCTTGCTGTACCTGCATGTTAACTTTCAGTGATTCATGTACAAGGACACCCAGGTCCCTCTGAACACCAACATTTCCCAATCTCTCACCATTTAAAAAATACTCTGCTTTTCTATTTTTCTATGTAGGGCTGCAGGTCACTATACTGTCTGGTGCTGTTAGATGGCGCAATGCTGGTGACAGTACCTCAGTCAGAAAGTGCTCCTCTAAATAAACTGAGCTTGTTTGAAATTCAACCTTTAACTTCTCCTCGATGGTATAAAGAAGCTGAGATAAAGAGAAACAGCCCACCAGCTAGGAGAGACTGTATCCAGTGTGAGGCCATTCACCCTCCAATCATTGTTAACCAGTGGATCAAAGGCCTGCCCCTCGGCACGTTCTTCAAATGTACTTCGAAACATGGCAAGACTCCGGGTGCTGAAGGAAGTGTTAGCTGCATTAAGGAAACTCGTCTTAAGGAGTTGATCCCTTTAAGCTGCACGGCCGTGTGCCGCTCTGGGGGGTCCCCGGGCCGCTCTGGGGGGGGGGGGGGTCCCCGGGCCGCTCTGGGGGGGGGGGTCCCCGGGCCGCTCTGGGGGGGGGGGGTCCCCGGGCCGCTCTGGGGGGGGGGGGGGGGGGGTTGTCCCCGGGACGCTCTGGGGGGGGGGGGGGGGGGGGGGGGGGGGGGGGGGGGGGGGGGGGGGGGGGGGGGGGGGGGGGGGGGGGATTGTCCCCCGGGCCGCTCTTGGGGGGGGGGGGGTCCCTGGGCCGCTCATTGGGGGTGGGGGGGACCCCGGGCCGCTCTGGGGGGGGGGGGGGGGGGTGTCCCCGGGCCGCTCTGGGGTGGGGGGGGGGGGTGTTCCCGGGCCGCTCTGGGGTGGGGGGGGGGTGTCCCCGGGCCGCTCTGGGGTGGGGGGGGGGTGTCCCCGTGCCGCTCTGGGGGGGGGGGGGGGGGGTGTTCCCGGGCCGCTCTGGGGGGGGGTCAGATGTTTAATTACAGGGAACATTGGTTGATACCCAGAATGAATTAGGATATAATGTCCGGCCTTTTCCAGCTTTCTGCTCGCCATCCTATGATTACACCCCCCTCCCCAATTGATTTTAACGGGTGGGGATTGTGGGCTTGCCAGCACAGCCATATCACGATCAAACCATTCACCACAATGTTAATGGAAAATGTACCAATTTTACACTGTGTGTCTGCACACAGAAATTCAACACAGTAGAATACTCTCATGTCATCAAAACTCATCATTTTGAAGAATCGTCAAAATTAATGAGAAATCTTGAGGCAGTGTCTGGTTGTCTCAGGTTCTGAGGCAGCCGTCAGTCGATGAACGATTGGGCCAGGCAGGGTTATTGAACAAGCCGGCAGTCGGCCATTTGCTGGAGGAACCAGCTGTTGCTCGCTGGGCATGATCAGTGTTCACTCGGGTGGGGAGTCTCTACACTAAAGCAGGCAGTACAGGTGTTCGAGCGTCACTCTGAAATTGGTCTTAAAACTATACATGAAAACCTCTTGATTTTAGCATTAAAGGGTCATGGCCTTTGTGAGAGCGTGTTTCTAGCACGGACAATCGGAAGAGCCTTGCATCAGTCTGTCCCCACGTGACTCACAAAGTGATGTGATGTTGTGGCTCAAGAACATTCAGGTTGGTGTGAAATGTTGGCCCGCCCAACGTCCCCCTCCCCCCCACCTCCCCCAAAGGCCTTGTCCCTTTAAGACACCGATCTTTAAAGAAGCAGATAGATTAGCTTTACCATCATTGAACTCTCGACTGAGCTCGTGGTTCGGGCATCGTTTCACCACTTCAGTGACGTGCTCTGCCTTCTTGTAGACGGGCATGGCCCGGATCACGGCTCCCTGTGGCGGCTGCGTCATCACTTTGACCTGGATGGGACACGTCTTGGCAATCTGACAGTACAACTTCTTCAGGTCTGGAGAATACTGGTGGAGACAGGAGAGAGAGAGGATTGGGTCTGACAGCGAGATACCGGCCAGCAGCTCATTCACGGTGCGGGGCCCCAGACTCTCATCACTGCCGCGCAGCAAATAGTCTTCGTTTGGCACAAGCGTGAAGAATTTTAGCACGGATTAGTAGGTCATATTAAAAGAAATGGGTTTCAGTAAATTCTTCACTGCATTTGAAGTGAAGCTTGAGAGGAGGCGCACGATACCAATAACCAATCCTCCAGCTGCTGTACTGCGGGTGGAGCTTTACGATGCAGTGCCTGTGTATTGGGTGGGGGGCTCAATGCACATTACTGGTGTGTATAGACGGAAGCTCGCACCATACAGTGCCGGAGCATTTCGGGAAGACAGTAGAGTTGGGATTATGAAGGCACTCTATCAAATGGACTCGCGGCCTTCCTCATCTGAACCTGTACAACTCTTCACAAAACACACCAAGCAAGCCCAGCTGGGCTTTCCAGTTAGGCACTGACCGGCCCCGACGGTCCTGTCCATTGAAATGAATTGGTGGGGGGCGGAATTTGTGGCTCTGACGAGATCATCAATTCTCTACCTATTCCCCACACTGTTACTTCCAGCAGTGATTCTCCACACACAGGTGATGTGCTGTACACGGGGTGGGGGGGAAAGAGTACTGATGGGAAATAAATGCCGGCCTTGCCAATGACACCTAACATCCTGAAAATAAAAACAACTGTTTAAATAAAATAATCAGAAATGGGCAGAAGGAAAGTTACAAATCTTCGTAATTATTTCATCTTCAAAAGGTGCAGTGGGCCGTCCTTCCAGTGTAGATGGCCATTTGTGGGGAGGGGGTGGGTTTGGCCACTGTCCCTGGTACCACACTGCAGCAGGAGTCAATGCCCTGGGAAAAAGAGTGCCAGAGAGACGATGGCCATTAATAAAGCAAGGCAGAGCTGCGTGTCCGTAAGGTGAAGCTGCTGGTCAGCGAGGCTCCAGCACAGAGCATTGCAGCAGATCAGAGGTGATGCTCACTGCCGATATCGCCTCGCCGACCTGCCCAGCCCGGCCGCCAGTGCACACAGGCAATGCTTCACTGAAAGCCTTTCATTTGCAGAAAACCCAAACCCATCATAGCAACGAGGTGTTGTCTCGGGGTTTTCAGTCTATGAAAGCAGGATCGGCCGGCGTGAAGTGTGTCAGCTCTGTGACTGCCATGGTTACGGGAGTCAATCCCCTCCGGCCTGGAATGATGTATTGAGAGAGTATGGAGCCAATTGTGGAAAATGTTAACACTTTCAGGATCTAGCGTGGTTCACTATACAAAAAGGCGGCAGAATGTTTTAATTCGGGATCGTTTCCATTAAAAGGCCCAGATCTGCCATTCACCCTGATTGCATCCTGGTGCATCTGGGCCCAGCTTTTCTTCCATGTCTTAATCAATGGTTCACCATTGCTGGCCGTGCCTTCAGCTGCCTGGGCCCTAAGCTCGGGAACTCCCTCCCTAAACCTCTCCGCCTCGCTGCCTCTCTCTCCTCCTTTAAGACGCTCTTTAAAACCCACCTCTTTGACCAAGCTTTTGGTCACCTGTCCTAATATCTCCTTATGTGGATCGGTGTCAAATTTTGTCTTCTAACACTCCTGTGCAGCGCCAGGGGACGTTTTACAACATTAAAGGCGCTATATAAATGCAAGTTGTTGTTGTTTCTCCAAAGCCTCAGACTATCGCTGTTCCATTTCACATCTTGCACAAGTGACGTTTTCTGACATGAACTGCCACATTGCAACAAAATGGAAATTATTCCCTTGCGGATTCTTTTGACGTCCCACATACACCAACATTGTGGCATTGCACGACTGACTCAGGCCCATCGTGCCTGTGCCGGCTCTTTGGACGAGCTCTCCAATTAGTCCCGCTCCCCCTGCTCTTTCCCCAATCGCCCTGCAAATGTTTCTTTTTCGAGTATTTATCCAATTCCCTTTTGAAAGTTACTATTGAATCTGCTTCCACCGCCCTTTCAGGCAGCGCATTGCAGATCACAACAACTCGCTGCGGAAAAACAATTCTCATCTCCCCTCTGGCTCTTTTACCAATTACCGTAAATCTGTGTTCTCTGGTTACCGACCCTCCTGCCACTGGAAACAGTTTCTCCTTATTTACGCTATCAAAACCATTCACCATTTTGAACACCTCTATTAAATCTCCTCTTAAACTTCTCTGCTCCGAGAACAATCCCAGCTTCTCTACTGAGCTTACCTTCAATCCAGCCTTTCTATCAAACCTCCCCCATTGATGTGAAAATACAAGGCACCATACACAGCCCAGGCAGTACATTAGTCTGTTCAAAAACAATGCACAAAACTGGCATCGACCAGTTGGGCCGAATGGCCTGCTTCATACATAAATCTATGTAATATTTGTAAAAAAGTGTGACCAAGAGATTTACTACTTTCCCTCCCTCCCGATTCATTCACACACAGATAACGGAGAGCCCCCTTTTGGCGGGCGTGCAGTCACAGAGAAAGTGCTGTGGAACTCCCTCCCTAACAGCATTGTGGGAGCACCTTCACCACACGGACTGCAGCGGTTCAAGAAGGCAGCTCACCACCACCTCAAGGGCAATTAGGGATGGGCAATAAATGCTGGCCTTGCCAGCAACGCCCACATCCCATAAACAAATTTTAAAAAAACCTAGTAGAGTGAAACAAAGTACAGTACTCAGCACTCTCCTTTTTCACAAGAAGTTCCTATGAAAAGGGAAGTGGGCTTGGGCACTTGAGGTAGGTAATGGCAGCCAACTTTTGCAAAAGCATTTGGAAAGGGATCAGTGGTTTGCAGGCACGATGACAGATAAGTGAATCATTCGAGAAAGGGGCATTACACTGTAGCATTTCATCATGGAAATCCCCAAAATATAGACACACTAAACATAACATACCTTTTTTTTTATATATGAATTTGCACATCAGAAAACTTCCTCACTCTTTGTAAATATCTGAACATCAATGCTGAGCAATAACTTCATGCTCGCTCAACCATTAATCAGACTTTAGCTCAAAGTTTTCACCTGGATGGTGTAAACATGTTGACTCACTCACACACCTGGAGTGCATTTGGCACAGTTGAGCCACACAGACTAGGAGGGTCTTTGCTTGAATTTGGTGGCAATGGTGTTGTTACAATTGGTCCCAGCGCCCTCGGTCTAGGGAGGTGGGCGTTGGCTGGGGTTCCTGCTCCGAACTGCTCGATGTGTAGGTTCGATCACTTGATCCTGGTCTGTGCTGATCTCAGCTTTTTTAAAAATTCGTTCCTGGGATGTGGGCGTCGCTGGCAAGGCCAGCATTTATTGCCCGTCCCTAATTGCCCTTGAGAAGGTGGTGGTGAGCCACCTTCTTGAACCGCTGCAGTCTGTGTGGTGAAGGTACTCCCACAGTGCTGTTAGGGAGGGAGTTCCAGGATGTTGACCCAGCGACGATGAAGGATTGGTGATATACTTCTAAGTCAAGATGGTGTGTGACTTGGAGAGGAACTTGGAGGTGGTGGTGTTCCCATGCGCCTGCTGCCCTTGTCCTTCTAGATGGTAGAGGTCACGGGTTTGGAAGGTGTTGTCGAAGAAGCCTTGGCGAGTTGCTGCAGTGCATCTTGTAGATGGTACACACTGCAGCCACGGTGCGCCAGTGGTGGATGGGGTGAATGTTTAAGGTGGTGGATGGGGTGAATGTTTAAGGTGGTGGATGGGGTGAATGTTTAAGGTGGTGGATGGGGTGAATGTTTAAGGTGGTGGATGGGGTGAATGTTTAAGGTGGTGGATGGGGTGAATGTTTAAGGTGGTGGATGGGGTGAATGTTTAAGGTGGTGGATGGGGTGAATGTTTAAGGTGGTGGATGGGGTGAATGTTTAAGGTGGTGGATGGAGTGAATGTTTAAGGTGGTGGATGGAGTGAATGTTTAAGGTGGTGGATGGGGTGAGTGTTTAAGGTGGTGGATGGGGTGAGTGTTTAAGGTGGTGGATGGGGGGCCAATCAAGCGGCTGCTTTGTCCTGGAATGTACAATTTGCTCTGGTGCCCTTGGGTTATAGGGGAATAAATAATCAGCCAGCATTCCAGTTCCCGATGGCTAGCCAGTGACCTCTACTGGAGATGCATGTATGGATGGTGAGGGGAGGACAGGATCTGGCTCAGCTGTGAAACCTCCCATGGTTGGATAGCTTGTTGATACTCATCGTTAAGGGTCACACGTGAAGACTGGCCAGTTGAGGGAGGTACAGTATGGTGTCTGGCTCCATCGAATTGTATACCTTCATAGCACGGTCCAATCTTACCCTCACCCACCTCCACACACAAACTCTGTGCAGGTGCCACAGGGTGGCTGAGGTGTGGGATTCCAGGCCGAGATTGTCCTCACAGACACCGAGCCCAGCTGTAGCAGCCCAACTGCTGCTCGAGCACGGACTAGGAATCGAGCCTGGGACCTGCTGGCTCAGCAGAGCTCAGTTACATGCTGGGCCATCGTGTGAGCTACTTAAACCATCTGGGCAGGCTGCTGAACCCCGAGTTCGTGAATGGAGCCACCATGTTGAATATTCAGACACAGACCACTTTTTGCCGCGCGCCGACCTTTAGAAGCGCTGAACTGTATTCCTTCTTAAAACTAGAAACTGCACAGCGAGCTCACTGATCTGTAAATATTTATGGAAACTTTTTGTTTTGGCAACTGCAACATGGTCGAGTAACACACAGGATCACATCGGATATACGGCACAGAAACAGGCCATTCGGCCCAACCAGTCCATGCCGGCGTTTATGCTCCACTCGAGCCTCCTCCCATCTATCCTCATCTAAATCTATCAACATAACCCTCTATTCCCTTCTCCCTCATATGCTTGTCCAGCCTCCCCTTAAATGTATCTATACTATTCGCTTCAACCACTCCCTGTGGTAGCGAGTTCCACATTCTCACCACTCTCTGGGTAAAGAAGTTTCTTCTGAATTCCCTATTGGATTTCTTGGTGACTATCTTATATTGATGGCCTCTAGTTTTGCTCTTCCCCACAAGTGGAAACACTCTCTCTGAACATATAGATAGCATATAATTTGTAAAAGACAGAATGGGTCATTCTCTGGCAGTCTGCCTTCAAATAGACCAACTATTGTTTATTACTCGACAATTTAGAAAATCAAGTCATTTTTCCTGGCAGGTAATGCTACTGCAGGCACCTCCTGCTCATGGACTCATTCTGTGCAAAAGTAATACTCCAGCAAATTCAACAGATAAAGTGGCTGATCATTCAGTCACTTTAAGAGTTAGGTAAAGTCCATTTTTCTGTTTAAATGTGCATTCAACATCAGGTTCAGTGATTCACTTTTAAAATGAAATGGGCCTGGCTCAATCAGATTGCATTTCAATGCCAATTACTCCAGTATAATGCACGACCTGCCCCCTCGTTTAGTGAGTGCGCCGTTCCTTCATCGTCGCTGGGTCAAAATCCTGGAACTCCCTCCCTAACAGCACTGTGGGAGCACCTTCACCACACGGACTGCAGCGGTTCAAGCAGACAGCTCACCACCACCTTCTCAAGGGCGATTAGGGATGGGCAATAAATACTGGCCTTGCCAGCGACGCCCACATCCCATGAATGAATTTTTAAATAAGTCCCGCACTGGGCACTCAATGGCTGGCTGGTCCCGACACTGTTTGACATGCGCTACACATTACTGTAACCCCTTACACCGAGGGGCGGCCTGCAGTCTCTCTCTGTCAACAGGCAGTTCAGCAGAACACCATTAATCTGCAGCCAGGTTTGCACTCCCCCTCCTGTTCTGGTCAATCCAGATAATATTGTCATGAAGTGACATCCTATGCACCACATCAGGAAGACAAGAACATTCAGAAAGCATTCGTCTCAGAGCAACAGCAACTGAGCACAACAACACTGCACCAGGCAAAGGGTAATGATTTGCTAAACGCGGTGAGCAGAGGTGTAAGTTGTGGCTCAGTGGTAGCACTCTCCCCTCTGAGTCAGAAAGGTTGTGGCTTCAAGCTCGCTCCAGAGACTCGAGCCCATAATCTAGGCTGACACACCCAGAACTGAGGGAGTGCTGCACTGTCAGAAGTGCCGTTTTTCAGATGAGACGTTAAACCGAAGAAAGCCCGTCTGCCCTCTCAAGTGGACGAACAATATCCCCCGGCATTATTCCGAAGAAGAGCTGGGGAGTTCTCCCCGGTGTCATGACCAATATATTAAAATAATTTAATTGGCCATTTATCTCTCTGTTGTTTGTGGGATCTTGCTGTGTGCAAATTGGCTGCCGCGTTTCCTACATTACAACAGTGACTACTCTTCAAAAAGTACTTCATTGGCTGTAAAGTGCTTTGGGACGTCCTGAGGTCGTGGAAGGCGCTGGAGAAATGCAGGTCTTTCGTTTACTGTCGTTATACACTAAAGGTACTAAACCAGAATTGTTGACTGGTGCAGTCCCAGGAGAAAAGGGACGGCTCCCGAGTGTAATCAGCAACAGGGTCGAGAGTACGTGAAAGGTGCGCTGAATTACAGAGGCCCTCAATTTTAAGACAAAATACCCTGCATTTGTAAATATAATCATCTCAACTCACCCCTGTAATATTGCTCGGTCACACCTCACTACACGAATCTCAATGTAACAGTTTGATTCTGGGTAATTGAGTAAGTTTCAGGCAGGAGACCTTCGGCCCATCTAGCCCTCCTATCCACAGCGTTCCCTTCGGCCCATCGACCCCTCCTATCCAGACTGTTCCCTTCGGCCCATCTACCCCTCCTATCCACAGCGTTCCCTTCGGCCCATCTACCCCTCCTATCCACAGCGTTCCCTTCGGCCCATCGACCCCTCCTATCCAGACTGTTCCCTTCGGCCCATCTAGCCCTCCTATCCACAGCGTTCCCTTCGGCCCATCGACCCCTCCTATCCAGACTGTTCCCTTCGGCCCATCTACCCCTCCTATCCACAGCGTTCCCTTCGGCCCATCTACCCCTCCTATCCAGACTATTCCCTTCGGCCCATCTAGCCCTCCTATCCACAGCGTTCCCTTCGGCCCATCGACCCCTCCTATCCAGACTGTTCCCTTCGGCCCATCTACCCCTCCTATCCACAGCGTTCCCTTCGGCCCATCTACCCCTCCTATCCAGACTATTCCCTTCGGCCCATCGAGCCCTCCTATCCACAGCGTTCCCTTCGGCCCATCGACCCCTCCTATCCACACTGTTCCCTTCGGCCCATCTACACCTCCTATCCACAGCATTCCCTTCGGCCCATCTACCCCTCCTATCCACAGCATTCCCTTCGGCCCATCTACCCCTCCTATCCACAGCATTCCCTTCGGCCCATCTACCCCTCCTATCCACACTGTTCCCTTCGGCCCATCTATCCCTCCTATCCACACTGTTCCCTTCGGCCCATCGAGCCCTCCTATCCACACTGTTCCCTTCGGCCCATCGAGCCCTCCTATCCACAGCATTCCCTTCAGCCCATCGAGCCCTCCTATCCACTGTGTTTCCTTGGTGCATTTCTAATAACCCTGAATCCCATTTGTTGACAATAACCTGTCGAGTTCCTTCTTGAAACCCATTAAGGTTTCTTGTTCCACCGCCCGTGCCTGTATTTCTATTCCTCAGCGTTAAGCTTCGCTTGTTCCTCAGCTTTCACGCTGTCTGAACATTAAATATGGGTGTAACGCCGCTCACCAGGATCATTCCACTCGTGCAGTGAGAGGATGATGTGGTGGACAGGACTCACCAGGGTCAGGTGAGCGAACTTTCACCCAACACAGAGAGCCACAGTCATTGGTTCTTGCCTGAGCGGAAGGCTGTGAAAAGCCGTAGGCAAACATGAAAGGTAATAAATGATTTAAAATGAAAGTCACCATATCGGAGGACGGCTAATTCAAATGAAATGCACGACCAAGAATGAGATTTATTCTAAGTTTAATCAAGAGAACGCCAATTAATAAACGCTGCCAAAATAGATCCTGCTGGAATGTATTTCATCCAAGCATTGAATTTCTAGCGAGAGTGGAGTGTTTTGGGGAATGCCGATGGCGCGCTGCTGAACGCACCGGCTGATGCGTCACACTGAACAGGCAGATCCCAGCTTCCATCTCGGGCTGTGTCGGTACCATCAGTGCCCTGGAGCTGGGAAACTTAGCCCGGGTTCCCGATCCCACTCGCTCCCCGCCCACTGAGCCCTGCGAGAGCGCGTGGAGATTGGGCGAGAACAGAATCGGCAGTAGCGACGACCCACCTTCGCTACCCTCCCGCCCGCCCTCACCCCCACCCTCGCGCTCACCCTCGCGCTCACCCTCACCCCCCTTCGCTACCCTCGCGCCCGCCCTCGCCACCCTCGCCCCCACCCTCGCTACCCTAGCGCTCACACTCGCGCCCGCCCTCGCCCCCCTTCGCTACCCTCGCCCTCGCTACCCTAGCGCTCACCCTCGCGCCCGCCCTCGCCCTCGCCCCCCTTCGCTACCCTCACCCCCACCCTCGCGCTCACCCTCGCCCCCGCCCCCGCCCTCGCGCTCACCCTCGCCCCCACCCTCTCGCCCACCCTTGCCCCCGCCCTCGCGCTCACCCTAGCGCTCACCCTCGCGCTCACCCTCGCCCCCGCCCTCGCCCCCGCCCTCGCGCTCACCCCCACCCTCGCGCTCACCCCCACCCTCGCTACCCTCGCGCCCGCCCTCGCCCCCCTTCGCTACCCTCGCCCCCACCCTCGCGCTCACCCTCGCCCCCACCCTCGCGCTCACCCTCGCCCCCACCCTCTCGCCCACCCTCGCGCTCGCCCCCACCCTCACGCTCACCCTCGCCCTCGCCCCCGCCCCCACCCTCGCCCCCGCGCTCACCCTCGCCCCCACCCTCGCCCCTGAACAATGGCCACTTGGATGAGGTGCAACATTCTACGAGCCAGTGCCTGAGGAAAGGAGACACATTGATTCAAATCAAAGTGTGTGTGCAGGGAGGGCGGGGGGGGGGGGGGGGGGGGGAAGTATGCCCCTCGCTGTTAGAGCACAATAAGCATTAAAAGGCAAGATGAGGGTCTGTGATAAACCCAGGAGGAGAGCGTGACCCCTGTCATGGTAAATCTGCCTTTACCTCAACAAACAGATGAACATTATCATGCAATCAGTCCATGCCTGCAGGTGCTGTTCAGCTGACACAAAGCTCCGACAAAGCAGCATTAAGCGGAATGGCCTCCACTGTCTACACACAAAGTCTGCACAACTTCAGCCTTTTAATCTAAGCTCGCACTTTAAGCAGGTTAGAGAAATAAACAGGCCAGATCGCACAAAGGTTTAACAGGGCAACATTCTCACGGACTGTGTCGTCAAATGGCTCGCTGTGGATTCACGACTTCCAACCCTCCACGAGGCAAGGTGCTCAACGGGCAGGGCGGAGGGCGGAGGGCAGAGGGCAGAGGGCAGAGGGCAGAGGGCGGAGGGCGGAGGGCGGAGGGCAGAGGCCGACCCCAGCCGCTTCCCCCGCGCGGCTGGACGCAGGGTGGCAGTGATTGGAGGCCAAGGAGCAGGTTCAGCTGCCCCGCCTCCTGAGCCAGTCACGGTTCGCGGAGCCTGGGATTACTGGGCCGTCAGCACAACCAGGAAATGGAGCGGCGCAATCAAAGCTTCAAGAAAGCTGCGATCTCGGCCGCCTGCTGTCCTCCGAAAGAATCTCTGGGCAACAAAAACCCTGGTTACACAGCTCTGCTTTTTTATTGTGAGGTGGTGGGGGCGAGGGGGGTGGGGGCGAGGGGGCCGGAGGGGGACGACGGAGGGGGGCGAGGGGGGGACGGAGGGGAGTGAAGGAGAGACGACAGGGAGCACTCTTTCTTTCAGTACTCCAGTGCTGTAGAGAAGAAAATAATGGTCTTAACGAGAAATTCTTTCTTTTTAAATGTCACTGATTTTTATCACTGCTATGAAGGCCCTCGTGGTCGAGCCACTCCTGATGCCTGTATAAAACATTGGTTCGGCCTCAACTGGAGTATTGTGTCCAATTCTGGGCACCGCACTTCAGGAAGGCTGTGAAGGCCTTAGAGAGGGTACAGAAAAGATTTATGAGAATGATTCCAGGGATGAGGGACTTCAGTTATGTGGATAGACTGGAGAAGCTGGGGTTGTTCTCCTTGGAGCAGAGAAGATTGAGAGGAGATTTGATGGAGGTGTTCAAAATCATGAGGGGTCTAGACAGAGTAGATAGAGAGAAACTGTTCCCATTGGTGGAAGGGTCGAAGAACCAGAGGACACAGATTTAAGGTGATTGGCAGAAGAACCAAAGGCGACATGAGGAAAAACTTTTTTATGCAGCGAGTGGTTATGATCTGGAATGCACTGCCTGAAAGGGTGGTGGAGGCAGATTCAATCGTGGCTTTCAAAAGGGAGTTGGATAAGTACCTGAAGGAAAATAATTTGCAGGGCTACGGGGAAAGGGCGGGGGAGTGGGACTGGCTGAAGTGCTCTTGCAGAGAGCCGGCACGGGCTCAACGGGCCGAATGGCCTCCTTCTGTGCTGTAACCATTCTATGATTCTATGGGGTAAGCACCCCTGCCTGTCCCTCTCTGGCTCCACTGTGCACAGCAGGAGGGCGCGAGGTCAAAGCAGCCCGAGCACTGCTGACCAGAGGAGAGCTGCTGAATGCGCCGTGTTACTTATACTTCTCTCAAACCATTGCTTTTATTTGCCAGTGTGCGTAGCTGGATTGTTCGGATCATTTCCCGGGGCTCACACTTTTGTTTTCTGGTTAAGTATTCACAGATTAATTTGAGGTCGAGTCCTCCTCCCCACCCCCCGCTCCCCACCCCCACCCCCACCCCCCGCTCCCCACCCCCGCTCCCCACCCCCACCCCCCCGCTCCCCACCCCCCGCTCCCCACCCCCCGCTCCCCACCCCCACCTCCCCACCCCCACCCCCCGCTCCCCACCCCCACCCCCCGCTCCCCACCCCCACCCCCCGCTCCCCACCCCCACCCCCCGCTCCCCACCCCCAGCTCCCCACCCCCACCCCCACCCCACCCCCCGCTCCCCACCCCCACCCCCACCCCCACCCCCCGCTCCCCACCCCCACCCCCACCCCCCGCTCCCCACCCCCCGCTCCCCACCCCCCGCTCCCCACCCCCCGCCCCCCGCTCCCCACCCCCCGCTCCCCACCCCCACCCCCCGCTCCCCACCCCCACCCCCCGCTCCCCACCCCCACCCCCCGCTCCCCACCCCCACCCCCCGCTCCCCACCCCCACCCCCCGCTCCCCACCCCCACCCCCCGCTCCCCACCCCCACCCCACCCTGCTTGACTTTGGGGGAAAAGAAAACACAATGCTTTGCAACTTCTCCCTGTGCGCATGTGTGTGTGCCAACTCCTGTCAGCTCACACCTGCCTTCTTTCGCAATACGCCGCCAGTCAAGGTGTGCCGCACTAAAAAAAAAAAATCCTGGACAATTGTGCTGATGTTGGCTCAGATGCCCGCGGAGCATTTTGCTCCTTTCCACTGAACTCCCAGCTGCTGCCAGCTGTCAGTCTCTCGATAAATTACTTCAAAGCAGCAACGCTCTCTGACACTCCCAGGTACTGACATCAGACAGGTGGGTCTTGGACACGGCTAACCTGTCAGTATCCACGCGACAGGATATGTCCATTAAACAAACCGCAAAAGAATTAATGCACATGCCACAGTAATTCTCCAAACCCCCAGGGCAAGAATTGTTAAACACTGGTAATACTGCACTCCCAAACAGCTGCACACAGCAGAACGCTCCCACTTCCACACACAGCCTGCTGCGAGGAAAGCAAAGTTACAGAGGCTGCTTATCAGATTAGAAAG
>CM059429.1:469020-494573 GCA_030390025.1 Squalus acanthias | reverse complement strand
GAGGGGGGGTGTTGTGTCTCTCTCTCCTCTCGGAAGATTCACCAGCTTTCAACCTTGGAATGCAGTGAGGTTTGGTGGAATTAGCAGAATGGGCAGACATGGGGCGGATGCAATTTAACATGGGAAAGTGTAAAATAATAGATTTTGGGAGGAAACACGAGGAATAGGAACAAGCACCCAATAAGAAGAGGCTGATTATTATGGAGGAACAGAAACAGAGAGGTTCAGATACATCATTCCTTGAAAGTGTGAGTGTAGGTAGATAAAGCCATAAAAAGGCCAGCCGAATGAGGGCTTTATAAATGGGGCATCGAGGGGTACAGAGTAAAGAAGCATTGCTCAATCGGCACAAGACCCTGGTTTGCCCACAGTTCGAGACAGTTTGGGGGGCTATTCTAGAAAGGACATTGTAGCCATAGACAGCGTGCAGTGTCGATCCACCAGGATGATGCCAGCAATATTTCGAGGAGAGACTTGAGATACTGGGACTGTGTCCACTGGAGCAGAGAAGGCCAAGAGGAGATTTAATAGAGGGATTAAAAATAATGAAGTGTTTTGATGAGGTGAATAGGAAAAGATGTCCTGTGGTTGGGAGTCGGTGTCGGGGTGAAACAATATTTGAAAGTACGAAGGCCTCCTTATTTATGTGAGTACTGAAACCCTGGGGTTTCGGGGAATGCTGTTCCATTGAATCATCCTTTCTGGCTTTACATTTTTCCCCACTTACTTTGTCATTTTGTCCAGACTTGACTAGTCCTACCAAACGGAATAGTTCTTCTTCCTGTGCAGAGTCACTGCTAGAATGTGCCTGCTTCCTAATCAAAACGGTGAGCGAGTAACTGGGGTGGAGATGTCCCGAACGACACATTCCCAGATGATATAATAATTCTGCAGAGAGGGAAAACATTTCTATTCAGTACGACTGATCAGATGTGGAGAAGTGTGAAGAACAGTATTGCCAGACGCGGTTACCATTAAATTCTGATGCACAGATCTTTAAAGGTGGGAGCATGGGGGGAAAGGCCATTGAAAAAGGGAATGGGCTTTTGTACAAAGAGGCTTTGAATATAAGAGCAAGTGATGCTGAATTTGTACAAGACTTTGGTCAGTCCACAACTGGAAGGAAATTATGCAAACTTATTGCATCCACAGAAAGGGTACAGCAAATGGAAAAACCTTTTCATTAGAACATCGCAGATTACGGGGCGATATGACGGAAGTGTTTAAAATGATCAAAGGGTGGGGAGTAGTGGAGAGAAGCGGACCGTTTCCAGTGGTTGAGAGGTGAAGAGCGAGGAATTAAATGTAAGAGATTTAGAACAGAGGGCAGGAGAAACCTCTTCACACAGGGAGTCGTGAGGCTGTGGGATTAGTTGAGACAGAAGCTGTCAACTTTCCAGATTAGATGAGATAGATGAATGGAAAGGGAATGAAGCGATACGGGAACAGGGTAAACATTAGGAAAGTTTGCTTGTGTGGAGGGTAAACGCCAATACGAGCTAGCTGGGCCCAACGGCCTGTGTCCTCGTTGTAACTTCCATGCATGTCAAAGATTGACGGGTGAATCCAGGAATGACAGATTATAAATAAAAACTGGAAAATGCTGGAAACACTCAGCAGGTCAGGCAGCATCTGTGGAGAGAGAAATGAGTTAACGTTTCAGGACGAGGACCTTTCGTCAGACAGTATAGTTGTGAAGAAAAACTTCAATAATTGGGGCTTGTATCACAAGAACAGAGAAAGTTAAAGGGAATGTAGAAGTGATTTTGGGAGGGTAAACAGTGAAGATTGTTCCCACTGGGCTGGGGAATCAGGAACAAGGGGCACAGACTGAGATTATCACTGGGCTGGGGAATCAGGAACAAGGGGCACAGACTGAGATTATCACTGGGCTGGGGAATCAGGAACAAGGGGCACAGACTGAGATTATCACTGGGCTGGTGAATCAGGAACAAGGGGCACAGACTGAGATTATCACTGGGCTGGTGAATCAGGAACAAGGGGCACAGACTGAGATTATCACTCACTGGGCTGGTGAATCAGGAACAAGGGGCACAGACTGAGATTATCACTGGAAGAATGGAGTTGGAAGGAATGTTTTCACGGAAAGTTATTCAAACATGGAATGCTTCACCGTAAGGGGTTACTGGGCAGAGACTGTCAGCAGCATTTGAAAGGGAATTGGGTGAGGATTTGAAAAGGCTGAGTATAAAAGGATACGGGAAAGGGCAGGGAAATGGGATTCGAGTAGATGGCTTCAGTTAAAGCAGCAGCACTGGCGCAATGGGTTGAGTGATCTCCATTTGTGCTGTGATTCTATGAATTACACATTGAATTGTTTTGATTAAAGGGACTGAATGGGGCCTTTTATGTATTTTGATTGTTGCTCAATGGAGAGATTTCCTTTCCTGTGGTTTTACTGTGTCAACAGAAGATACCTGATATCTCTTGTAATATTTTCTTACAGGTACTAAAGTTAGGGGACTGTGCGATAGATCTATCGATTAGAACTGGTAAACACAGAGCTCAAGTACTGAGAGCTATAGCCTTGTATCAGGATCAGTGTGCAGTGTAACAGTGACCGGGAATGGGCTCAAGGAATCGTGTACGGTTTTCATCACAAGTGCATTAGTGCAGCATTTCACAGCTGTACCTGGCAGAGACACCCACTCCTGGTCAAAGTGACTGAGGTTTGGACAGATTAGCCGCTAGATTTTAATGGAGTACGGAGATCCTTCTGTTCGCCTTTGCTGCCAGTTTTGTGGAATCCAGGTTGTTGATATTGTGGAGCCAGATTGCACAGAGTTGGCACCAACAGGCTCGCTCCCCACAGGGAGCCCTGTGCGAGCGCAGTCATTGGGAAGTCGGGAACACGGATTCTGTGTCCTGGTTGTTACTAAGGATCTGCACCGGTCAGAATCCGGCTCTGGCAGCCTGTAGTTCGGGAACGTGGCAGCAGGGGGCACAACGTTGACACCATTCCTCTTCCTTTGCTCGCTGCCGCAGTGATCTGGAGTGATGCTGCTGACAGCACCGCAATTAAATGCAGCACAAGTTGTCTAGCTCCAAGGAACCGATGCTTGCTGGGGTGCTTTTACATTAGTGTGTAGGGAGATGGGGTACAGGGAGGGCAAAATCAACACGGCTGAAGTGCTCCACTCTTCCCAGTTCTTCTGCTGCCTTGTCCTGGTCTTCCTTGGAGACCAGTTAACTGAGCGAGCTCTGTAAACACAATGTCAGGCCGGAGTTGTGTCGAGGGGCTGGGCTAGGGAATCGGATGCTGAGCTGGGCTAGGGAATCGGATGCTGAGCTGGGCTAGGGAATCGGATGCTGAGCTGGGCTAGGGAATCGGATGCTGAGCTGGGCTAGGGAATCGGATGCTGAGCTGGGCTAGGGAATCGGATGCTGAGCTGGGCTAGGGAATCGGTAGCTGAGCTGGGCTAGGGAATCGGTAGCTGAGCTGGGCTAGGGAATCGGATGCTGAGCTGGGCTAGGGAATCGGATGCTGAGCTGGGCTAGGGAATCGGATGCTGAGCTGGGCTAGGGAATCGGATGCTGAGCTGGGCTAGGGAATCGGTAGCTGAGCTGGGCTAGGGAATCGGATGCTGAGCTGGGCTAGGGAATCGGATGCTGAGCTGGGCTAGGGAATCGGATGCTGAGCTGGGCTAGGGAATCGGTAGCTGAGCTGGGCTAGGGAATCGGATGCTGAGCTGGGCTAGGGAATCGGATGCTGAGCTGGGCTAGGGAATCGGATGCTGAGCTGGGCTAGGGAATCGGATGCTGAGCTGGGCTAGGGAATCGGTAGCTGAGCTGGGCCCATGCAGCATTGCTGGTTAATCAGCCCTCACGGTGCAGGCAGATCGCTGCTTTGTCCTGTTTGTTTCGCTGCTGTTGCCTCGATGGTGGATTAATCAGAACACCGAGACCCGTTAGTACCGGGAGCGTGAGTTTAAAGTCCCTGTGCGGGTCCTGAAGCTCATGGACTGCACCTTTGCAGCCTCAATGGCTCGGACACGCATTGCTCTGCCTGGTTACAAGCAGCGGCAGTGGGTTGTCCAGGGATGGTTTCAATTGGTGTTGTATTATTGTGTCTAGCTGGGTATCAGTGACCACTCTCTCCCCTCAGGAAGCCACACAAGAATCAAGACTTTATAGTTTTCATTCAAATATTTGAGCAAGGAGCAAGATGCAGCACGCAGGGAACATCTGCTACCAGCCCGTTCAACATGTGATGAGGCACAAACTTGTTGATGCCCAAGGACCTGTTGTGGCTTGTTTTCCACATCACATGAGCCACAGAAGCTGCGATTCTATAGATTGCTCAGTTTACTGGAATGTGCCTACATTTAAAAAAAAAAGCTCTTAATGGAAATCAGAAAGAGCTGGAAGTAAATCAAATATATACACATACACAAATATATAAAAGGATAAAATGCAGGATACATACAGCTGGTTTGTCAGAAATTGTAAAAAGAAAATAGATGAACATTTTGGGCGGAGACCTTAGTCAGCGGTTGTCGGTTTCCTTTTTGTACTTGAATAAAGTTTGGTTTAAATGGGTGACTTTCTGTACTTTTCTCCAGTGCCCTTTTTAACAATTGGCAAATTAGCAAAAGAAGCCCAGGAAAAAATAAATCTTGATTGTTTTTCCAAATAACATAATTTAGGAGGCCTCATTATGCAATCAGTTTGAGTGGGCTCGGTCCATCGTGCAGGGGTGGCGGTGTGAAAGAAATCTCCGCTCTAGTGTCACCAACCAAAGTTTCTCTCTGGGTCGAAAAGTCTGAGAGAGAAGGCCATTTCCTCTTGATGCAGCGAAGTGCACGGGCACCACTGCACTCCAGATGTTAGGCGCACGGGAGGGGAGGAAGAAATGACGAGTCGTGGGAGTTTGAGATTATTGGAGGAAGGCAGTGGCAGATTCACATTGTCCACTCGTTGTAATAAAACTGTAAACTCATTTAAACGTTCTCAATGCATTTCTGATGTCACTGCACCTAGCACACCACACATCTGCCACCGGCGTCAAATCTGAATGCACGGTCTCCTCTCGGCTGCGCTGGCCTGCCGTGCGGACACGGTTTGGATCGTGCTGCCACCTCGCTCACGTCACATTCCGGTAGCTGTCACGGACTGAGACATTTCTGGTCACAGTGGTGCCGACAATACTAAGATGCTGGAGGGCCTGCTGGTTGGAGGGTGGCGGAGTCGAGCTTGATCTTTGCAACGTTTATCTGGCATCAGTGGATGACTTTCCCTGTAGTGGAAAATACTAAAACTGGCAAATTGAATTCGCACTTTGTCTGTTTAGGCTGTGAGTGAAGAAAATGACGCATCTTACAAATCTTTCATTTTCAGCGATTTAATTTTGAAGGATAGAATCTTTGAAACCTCACTACAGAAGGAGATCTTTCATCCCATTGACCCTGAGCCAACTACCCAACTGGAGCTAAGAACATAAGAAATAGGAGCAGGAGTCGGCCATTCGGCCCCTCGAGCCTGCTCCGCCATTCAATAAGACCACGGCTGATCTTTGACCTCAACTCCACTTTCCCGCCTGATCCCCATATCCCTCGATTCCCATAGAGTCCAAAAATCTATCGATCTCAGCCTTGAATATACTCAACGACTGAGCCTCCACAGCCCCCTGGGGCAGAGAATTCCAAAGATTCACCACCCTCTGAGTGAAGAAATTCCTCCTCATCTCAGTCTTAAATGGCCGACCCCTTAATCTGAGACTGTGACCCCTGGTTCTAGACTCTCCAGCCAGGGGAAACATCCTCTCTGCATCTACCCTGTCAAGCCCCCTCAGAATCTTATATGTTTCAATGAGCTAGCTATTCTCATCCCATTTTCCTGCTCTTCCTCCACACCCTTTTAATATTTTCCTTTAAGTGTTTATCGAACAGTCTGGAGTGGGGCTCGCGTATCTTGGGGAAATCAGAAGGTGCAGCCTGTAATTTTCCGTCTTGTATCGTTGTAACGTGCGGCAGTAACTGCGCGCCCCAGGTTGCCTGTTGGAGCAGCCCTCTCCGCTAGCCGTGCCAGCTCCTGGGCTCAGCCCGCTAATTGCCTTTTAAACACGATGATTGAGTCTCCTTCAGTGGGCATTTCACACCCTGAAACTCCATCGCATCGGAGGAGGTTTCTTCACCTCAAGTTTACAGTTTGTCAGCTCAGACATTCAGTGCAGAGTCCCAACTTAAGAAAGTAACTGTTGGGCATTTTACAGAGTGCGCTGTCTACCACAGCCGTGTCTCGGTGAGTCCAGCCGTGACTTCCTCCTGTGCTGCAGGTTCTCTGAAGGGAAAATCTCCGGCTGCAGGTTCCTCCATTTGAAAAGTCTCTGTTACATCCAGCTTCAATTCCCTGAAATAACTGAAGCAAATAGATGCCATTTTTTAATTTTTTAAAGCTCGTGCCCCTTGATTTTTTTTTTCTCTGCAGTCAGCAGAATGGAGTTTCTCTCCAAAGTTAAGATGTTTAAGTATTGCTCCGGTCGAAGTGGTAATTTTTAGGAACATAGGAACAGGAGGAGGCCATTCAGCCCCTCGAGCCTGTTCCGCCATTCAATCAGATCATGGCTGATCTGCCACCTAACTCCATTTACCTTAATACCTTTGGTTAACAAAAAGCTATCACTCTTAGATTTAAATCTAACAATTGATCTAGCATCAATTGCCATTTGCGGAAGCGAGTTCCAAACTTCTACCACCCTTTGTGTGTCGAAGTGTTTCCTAATTTCACTCCTGAAAGGTCTGGCTCTAACTTTTAGACTCTGCCCCCTAGTCCTAGACTCCCCAACCAGCGGAAATAGTTTCTCTCTATCTACCCTATCTGTCCCCCTTAATATCCTGAAAACTTTGATCCGATCACCCCTTAACCTTCTAAATTCCAAGGAATACAACCCTAGTTTTTTGTGTAATCTCTCCTCGTAACTTAACCCCTGGAGTTTTGCTTTTTCTCCTTACCTATGCAATCTGGTGCTGTTTTTTCAGACACCCGGCAGGTGTGTGTGTTTTTTATAGATTGAAAGAAAGGCTCTTTCTGCCTGACACATGAAACAGATTTCAGAATTTGCAGGACATGACACTACATGTAAGCTATGCAAGAGAGGCAAGACCAGAGGCGCCGCAGAGCCTGCTAACTCGTCCGTTTGTGTTGCAACTTGCCTGTGTCTATCGCCCACAGCGTGAGTCTGGGTGAGGGAAGCCACCCCTGTTCCAAAAGCCGACCTGATCAGACCTGCCCTGGCTGAGAAACTTTGAAGTAAACAGGAAAATTACTCACCGCAGTCATGTGGTTTACTGGAAGATTGTACCTTTGATAATCCCGTAAACTTTCCAAAGAAAACACATCTTCGCTCCAAGTGACACTTTCCTACGATTGCGAATCTTGCAACCAATCTGGGGTCATCTTCCACAGACCCCGCGGGATTGGATGGGTTTCTACAGGCTCTGCTCGTTGGGCGGTGTCAGCAGCCTCATCACTGGACATTACCACCTTCATTCCAGGGTTCCTGTAAACCGTGCCCTCTTAAACTTTGGGAAACACTCCCATCTTTGGAACTCCTGAAGAATAAATAAAAGTTTACATCTTTTCTTTTGATTCCAGGCGGCTCTGGTATTTCTGGTTTGACCGAGGATTAATATTTGGCATTATACGGTTCAGATGCAATGCGCCAATATTCAAATAAGGCCGAGAAACCAGAAATACTGGAGCTACCATTGGAAATTATACGCCTGTTGTTGCTTCAGTGCACATCAGTTGTTATTCTTTTTAATATTTAAATAGCCTCCCTTTTTTCCCATGTCAGGTAACATTTCCCAGCCAAGTGGGAAAATCCATCTGTTCCCACGACCCGACCAAATGCCATGTTTGTAATCGGTCACTGCGGGGTTCTGAGGCAGCACAGCCTCCATGTTACTTTCCTCCTTCTCTCAGACCTGGAACTTAACCTGTGCCTCTCCAGATGAACGGTCACTCGACTGACATGCCAGCTCGCATGAGCCTGGAGATGTGTGCAATATCATTCAGGAGTGAGTCGGGGCTCAGTGGGCAGCCCCCTCGCCTCTGAGTCAGAAGGTCGTGGGTTCAAGTCCCACTCCAGAGACTCGAGCACAAAAATCCAGGCCGACACTCCAGTGCAGTACTGAGGGAGCGCTGCACTGTCGGAGAGGCCATACTGAGGGAGCGCTCCCTCAGTACTGCCCCTCCGACAGTGCAACGCTCCCTCAGTACTGCCCCTCCGACAGTGCAGCGCTCCCTCAGTACTGCCCCTCCGACAGTGCAACGCTCCCTCAGTACTGCCCCTCCGACAGTGCAGCGCTCCCTCAGTACTGCCCCTCCGACAGTGCAACGCTCCCTCAGTACTGCCCCTCCGACAGTGCAGCGCTCCCTCAGTACTGCCCCTCCGACAGTGCGGCACTCTCTCAGTACTGCCCCTCCGACAGTGCAGCGCTCCCTCAGTACTGCCCCTCCGACAGTGCAACGCTCCCTCAGTACTGCCCCTCCGACAGTGCAGCGCTCCCTCAGTACTGCCCCTCCGACAGTGCAGCGCTCCCTCAGTACTGCCCCTCCGACAGTGCAACGCTCCCTCAGTACTGCCCCTCCGACAGTGCGGCGCTCCCTCAGTACTGCCCCTCCGACAGTGCAACGCTCCCTCAGTACTGCCCCTCCGACAGTGCGGCGCTCCCTCAGTACTGCCCCTCCGACAGTGCAGCGCTCCCTCAGTACTGTACTGGGAGTGTCAGCCTGGATCATGTGCTCAAGGTCTTGAGTGGGGCTTGAACCCACAACCTACTGACTTTGAGGTTAGAGTTCTACCGATGGTTCAATCTGAAACTTCCGGAAGCAACATCACCAGAAGCAGATTATCTGGTCATCAGTTTGAGGTGTTTACTGGACATTGGCTGTCATGTTTAACACTGACTGCACCGTGGTGTGTTACTGTGGGCCTGAGGTCAGTGCGTTCTGGGTTTCTTCCTATATTGCAGTTAACTGCTGCAAATACCTGGGTCACAGAGCAAAGTTGCAGCAAATAATAATAATGAGCAGTCAACTGCAGGTATATCGGATGTATGGAATTGTTAGAAGAATGAGAGGTGATCTCATTGAAACATACAAAATTCTTACAGGGCTTGACAGGGTAGATGCAGGGAGGATGTTTCCCCTGGCTGGGGAGTCTAGAACCAGGGGTCACAGTCTCAGAATAAGGGGTCGGCCATTTAGGACTGAGATGAGGAGGAATTTCTTCACTCAGAGGGTTGTGAATCTTTGGAATTCTCTACCCCAGAGGGCTGTGGAGGCTCAGTCATTGAGTATATTCAGAACAGAGATTGCTAGATTTTTGGATATTAAGGGAATCAAGGGATATGGGGATAGTTCAGGAAAATGGAGTTGAGGTAAAAGATCAGCCATGATCTCATTAAATGGCGGAGCAGGCTCGAGGGGCCGAATGGCCGACTCCTGCTCCTATTTCTTATGTTCTTACGTTCTACTTGTACACTGTCAAGGCAGTGAGATCTGGCTGCCAAGTACTCGGTGTGCACAGTGACACACCTGTCCGCCTGGCCTGTCTTCCAATATGACATGCGCGGCTGTCTGCGTCCAGGATCGGACCGACAGCTCGGAGTCGGCCATCAAATCAGCTGGAGACTCCATCACTGGAGGATTGCAGTGGAAGTAGCAGCAGTGTCTGTGGAGCCATGGTCCGCACACAGTCTCGCACTGAGTTGCAGTCGCACCTTAAATTGTTGTCACATCTTCCAAGATAGTTGCTGTGCTTCCATTAAGATGCTTTTTTTGAAGTTCAGAAACCAAAGTGACAGACCAAGGCCCACAGTACAGGACTCCGCCAGAGATTGAGGTAAGAAGCGACACAGTTTTGAGTTCCAAGAAAGAATGAGATTAGGAAACGGCGTGATGAGTCAACACCAGAACTCTGATGTAGGAAGCAGGATGTATTTAGAGCTTGGGAGGAAGGAGAGAGCAAAGTTCAGCTGAGTGATGAGCAGAGTAATATTGACATCAGGAAGCGGGAGATGAGCGAGAGCGTGCACAAAGCTTGGTGGTAGCAACATTTACATCTTGGGTGAAAAGAAGTAGCCAAATTCATTGATTTAAAAACTGGCTCCAAAAGCTGGATTCTTAGCCAGTGAAATAGTCCTGATGTGAAGGATGAGCTCATTGTGTCTGTGATGTGACTAATTCAGTGTTTGACGTGTTTCTCTGAGATAGAGTGGGTGTCTGGCTGTCACCCATTGGCCATTCTCAGTGACAGCTCCAGATAATAGCGTACCCTGAAATGCAGCTGGTTTATTGCTGGTTAAATGGAAGAGCTTACACTGATACAGTGCTTCATCATATCATCAGGACACCGCAATGGTTCGACAGCCAATTCATTCTTCAGTCTAAGCAGACACAGCAGCTAGTTTGCACACAGCCAGGTCCCACAAACAACAATGAGATAAATGGTGATGTTGGCCAGGTCACCGGGAGAGCTACCCCACTCTTAGAGTATGTCTTGGGATCTTTTACATTGCACAAGGGGCTTCGGTTTAATCTCTCTGCTGAAGGATAGACCACTGAAACTGTAGCTTTGGGTTTATCCGGTGAGTGTTGGAGCCAAACAGATGAGAACGTTTGATCACTGGTCTGTGCTGAGTTAATGCTTCTCAGCCAGAGTGTAGTGAGGCTGCTCGCATTGGCACTGTCCCGGGCTAGAGGGGAGAATGATCAGCCAATGTCCCTCCTCCTGCTCACTGTCCCGGGCTAGAGAGGAGACTGATCAGCCAGGGTCCCTCCTGCTCACTGTCCCGGGCTAGAGGGGAGAATGATCAGCCAATGTCCCTCCTCCTGCTCACTGTCCCGGGCTAGAGAGGAGACTGATCAGCCAGGGTCCCTCCTGCTCACTGTCCCGGGCTAGAGAGGAGAATGATCAGCCATTGTTCCTCCTCCTGCTCACTGTCCCGGGCTAGAGAGGAGACTGATCAGCCAGGGTCCCTCCTGCTCACTGTCCCGGGCTAGAGAGGAGAATGATCAGCCAGGGTCCGTCCCTCCTGCTCACTGTCCCGGGCTAGAGAGGAGAATGATCAGCCAGGGTCCGTCCCTCCTGCTCACTGTCCCGGGCTAGAGAGGAGAATGATCAGCCAATGTCCCCCCTCCTGTTCACTGTCCCGGGCTAGAGGGGAGAATGATCAGCCAGGGTCCCTCCTGCTCACTGTCCCGGGCTAGAGGGGAGAATGATCAGCCAGGGTCCCTCCTGCTCACTGTCCCGGGCTAGAGGGGAGAATGATCAGCCAGGGTCCCTCCTCCTGCTCACTGTCCCGGGCTAGAGAGGAGAATGATCAGCCAATGTCCCCCCTCCTGCTCACTGTCCCGGGCTAGAGAGGAGAATGATCAGCCAATGTCCCCCCTCCTGCTCACTGTCCCGGGCTAGAGGGGAGAATGATCAGCCAGGGTCCCTCCTCCTGTTCACTGTCCCGGGCTAGAGGGGAGAATGATCAGCCAGGGTCTGTCCCTCCTGCTCACTGTCCCGGGCTAGAGGGGAGAATGATCAGCCAATGTCCCTCCTCCTGCTCACTGTCCCGGGCTAGAGGGGAGAATGATCAGCCAGGGTCCGTCCCTCCTGCTCACTGTCCCGGGCTAGAGAGGAGAATGATCAGCCAGGGTCCCTCCTGTTCACTGTCCCGGGCTAGAGGGGAGAATGATCAGCCAGGGTCCCTCCTGCTCACTGTCCCGGGCTAGAGAGGAGAATGATCAGCCAGGGTCCGTCCCTCCTGTTCACTGTCCCGGGCTAGAGAGGAGAATGATCAGCCAATGTCCCTCCTCCTGCTCACTGTCCCGGGCTAGAGGGGAGAATGATCAGCCAATGTCCCCCCTCCTGCTCACTGTCCCGGGCTAGAGGGGAGAATGATCAGCCATTGTTTCTCCTCCTGCTCACTGTCCCGGGCTAGAGAGGAGAATGATCAGCCAGGGTCCGTCCCTCCTGTTCACTGTCCCGGGCTAGAGGGGAGAATGATCAGCCAATGTCCCCCCTCCTGCTCACTGTCCCGGGCTAGAGAGGAGAATGATCAGCCATTGTTTCTCCTCCTGTTCACTGTCCCGGGCTAGAGAGGAGAATGATCAGCCAGGGTCCCTCCTCCTGTTCACTGTCCCGGGCTAGAGGGGAGAATGATCAGCCAGGGTCCCTCCTCCTGTTCACTGTCCCGGGCTAGAGGGGAGAATGATCAGCCATTGTTCCTCCTCCTGCTCACTGTCCCGGGCTAGAGGGGAGAATGATCAGCCAGGGTCCCTCCTCCTGTTCACTGTCCCGGGCTAGAGGGGAGAATGATCAGCCAGCGTCCCTCCTCCTGTTCACTGTCCGGTAACACCTGCTGCAAAGTGTGTGTGGAAATTGAGTGCGGCCGGGAGAGGGCTCAGCTGTCTGACGTGCCCCACACCTTGCCGACGCTCACTGTCGAGGCTCTCAAACGTACCATGGTCACCGGTGAGGTACCAGGCGCTTGGGGAAGCAAACTCCAGCAAGGGGACAACCTGCTTGGCAGAGGAGAAGAGGAAATTGGGAGAAAAAAGTCTGAAATTGTGCTGTTGCTGCTCCGTGACTCCCGGGATGGAGTCGGAGTCTCTAATCAAACTCATTCTTCGAGTCATGCACTTCCATTGTCAATTGCTGTTGCTATATGGGCGCACAGACAGCTGGTGGATGGAATTTCCTTCTATAACCCGGTGGAAACTCACTCCAAGGCACCACCTCCTGGCCAGTGCCCACACTACATGCTTACATGATGTGGAGATGCCGGCGTTGGACTGGGGTGGACAAAAATGAGAAGTCGCACAACACCAGGTTATAGTCCAACAGATTTATTTAATTTTACAAGCTTTCGGAGCAGTTCGCTCCTTCGTCAGGTAAGTTTAGCAGTGAGAGAATCTCCCAGAATTCACAATTTAAACACAGACAAAATATATTCAAATCTTTCCCTACATCAAAGAGCATAGCCAAGACAATGAGATGTGTCCCAGGGGGTCCAACGTGTCAAACCACCTGCTGGCTGCATATCCTGTCAATCTGTGTAGGTTCTTGTGTTAGCCTTTTTAAAAAAAAAACACCTGGGAAGACCGGCCATGATGTCAAGTCACGTTCTGTATCGTGACATGAACCCGATATCGCGATTGAGGCCATCCTCATGAGTGCGGAACTTGGCTATCAGTTTCTGCTCTATGATTTTGCGCTGTCGTGTATCTCGAAGGCCGCCTTGGAGAACGCTTACCCGCATATCCGAGGCTGAATGCCCCTGGCTGCTGAAGTGTTCCCCGACTGGGAGGCAACCCTCCTGCCTGGCGATTGTTGCGCGGTGTCCGTTCATACGTTGTCTCAGTGTCTGCATGGTCTCGCCGATGTACCATGCTCTGGAGCATCCTTTACTGCAACGTATCAGGTAGACAACGTTGGCCGAGTCACATGAGTATGTACCGTGTACCTGGTGGGTAGTGTCCTCACGTGTGATGATGGTATCTGTGTCCATGATTTGGCATGTCTTGCAGAGGTTGCCGTGGCAGGGTTGTGTGGTGTCTTGGTTGCTGTTCGCCTGAAAGATGGGTAATCTGCTGCGAACTATGGTACTTTTGAGGTTAGGCGGCTGCTTGAAGGCGAGTAGTGGAGGCATGGGGATGGCCTTAGCAAGGTGTTCGTCGTCATCGATGACATGTTGAAGGCTGCGAAGAACATGGCGTAGTTTTTCCGCTCCGGGGAAGTACTGGACGACGTAGGGTACTCTGTTGGTTGTGTCCCGTGTTCGTCTTCTGAGGAGGTTTTTCGCTGTGGCCCGTCGGAACTGTCGATCGACGAGTCGAGCGTCATATCCCGTTCTTACGAGGGCGTCTTTCAGTGTCCGTAGGTGTCCATCGCGTTCCTCCTCGTCTGAGCAGATCCTGTGTATTCGCAGGGCTTGTCCATAGGGGATGGCTTCTTTAACGTGGTTAGGGTGGAAGCTGGAGAAGTGGAGCATCGTGAGGTTGTCCGTGGGCTTGTGGTAAGCGTTCTCCAAGGCGGCCTTCGAGATACACGACAGCGCAAAATCATAGAGCAGAAACTGATAGCCAAGTTCCGCACTCATGAGGATGGCCTCAATCGCGATATCGGGTTCATGTCACGATACAGAACGTGACTTGACATCATGGCCGGTCTTCCCAGGTGTTTTTTTTTAAAAAAGGCTAAACACAAGAACCTACACAGATTGACAGGATATGCAGCCAGCAGGTGGTTTGACACGTTGGACCCCCTGGGACACATCTCATTGTCTTGGCTATGCTCTTTGATGTAGGGAAAGATTTGAATATATTTTGTCTGTGTTTAAATTGTGAATTCTGGGAGATTCTCTCACTGCTAAACTTACCTGACGAAGGAGCGAACTGCTCCGAAAGCTTGTAAAATTAAATAAATCTGTTGGACTATAACCTGGTGTTGTGCGACTTCTCATACATGCTTACAGCCAGCTGTTTCCCAACAAGATTTTAAAACATTTTATATATTGGCAATTTCTAAGTTAAATATTGATCCAAAATTGTGACAACAGGAAGTGCACTAGCGGCAGGTTTTTAAGAGTACAAAGCGATCTCCCGTGGTGGTGAACATGGCGAGTGGAGTCCGAGCATCGACCTCAGGGTTAGTGAAGTTACAGGGCGGGGGTATTGGACCAGGGGGCACAGACAGCATTCAGTCCCTATTTTAAAAGTCATGCTTTCAGTCCTTATTTCTATATATTTCCATTATAAAGTCCTACGTCCACATTTATATTGGAAAATACCATGTAAAGATATGGCGCTGTAATTCCAGTGGCGGTGATGGCAGGGTGGGATTACGATGTGCCGAATGTTTATGGGACAAAGGCGCACTGTGTTTCTCCAGCGCTAATTTCAAATCCCACTACATTAAAAGTAATTTTTGTTCTTGTCATATATTTAAAACCACCTCAGGTGGACGTTAAAAGATCCTGCAGGCATTATTTCGAAGAAGAGCAGGGGAGTTCTCCCCGGTGTCCTGGCCAATAATTATCCCTCAACCAACATCACTAAAACAGATTATCTGGTCATTGTCACATTGCTGTCTGTGGGAGCTTGCTGTGCGCAAATTGGTTCCCGCGTTTCCTACATTACAACAGTGACTACACTTCAAAAAGTACTTCATTGGCTGTAAAGTGCTTTGGGACGTCCGGTGGTCGTGAAAGGCGCTGGAGAAATGCAAGGTTTCTTTTTCTTTCATAAGGTACTTGTACAGCAGATCAAAGCCCGAGCTGTTCTGTGGATTGCAGTTCTGCTGCTCCAGTTGCCCATTTCTGCTGACACTTCCAAACATCACCTACTATTTAAGCCACATCATTTCTCTACTCTGGTATCTATAGTCCCGTCGGGTGTTTTACTGACTGGCGAAAACTTTTCAAAACTAACTTTTGTTTTTCCAAAACTTTCCACTTGATGCACTGACCCACCCCTTTCATTAACAAAATGACTTTTTTACACTCCACATTTAAAAAGTACCCTTCATAGCTATATCAGGCATTAATGTGTTTGCCCTGGTAATTAATTTTATTATCTCCTATAGTTACCAGGCCCCCTGGTGCCTGATCCTGCATACATAGTGCAGCACTGGCGTGCTTCATAGTGAGCATTTAATCCAGGATTAACCTGAAGCCAGCACTGTCAGATATCCAGCTAAAGAGCTGTTGGCTCACTGATCCTTTGTGTGCAGACTTGGTGCTTTGAGACCCGTTCTGTGGCGGGAGTGGTCATCTCAAACATTTACAAAGCCTTTAATATTGTCAAATGTAAGTTTGCACACAAACTCTTGCTGAGGGTATTGTGCAGATTAAAGAACAAAGTTCACTTTAAAACTTTTTTTTTTAAAAGCTGAGTTCAATATTTCCACCAGAAAAGATCATAGAATCATAGAATGGTTACAACACAGAAGGAGGCCATTCGGCCCGTCGAGCCCGTGCCGACTCTCTGCAAGAGCACTTCAGCGAGTCCCACTCCCCCACCCTTTCCCCGTAGCCCTGCAAATTGTTTTCCTTCAGGTACTTATCCAATTCCCTTTTGAAAGCCACGATTAAGTCTGCCTCCACCACCCTTTCAGGCAGTGCATTCCAGATCATAACCACTCGCTGCATAAAAAAGTTTTTCCTCATGTCGCCTTTGGTTCTTCTGCCAATCACCTTAAATCTGTGTCCTCTGGTTCTCGACCCTTCCACCAATGGGAACAGTTTCTCTCTATCTACTCTGTCTAGACCCCTCATGATTTTGAACACCTCTATCAAATCTCCTCTCAACCTTCTCTGCTCCAAGGAGAACAACCCCAGCTTCTCCAGTCTATCCACATAACTGAAGTTCCTCATCCCTGGAATCATTCTCGTAAACCTTTTCTGCACCTTCTCTAAGGCCTTCACATCCTTCCTAAAGTGCGGTGCCCAGAATTGGACACAATCCTCCAGTTGAGGCCGAACCAGTGTTTTATAAAGGTTCATCATAACTTCCTTGCTTTTGTACTCTATGCCACTATTTATGAAGCCCAGGATCCCGTATGCTTTTTTAACCACTTTCTCAACCTGCCCTGCCACCTTCAAAGATTTGTGCACCTATACCCCCAGGTCTCTCTGTTCATGCACCCCCTTAAGAATTGTATATTTTATTTTATATTGCCTTTCCTCGTTCTTCCTACCAAAATGTATCACTTCGCACTTTTCTGCGTTAAATTTCATCTGCCACGTGTCCGCCCATTCCACCAGCCTGTCTTATGTCCTCTTGAAGTCTATCACTATCCTCCTCACTGTTCACTATACTTCCAAGTTTTGTGTCATCTGCAAATTTTGAAATTGTGCCCTGTACACCCAAGTCTAAGTCATTAATATATATCAAGAAAAGCAGTGGTCCTAGAACCGACTCCTGGGGAACACCACTGTATTCCTTCCTCCAGTCCGAAAAGCAACTGTTCACCACTACTCTCTGTTTCCTGTCACTTAGCCCATTTCGTATCCATGCTGCCACTGTCCCTTTTATTCCATGGGCTTCAACTTTGCTGGCAAGCCTATTATGTGGCACTTTTGAACGCCTTTTGGAAATCCATGTACACTACATCAACCGCAATGCCCTCATCAACCCTCTCTGATACCTCATCAAAAAACTCGATCAAGTTAGTTAAACACGATTTGCCTTTAACAAATCCGTGCTGGCTTTCCTTAATTAATCCACACTTGTCCAAGTGACTGTTAATTTTGTCCTGGATTATCATTTCTAAAAGCTTCCCCACTACCGAGGTTAAACTGTCTGGCCTGTATTTGCTGGGTTTATCCTTACACCCTTTTTTGAACAATGGTGTAACATTTGCAATTCTCCAGTCCTCTGGCACCTGCCCCGTATCTAAGGAGGATTTGAGGATTATGGCCAGTATCTCCGCGATTTCTTCCTTAACTTCTCTCAGCATCCTAGGATGCATCCCATCCGGTCCTGGTGACTTATCTACTTTAAGTATAGCCAGCCTTTCCAGTACCTCCTCTTTATCAATTTTTTATTCCATCCAGTATCTCAACTCTTTCACTATGACTTTGGCAACATCATCTTCCTTGGTGAAGACAGATGCAAAGTACTCGATTAGTACCCCAGCCATGCCGTCTGCCTCCATGCATAGGTCTCCTTTTTAGTCCCTAATTGGCCCCACCCCTCCTCTTACTACCCGTTTACGATTTATATGCCTATAGAAGACTTTTGGATTCCCTTTTATGTTAGCTGCCATTCTATTCTCATACCCTCTCTTTGCCCCTCTGAACTTTCTATATTCAGCCTGATTCTCACTTGTATTCTCGACCTGACATCTGTCATGTGTGCCCTTTTTCTGCTTCATCTTACTCTCTCTTTCGTCATCCAGGGAGCTCTGGCTGTAGTTGCCCTACCTTTCCCCCTCGTGGGAATGTACCTCGACTGTAACCGAACCATCTCCTCTTTAAAGGCAGCCCATTGTTCTATTACAGTGTTGCCTGCCAATCTTTGATTCCAGTTTACCCGGGCCAGGTCCGTTCTCAAACCATTGAAATTGGCTCTCCTCCAGTTAAGTATTTTGACTCTAGATTGCTCCTTGTCCTTTTCCATAGCTAATCTAAACCTTAACTGGTTTAGGTTAGCTATGGTAAAGATTAGCTAATCCTAGAGATTACTTCCAGTTTCCACTGTCACCCACCCGTTTCTGAAATACCTGGCCAAGCCCGTGAATGAAATGTTGTGTCGAGTCTCTCTCCAGTCAGCTTGGGCCCAGATTCTACAATTTTAGTATCGATGAGAAGTGCAAGCCCTTCTCACTGACTCTACTGGAGTAATGACATTGTTGGCTTTAAGGTTCTTCCAGGACCTGCCAAAGTCTCACTGTTGCCCACCACTTATTTCCGCCTGTTTGCAGCATTACCGTGGCTCAGTCCCTGCAGCAGTTGTCTCGGGGCCAGGATCCGGGATCTCAGTCGGGCTGCACATTGTTGGCCTCAGCCTAGAGCCAGGCCGGGACTCAAATGTGTTAATGTGAAGATTAGTGTCATGGTTTGTAATTGTGAAATTCGAGGCTTTCAGGGAAAGTGCGTCTGCTGCGAGTTCTGGTTCCGAGCAGTGTCTGTATCCAGGGGAATTTCCAGAGTTTTGACTCGCTTTGATTGAAAAATAATCTCCACCAGACAGAATCTGGACTGAAAGCGGGTGTGTCAGTGTTGGGGGTGGTAGAGTCTGTTCACAGGCTGCTGGGGAGAGCCATTCATTCCAGAATTTCCCCTTTTTAACGTTTTGGCAACTAGGTTAGTGTAAGAAGGCTTTGCTTCTGGTTTCTGTGGAGTTCCGTGTTTACAGCTGCAAACAGGAGCAAAGAACCTGCTGCTGATCGCAATCCTGCAGCAACAGAAACCAGCAGGCTGGAGATTCGGTCCTGGCATCACTCTCCAGCCACAGGCGTTAACCTGTCTCTTTGCAATGGGTTAAATCCCCCGTTAAAATAGCACGGGAAAGAAAGAGGTTGCATTTCTGCAGGATGTCCCAGGGTGATTCACAGCCAATGCCTTTTGCAGTGTCCATGATGCGGAGATGCCGGTGTTGGACTGGGGTGGACAAAAGTGAGAAGTCGCACAACACCAGGTTATAGTCCAACAGATTTATTTGAAATCTCAAGCTTTGGCTTGTTCACAGATGTGATTTCCAGTAAAAAAAAGTAAAAAGTTTAAAGTTTATGGTTTTCCATACAGACTGCAGCATCTGACACATTAGACCCCCTGTGACCCCACCTCATTGTCTTAGTTGTATTTTGCTATGTCTTTGATATAACGTCTTCCTGACTGACCTGATTGTTTCTCTGCCGAGGTGTGATAAAAGGCAGTCAGAAAGATTAACTGTAGTCGTCTGACATTGTACGCTGCACAGGCATTGTTCGGGATACACGACAGCGCAAAATCATAGAGCAGAAACTGATAGCCAAGTTCCGCACTCATGAGGATGGCCTCAATCGCGATATCGGGTTCATGTCACGATACAGAACGTGACTTGACATCATGGCCGGTCTTTCCAGGTGTTTTTTTTTTAAAAAGACTAACACAAGAACCAACACAAATTGACAGGATATGCAGCCAGCAGGTGTTTTGACACGTTGGACCCCCTGGGACACATCTCATTGTCTTGGCTGTGCTCTTAGTGTGTCTTTGATGTAGGGAAAGATTTGAATAGATTTTTCCTGTGCTTATATTGTGAATTCTGGGAGATTCTCTCACAGCTACTCTACCTGACGAAGGAGCGAACAGCTCCGAAAGCTTGTAAAATTAAATAAATCTGTTGGACTATAACCTGGTGTTGTGCGACTTCTCATTTTTGTCCACCCCAGTCCAACGCCGGCATCTCCACATCATGACTGTCTATATATGCTTTGCTGATCTGTATTCCTTCACTTCACCTGACGAAGGAGCAGCTGCTCCGAAAGCTTGTGATTTCAAATAAAACTGTTGGACTATAACCTGGTGTTGTGCGACTTCTCACTTTTGCAGTATAGGGATAGGGAAGGACAGCGAGCAGGTGAGCTCGGTGCTCCTTTGGCCAGTGTGGGTGAGAATCTCTCAGCTGCTGTGCTTGCACCCAGAGGCTGACCCCGAGTGTGAAACAGGCCGGGTTATCAGGACAAGATCTGGGAAACCCGGACTTCTCAGCCTCGGAAGCTGCAGACTGACGGGGGACTGTCGGCAGGTACATAAGATGGTGCACGGAATGGAAAGGGTTAAGCTGGAACCCAACTTCAAACTCAGCCGTCAGTAGGACAAGTGGGCACAGGGTCAAAGTGGGACTGAGGTCTTTGCACGGAGTGATTGAGTGACGCAGGGTAGGGCAGTGGAGCCCGAAAGCCTGGGGTGAGCGCAGGGTCTGGCTGGATGCGTGAGCTAAGCTGAGCCAAATGGTCTTCCTCATCTCTGTCTAACTCGTGATGGGGAGTTTATTTTTAAAATAACTCTCTCTCACCCACATACAAAGGATCAAAGTGACCCTGTGCCCACTTGTCCTACTAGGTGGGGTAGAGGAGCGGAGGGATCTCGGAGTACAAATACACAAATCACTGAAAGTTGCGACACAGGTTAGCAAGGCCATAAAAAAAGCAAACCAAGCACTAGGGTTTATTTCTAGATTTGAAAAGTAGGGAAGTTATGCTAAAACTGTATCGAACCTTGGTTAGACCACACATAGAAACATAGAAAAATAGGAGCAGGGTTAGGCCATTCGGCCCTTCGAGCCTGCTCCGCCATTCAATATGATCATGGCTGATCCTCTATCTCAATACCACATTTCTGCTCTCTCCCCATACCCCTTGATGACTTTTGTGTCTAGAAATCTATATCCTTCTTAAATATATTCAGTGACTTGACCTCCACAGCCTTCTGTGGTAGAGAATTCCACAGGTTCACCACCCTCTGAGTGAAGAAATTTCTCCTCATCTCAGTCCTAAATGTCCTACCCCGTATCCTGAGACTGTGACCCCTCGTTCTAGACCCCCCCAGCCAGGGAAAACATCCTCCCTGCATCCAGTCTGTCTAGCCCTGTCAGAATTTTATACGTTTAATGAGATCCCCTCTCATTCTTCTAAACTCTAGTGAATACAGGCCTAATCTCTCCTCATACAACAGTCCTGCCATCCCAGGAATCAGTCTGGTGAACCTTTGCTGCACTCCCTCTATGGCAAGTATATCCTTTCATGGGTAAGGAGACCAAAACTGCACACAATACTCCAGGTGTGGTCTCACCAAGGCCCTGTATAACTGTAGTAAGACATCCTTGCTCCTGTACTCAAATCCTCTTGCAATGAAGGCCAACATTCCATTTGCCTTCCTAACTGCTTGCTACACCTGCATGTTTGCTTTCAGTGACTGGTGTACAAGGACACCCAGGTCTCTTTGTACATCAACATTTCCCAATCTATTACCATTTAAATAATACTCTGCCTTTCTGTTTTTCCTACCGAAGTGGATAACTTCACATTTATCCACGTTATACTGCATCTGCCATGTATGTGTTTGCCCACTCACTCAACTTGTCTAAATTGCCTTGAAGCCTCTTTGCATCCTCCTCACAACTTACAATCCCACCTAGTTTCGTGTCATCAGCAAACTTGGAAATATTACATTTGGTTCCCTCATCCAAATCATTGATATATATTGTGACTAGCTGGGGCCCAAGCACTGATCCCTGAGGTACCCCACTAGTCACCGCCTGCCACCCCGAAAAAGACCCATTTATTCCTACTATCTGTTTCCTGTCCGTTAACCAATTTTCAATCCATGCCAGTATATTACCCCCAATCTCATGTGCCTTAATTTTGCACACTAACCTCTTATGTGGGACTTTATCAAAGGCCTTCTGAAAATCCAAATGCACCACATCCAGTGGTTCTCCCTTATCTATTCTACCAGTTACATCCTCAAAAACTCCAGTAGGTTTGTCAAACACTATTTCCCTTTCATAAATCTTAGATTTGAGGGGTGAGGGGTGACCTAATGGAGATCTTTAAAATTATGAAAAATTTTGATAGAGTGGATACAGAGAGAATATTTCCACTTGTGGGGAAGAGCAAAACTAGAGGCCATCAATATAAGATAGTCACCAAGAAATCCAATCGGGAATTCAGAAGAAACTTCTTTACCCAGAGAGTGGTGAGAATGTGGAACTCGCTACCACAGGGAGTGGTTGAAGCGAATAGTATAGATGCATTTAAGGGGAGGCTAGACAAGCATATGAGGGAGAAGGGAATAGAGGGTTCTGCTGATAGAGTTAGATGAGGAAAGACAGGAAGAGGCTCGTGTGGAGCATAAACGCCGGCATGGACTGGTTGGGCCAAATGGCCTGTTTCTGTGCTGTATATCCTATGTATCCAGTGTAATCAGTGTCCAAGCACTGTCCCATAACATGTGCTTAAACTGCACTTAACAACTAAAGGGTTATTTTTAGGTACCGCCACCTTTCTCACTCCCTACCCCCCACCCCATTAGCCAAGTTTCTTCACTTAGTGTTTATGTCACTGGACTAATAATCCAGGGAACGTGAGATCAAATCCCACCAGGGCAGTTTGAGAATTTGAATTCAGTTTCAATAAAAATCTGTTGTCAGTAAGAGTGACCGTGAAGCTGTCGGATTGTCGTAAAAACCCAACTGGTTCACTAATGTCCCTTTAGGGAAGGAAACCTGCCGTCCTTACCCGGTCTGGGCCTGTATGTGACTCCAGTCCCCACACCAACATGGTCGACTCTAAACTGCCCGCTGTAGTGACCACTCAGTTGTATCAAAACCATGACCAGAGGTTCAAGGCGGCCCACCACCCTCTCAGGGCAGCTAGGAACGGGCAATAAACACCGGCCTCGCCAGCGACGCCCACGTCCCCAGAACCAATTTCTTAAAAACTGCATAAAGAGAGCAGTGAGAGATGTCAGTTGTGAATAAACAAATCCTCTTCTGGAGGGCTGTGTCTCCAGTGAGCCCTTTGTAAGAGTCAGGCTGTGTCAGAGGTCACCTGCTCATTGAGCTCCCTCTCTCTCTCTCTCTCTCTCGCTTTCCGTCTCTCTCTCTCTCTTTCCGTCTCTCTCTCTCTTTCCGTCTCTCTCACTCTCTCTCTCGCTCTCGCTCTCTCTTGCTCTCTCTCCGTCTCTCGCTCTCTCTTTCCCTGTCTCGCTCGCTCTCTCGTTCCCTGTCTCGCTCGCTCTCTCTTTCCCTGTCTCGCTCGCTCTCTCTTTCCCTGTCTCGCTCGCTCTCTCTTTCCCTGTCACGCTCGCTCTCTCTCTCCCTGTCTCGCTCGCTCTCTCTCTCCCTGTCTCGCTCGCTCTCTCTCTCCCTGTCTCGCTCGCTCTCTCTCTCCCTGTCTCGCTCGCTCTCTCTCTCCCTGTCTCGCTCGCTCTCTCTCCCTGTCTCGCTCGCTCTCTCTCTCCCTGTCTCGCTCGCTCTCTCTCTCCCTGTCTCGCTCGCTCTCTCTCTCCCTGTCTCGCTCGCTCTCTTTCCCTGTCTCGCTCGCTCTCTCTCTTCCTGCTCTCTCGCTCGCTCTCTCTCTTCCTGTCTCGCTCGCTCTCTCTTCCTGTCTCGCTCGCTCTCTCTTCCTGTCTCGCTCGCTCTCTCTCCCTGTCTCGCTCGCTCTCTCTCCCTCTCTCGCTCGCTCTCTCTCCCTGTCTCGCTCGCTCTCTCTCCCTCTCTCGCTCGCTCTCTCTCTCCCTGTCTCGCTCGCTCTCTCTCTCCCTGTCTCGCTCGCTCTCTCTCTCCCTGTCTCGCTCGCTCTCTCTCTCCCTGTCTCGCTCGCTCTCTCTCTCCTCTCGCTCGCTCTCTCTCTCCTGTCTCGCTCGCTCTCTCTCTCCCTGTCTCGCTCGCTCTCTCTCCCTGTCTCGCTCGCTCTCTCTCCCTGTCTCGCTCGCTCTCTCTCCCTGTCTCGCTCGCTCTCTCTCCCTGTCTCGCTCTCTCTCCCTGTCTCGCTCGCTCTCTCTTTCCCTCGCTCGCGCTCTCTTTCCCTCGCTCGCGCTCTCTTTCCCTCGCTCGCGCTCTCTTTCCCTCGCTCGCGCTCTCTTTCCCTCGCTCGCGCTCTCTTTCCCTCGCTCGCGCTCTCTTTCCCTCGCTCGCGCTCTCTTTCCCTCGCTCTCGCTCTCTTTCCCTCGCTCGCTCTCTCTTTCCCTCTCGCTCGCTCTCTCTTCCTCTCTCTTTCCCTCTCTCGCTCGCTCTCTCTCTCGCGCTCTCTTTCCCTCTCTCGCTCGCGCTCTCTTTCCCTCTCTCGCTCGCGCTCTCTTTCCCTCTCTCGCTCGCGCTCTCTTTCCCTCTCTCGCTCGCGCTCTCTTTCCCTCTCTCGCTCGCGCTCTCTTTCCCTCTCTCGCTCGCGCTCTCTTTCCCTCTCTCGCTCGCGCTCTCTTTCCCTCTCTCGCTCGCGCTCTCTTTCCCTCTCTCGCTCGCGCTCTCTTTCCCTCTCTCGCTCGCGCTCTCTTTCCCTCTCTCGCTCGCGCTCTCTTTCCCTCTCTCGCTCGCGCTCTCGGTCCCTCTCTCGCTCGCGCTCTCGGTCCCTCTCTCGCTCGCTCTCTCTCGGTCCCTCTCTCGCTCTCTCTCGGTCCCTCTCTCTCGTTCCCTCTCTCGCTCTCTCTCGTTCCCTCTCTCGCTCTCTCTCGTTCCCTCGCTCGCGCTCTCGTTCCCTCGCTCGCGCTCTCTTTCCCTCGCTCGCGCTCTCTTTCCCTCGCTGTCGCTCTCTCTCGTTCCCTCTCTCGTTCCCTCGCTCGCGCTCTCGTTCCCTCGCTCGCGCTCTCGTTCCCTCGCTCGCGCTCTCGTTCCCTCGCTCGCGCTCTCGTTCCCTCGCTCGCGCTCTCTTTCCCTCGCTCGCGCTCTCTTTCCCTCGCTGTCGCTCTCTTTCCCTCGCCCGCTCTCTCTTTCCCTCGCTCGCTCTCTCTTTCCCTCGCTCCCTCTCTCTTTCCCTCGCTCGCGCTCTTTCCCTCGCTCGCGCTCTCTCCCTCGCTCGCGCTCTCTTTCCTCGCTCGCGCTCTCTTTCCCTCGCTCGCGCTCTCTTTCCCTCGCTCGCGCTCTTTCCCTCGCTCGCGCTCTTTCCCTCGCTCGCGCTCTTTCCCTCGCTCGCGCTCTTTCCCTCGCTCGCGCGCTCTTTCCCTCGCTCGCGCTCTCTTTCCCTCGCTCGCGCTCTCTTTCCCTCGCTCGCGCTCTCTTTCCCTCGCTCGCTCTCTTTCCCTCGTTCCCTCGCGCGCTCGTTCCTTCGCTCGCTCTCGTTTCCACTCTCGCTCTCGTTTCCTCTCTCGCTCTCGTTTCCTCTCTCGCTCTCTCTCTTTCCCTCTCTCGCTCTCTTTCCCTCTCTCGCTCTCTTTCCCTCTCTCGCTCTCTTTCCCTCTCTCGCTCTCTTTCCCTCTCTCGCTCTCTTTCCCTCTCTCGCTCTCTTTCCCTCTCTCGCTCTCTTTCCCTCTCTCGCTCTCGTTCCCTCTCTCGCTCTCGTTCCCTCTCTCGCTCTCGTTCCCTCTCTCGCTCTCGTTCCCTCTCTCACTCTC
>CM059429.1:0-468820 GCA_030390025.1 Squalus acanthias | reverse complement strand
ATATAGCCCAGGGACCGCAGTAAATCAGGTTAATATAGCCCAGGGACCGCAGTAAATCAGGTTAATATAGCCCAGGGACCGCAGTAAATCAGGTTAATATACCCCAGGGACCGCAGTAAATCAGGTTAATATAGCCCAGGGACCGCAGTAAATCAGGTTAATATAGCCCAGGGACCGCAGTAAATCAGGTTAATATAGCCCAGGGACCGCAGTAAATCAGGTTAATATACCCCAGGGACCGCAGTAAATCAGGTTAATATAGCCCAGGGACCGCAGTAAATCAGGTTAATATAGCCCAGGGACCGCAGTAAATCAGGTTAATATACCCCAGGGACCGCAGTAAATCAGGTTAATATAGCCCAGGGACCGCAGTAAATCAGGTTAATATACCCCAGGGATTGCAGTAAATCAGCTTAATATAGCCCCAGGGACCGCAGTAAATCATGTTAATATACCTCGGGGCTAAACAGTGATCCTCTTTAATATACAGTAACATTACGGAGATGGATTGCTTCACCGTGCAGCCCTGATAGACGAATTCTCCTGGTAACCTGTTACCCAATTAATGAAAACTCAACATTGATAATTGGCAGCCACACTGCTCCTGAAATCCGTTCGGCAATTACTTCTCTTTTTCAGGTCACAACTCGATGAAACTACAATATTGTAATCTTTCTAAATGTTAATACACTGAACACAGTTCTGTCCAATAAAGCGGTTTATTTCAGTGTGACTTGGCTTTCCCATGAAAGCACACACAAGATCACTGTCCAGGTCCACCCTGCCTTTTATAATGCTTCTCAATTTATGATAACGTGAGTCAACCAGCTACGATATTTCATTCAAGAAGTCAAAACCACACTGGAATTACACCCTCCGGCCAATGGTGATGCTGCAGTTTAAATAAAAGTAAGAGAATCGACTTTAAATTAATTCCGAGCTTGATGCTTGTGCGTATGCTGAATTCTTTTTGAAAATACAACTTTAGCATGAAAAAAAACAAAATCTGAAATTCTATTTAACACCAATTCAATCTCCCTCCCCGGCCACTGCCCGAGACTGAGCCAGACTGTCTGCAGCCTCCGCGTTCGACACGACCCCGAGCTGGGTTTCCGACCCCATATCCTCTCGATCACAAAGACCACCTACTCCCTCAGCTCATCTGCTGACGAAGCCTCATCCTTGCTTTTGCCACCTCCACACTCGACTATTCCAATGGTCTCCTCTGTAAACTTCAGTTCATCCAAAACTCTGCTGCCCGTAGCCTATTCCTTACCACACTCTGCTCACCCATCACCCCTGTCCTTACTGACCGACATTTCTTAGCTGTGGCTCAGTGGGTAGCACTCTCACCTCTGAGTCAGAGGTTGTGGGTTCAAGTCTCACTCCAGAGACTTGCGCACATAAATCCAGGCTGACACTCCAGTGCAGTACTGAGGGAGCGCTGCACTGTCGGAGGGGCAGTACTGAGGGAGCGCTGCACTGTTGGAGGGGCAGTACAGTGCTGAGGGAGTGCTGCACTGTCGGAGGAGCAGTACTGAGGGAGCGCTGCACTGTCGGAGGGACAGTACTGAGGGAGCGCTGCACTGTCGGAGGGGCAGTGCTGAGGGAGTGCTGCACTGTCGGAGGGACGGTACTGAGGGAGCGCTGCACTGTCGGAGGGGCGGGTTACTGAGGGAGTGTGCACTGTCGGTGGGTCGGTACTGAGGGAGCGGCTGCACTGTCGGAGGGGCAGCGCCGCACTGTCGGAGGGGCAGTACTGAGGGAGTGCTGCACTGTCAGAGGGTCAGTACTGAGGGAGTGCTGCACTGTCGGAGGGGCAGTACTGAGGGAGCGCCGCACTGTCGGAGGGGCAGTACTGAGGGAGCGCCGCACTGTCGGAGGGGCAGTACTGAGGGAGTGCTGCACTGTCGGAGGTGCCGTCTTTCGGATGAGACGTTAAACCGAGGCCCCGTCTGCTCTCTCAGGTGGACGTAAAAGATCCCATGGCACTATTTCGAAGAAGAGCAGGGGAGTTCTCCCCGGTGTCCTGACCAATATTTATCCCTCAACCAACATAACAAAAACAGATTATCTGGTCATTTTCACATTGCTGTTTGTGGGAGCTTGCTGTGCGCATATTGGCTGCCGCGTTTCCTACATTACAACAGTGACTACACTTCAAAAGTACTTCATTGGCTGTGAAGCTCTTTGGGATGTCCAGTGGTCGTAAAAGGCGCTATAGAAATGCAAGTCTTTCTTTCTTACATTGGCTCTTGGTCCCCAACAACTCCAAATTAAGAATTCTCATCCTCACGTTTAAATCCCTCCATGGCGTTGCCTCTTCCGATCTCTCTCACCTCCCCAAACCCTACAGCCCCCTGCAGAACTCTGCCTTTCTCCAACTCTGGCTTCTTAGGCATCACCAGCATGCCTCCGGCCCGCCATTGGTGTCCGTGCCTTTAGCCGTCTGGACCCCACACTCTGGAACTCCCTCCATAAACCTCTCCGCCTCTCTTTCCTCCTTTAAGACCCTCCTTAAAACCTTCCTTTTTGGCCAAGCTTTTGGTCTCTCTTCCAAATATCTCCTTCTTTGGCTCAGCGTCCAATGATGTCTGACTGCACCTCTGGAACACAGGAACAGGAGGAGGCCATTCAGCCCCTCGAGCCTGTTCCTCCATTCAATGAGATCATGGCTGATCGGCCACCTAACTCCATCTACCCGCCTTTGGCCCATATCCCTTAATACCTTTGGTTAACAGAAAGCTATCAATCTCCAATTTTAAATTAACCATTGATCTAGCATCAATTGCCATTTGTGGACGAGAGTTCCAAACTTCTACTACCCTTTGTGTGTAGAAATGTTTCCTAATTTCACTCCTGAAAGGTCTGGCTCTAATTTTTAGACTATGCCCCCGAGTCCTAGACTCCCCAACCAGCGGAAATAGTTTCTCTCTATCTACCCTATCTGTTCTCCTTAATATCTTGAAAACTTCGATTTGATCACCCTTTAACCTTCTAAATTCCAGGGAATACAATGCTAATTTGTGTAATCTCTCCTCGTAACTTAACCCTTGAAGTCCGGGTATCATTCTGGTAAACCTACGCTGCTCTCCCTCCAAGGCCAATATATCCTTCCTAAGGTGTGGTGCCCAGAACTGCTCACAGTGCTCCAGGTGTGGTCTAACCAGGGCTTTGTACAGCTGCAGCATAACTTCTACCCCCTTGTATTCTAGTCCTCTGTGGAGCACCTTGGGATGTTTTCCTACATTAAAGGTGCTATATAAATGCGAGTTGTTGCTTTGGAGGTTCAGTACACTCCTGGTGTAGTTAAGTTGGTTCTGGAGACAAGAAACACTCACTGATGTGCTAAATGATATAAAAATGACTAAAACAAACGAGTAAATCCAGACCGATTGTTGATTCAGTCCAGGAGTTTATTGGCAGCAGCACATTGCAGTCAGGGTGAAGGAACTCACCAAACCACAAAAAACGGAACCAACTTCGAATCAGTTCCCCAGCCCGCACTGGACACCCAAAAAATAATGCTCAAGATTTTCAATTTAAAATCTGCACACGGAGCAGGGGATTGGCCAACGAGGCCGTGGCTCAGTGGGAGGCACCCTCGCCTCTGGGTCAGAAGGTCGTGGGTTTAAGTCTCACTCCAGAGACTGGAGCACAAAATCCAGGCTGACCCTCCAGTGTAGTACTGAGGGAGCGCCGCACTGTCGGAGGGGCAGTACTGAGGGAGCGCCGCACTGTCGGAGGGGCGGTACTGAGAGAGCGCCGCACTGTCGGAGAGGCGGTACTGAGGGAGCGCCGCACTGTCGGAGGGGCGGTACTGAGGGAGCGCCGCACTGTCGGAGGGGCGGTACTGAGGGAGCGCCGCACTGTCGGAGGGGCGGTACTGAGGGAGCGGCGCACTGTCGGAGGGGCGGTACTGAGGGAGCGCCGCACTGTCGGAGGGGCGGTACTGAGGGAGCGCCGCACTGTCGGAGGGGCGGTACTGAGGGAGCGCCGCACTGTCGGAGGGGCGGTACTGAGGGAGCGCCGCACTGTCGGAGGGGCGGTACTGAGGGAGCGCCGCACTGTCGGAGGGGCGGTACTATGGGAGCGCCGCACTGTCGGAGGGGCGGTACTGAGGGAGCGCCGCACTGTCGGAGGGGCGGTACTGAGGGAGCGCCGCACTGTCGGAGGGGCGGTACTGAGGGAGCGCCGCACTGTCGGAGGGGCGGTACTGAGGGAGCGTCGCACTGTCGGAGGGGCGGTACTGAGGGAGCGCCGCACTGTCGGGGGGGGGGGGGGGCGGGGGCAGTACTGAGGGAGCGCCGCACTGTCGGAGGGGCGGTACTGAGGGAGCGTCGCACTGTCGGAGGGGCGGTACTGAGGGAGCGCCGCACTGTCGGGGGGGGGGGGCGGGGGCAGTACTGAGGGAGTGCTGCACTCTCGGAGGTGCCGTCTTTCGGATGAGACCTTAAACCGAACATAAAAACAGTTGCTCTCACAGGTGGATGTAAAAGATCCCACTGAACTATTTCGAAGAAGAATATGAGAGTTGTCCTCGGCGTCCTGAGCCAATATTTATCCCTCAATCAACATCACTAAAACAGATTATCTGGTGATTATCACATTGCTGTTTGTGGGAGCTTGCTGTGCGCAGATTGGCTGCAGTGTTTCCTACATTACAACAGTGACTACGCTTCAAAAAGTACTTCATTGGCTGTAAAGCGCTTTAGGAAGTCCGGTGGTCGCGAAAGGCGCTGTAGAAATGCAAGTCTTGCTTTAAGAGATTTGCAAATTTGAACATTTAATTACTTTTTTGTTCCATTTTTGGCATTTCCTTTAAATTTATAATAGTTTCAGAACTACAGAATTTAAAATAAAATGATCCCAGCTGACACTATTGTCCTGCCAGGATGGTCACTAAAGATCCGCTGACTGTGTCTATACTGCCAACCAGTTGCTTTACAACGAGAGCATTGCCCTTAGACAGGAGTTACTGTATGGAAATAAGTGAGAAATCGGAACGCCATTTAGTGTCTATAACAACTGTCAATGTTTGCAATGATAACCCTGCAGACTGCTGTGAAGTTACCGAAAGAGTGAGATGGAGGGGAGGAATATGGACAAGATAAAGTAAAAGGACATGGTCGGTCCCTTTGTGCTCAACTTTTATTAAAAATAAACTCAACATTAAGTTGAATTACATTTCATTCATGGTCATAAATTGAATGCACGGCAGGCAGTGAGCGAAACATACAAGCCTGGTAATGACACTTGGTATGCCATTATTGTAACAGTGATTAACTTATCTAGAAGTGTTAATGTTTCCATTGAAAGACAGTCTTGCATTTCTCAAGCGCCTTTCATGACCTCAGGATGTCCCAAGGCACTTTACAGCCAATGAAGTACTTCTGAAGTGTTGTCACTGTTGTAATTTGGAAAACACGGCAACCACTTTGCACACAGCAAGCTCCCACACACAGCAATGTGATCATGACCAGATAAACTGTCTAAGTGATGTTGGTTGAGGGATAAATATTAGCCAGGACATCGGGGAGAACTCCCCTGCTCTTGTTCGAAATAGTGCCATGAGATCTTTTACATCCACCTGAGAGAGCAGGCGGGGCCTCGGTTTAACGTCTCATCCAAAAGACGGTTCCTCCAACAGTGCGGCGCTCCCTCAGTACTGCCCCTCCAACAGTGCAGCACTCCCTCAGTACTGCCCCTCCGACAGTGCAGGCGCTCCCTCAGTACTGCCCCTCCGACAGTGCGGCGCTCCCTCAGTACTGCCCCTCCGACAGTGCAGCACTCCCTCAGTACTGCCCCTCCGACAGTGCGGCGCTCCCTCAGTACTGCCCCTCCGACAGTGCAGCACTCCCTCAGCACTGCCCCTCCGACAGTGCAGCACTCCCTCAGTACTGCCCCTCCGACAGTGCAGCACTCCCTCAGCACTGCCCCTCCGACAGTGCAGCACTCCCTCAGTACTGCCCCTCCGACAGTGCGGCGCTCCCTCAGTACTGCCCCTCCGACAGTGCAGCACTCCCTCAGTACTGCCCCTCCGACAGTGCAGCACTCCCTCAGTACTGCCCCTCCGACAGTGCAGCGCTCCCTCAGTACTGCCCCTCCGACAGTGCGGCGCTCCCTCAGTACTGCCCCTCCGACAGTGCGGCGCTCCCTCAGTACTGCCCCTCCGACAGTGCAGCGCTCCCTCAGTACTGCCCCTCCGACAGTGCGGCGCTCCCTCAGTACTGCCCCTCCGACAGTGCAGCGCTCCCTCAGTACTGCCCCTCCGACAGTGCGGCGCTCCCTCAGTACTGCCCCTCCGACAGTGCAGGCGCTCCCTCAGTACTGCCCCTCCGACAGTGCAGGCACTCCCTCAGTACTGTACTGGAGTGTCTGGATTTAGTGCTGAAGTCTCTGGAGCAGTGTCATTTCTAGTTTACGTTTTATATTTAAATCCAGCTCATTTTTCAACTATTGTTCAAAATTTTAAAGGTCACACCTTCAGGGCTGCGGGTTGTGATCCAGGTGCTGAGCTGGAGGTATTACACGCCCCGCACAGTGTTCACACACAGACCACTTCTTACACAATACCTGAGAGAAGCTGCTGTCGGTTTGTGACGCTGAATATCATGTCGAGTAGAACTGAGGAAATGTACAAACCAATTAACGCCACTTACATCACTGAGTCCTCTGTGGAGACTTTAAATACATCTGGTCACTGAGCGGTTACTGCAGTCCTAAAGCAGCCAATGCTGTCTGAATAATGCAATCCTACGCACCATAAACATGTACCAACCAAATCACTGCCGCTAGAACACCATCCCTGGGAGAGCCGGCTCCGTCGTCAGTACTGTGGGGTTGGATTTTGGCCACAGCTACCACGGCAGCCTGAAGTGTCCGTGGACCACGCAAGTTTCTCCACAAGAGAGAGAGGGGCTCGTTACTGAGCCTCCAGCTCCACAGCAAGGGTACACGGTGCGTAGAAAGAGAAGCAGATACCTCCTGAAGCTTCCACCATTTAGGAGATAAAACCGCAACAACTTGGGTTTAGATAGCGCCTTTAATGTAGTAAAACATCCCAAGGCGCTTCACAGCAGCGATCTCGAACAAAACTTGACACCGAGCCACACAAAGAGATATCAGGGCAGGTGACCAAAGCTTGGTCAAAGAGGTCGGTTTTAAGGAGCGATTTGGAGGAGGAGGGGGGAGAGGGGTTTCGGGACTTCAGCTTTCTGTGGATTTCAGATACATCGCAGAATGCCAAGCGGGTGACCAGGAGATTCCTGCCTCGAGGAACCAGAGTTGTTTCCCGAAGCTCCAATACTGAATCCATGTCCCTAGTGGATGCACTCCTTACAATCCCCATCTCCACCACCCCAGTTACTTTACCCCCAGAATCTGCAGCTGGACTTCACACAGTTATTCTGCAGTGTTCCATAAAATTGCTCCTTGGACTAATCCCCAATAAAAACCATAATAAATCTCAGTGAGGTACTGTATACATTTAATACTCATTCCAATGCACACATTCCTCAGATGGCTGCTGTCGCCCAGTCACTCTCCAAACACCTATTAATCTGTCTACAGCCATCGTAACTTGGAGTGTCTGTGCAGCTGTCACCCGTGCATTACCTCAGCAGGTGGTGAACTTTCAGGTAGCAGACACACACCTCGAGGATAAGGTGCCTTGGAAGCACCGCCCACAAGGGGCGGGGCGGGGCTGCAGACAGCCACTGGACTGTGCTGGTTAAAGCTGCAGGTCAGTTTTGGAAGGGGAGGGGGTGCTGCACATATTCTTCATTAAACCGTGGCTAATCCTCTCAGAGCCACGTGCTGGCTGACAGCTAAACAATTAATGGAATACACTGCAGGTGCTAAAAGGAATTCTATTAAATCTGCTAAGAGGGATAAGATTACCTTCCCCTTGGCTGCCCAATGCCACAATATTTAAAAACCAGTTCATTGTTTGCGTGGGGAAAAGCTGACCAGTATTTGAGTGTATCCGGGCTTCCAACACCATCCCACACCAAATAATCACTGAACAGATTATTAACCGTGGAAAAAAAAAACCCTCACCCAGAAAACATTCTGCGTGTTGTCGCTTTCAGAGCCGGCGACAACACTGCCAGATGTTTTCATCAACTTCCTTTCACCCGGTTTGTGCTGGTTTCACGCTCTCCTTCATTAACATTCAGTAGTGTTGTTGGTGTCGGAGAGTCTGAAGATGGACACGTGGCTATTGCACCGGGAATGGAGTCATCGCCCAGCCGGCCCTGCGCTCTAACGGACGAGGGAGAATTGTGAAATGCCGCTCACAGCTGGGGCACATCAAGCCCCGTGGCTTTGACACCCAGACTGAATTTCATTTCTTTATATTTCTAATAAGCACTGACTTGTGCACCACATACATTGGAACCCTTTTAAGATGATCTCAGACTAAAGTGCTTTGCGATCCTCTTTGCACTCCATTTTTTCTTAATGCTATTCAATCTCTGTAAACAATTTTCTGTTCACAATTAACCTTCAGCTACACGCATTGGATTGTAGGTACTGTACAGCAAAAGCCTAAGCAGGGTACAGAGCCCTGCAGGCAAGGGTGGGCCACACGCTCAATCCCTGCTCTATCCTGATCTCAGCCAGGGTGGCAGGGAGACTGCGGCAGTCAGCCTCAGCATCCAAAGAGCCAAGCACAGAGAGCAAGAAGAGCGTGAGGATAGGGAGATTCACTGGATAGAGTTCCTGCTGCTGTTCAATGAGTTCTGCTAGAGAAGCCTGTTTGTGAACAACAGACAAGAATTAAATCAGACTTTCCTGTGATAGTCTATATGGTTGATTAATGCATCGACTCTTACAGACCAGGGTTACACATGCACAGTCTGGGAGCGCATGTTAGCTACAATGCTTCTAGAGCAGAATCAGACCCCAGACACGGCCGTGTACAGGAGAGGAGAGACAGACTCCAGACATGGCCGTGTACAGGAGAGGAGAGACAGACTCCAGACACGGCCGTGTACAGGAGAGGAGAGACAGACTCCAGACACGGCCACATCTCCAGAGCCGGTATCTGATGCACAGCCACAGTTCTCCGTTTAGTCCCCACAGCTTAGTACCATTAAGGAAAGTTGCCCTCTCATTGCCACATGCACAGTTTCCCAAATAGACCTCCACAGTGCACCCACAAAAAGACAGGATGCGACTGACCTAGCCTGGTTTGTTTTTAAGTTGTCAATTCTCTTCGCGATCTAAACATGGTCCTTACAAATCCAGGGCAAGCTGAACACAGAACTGGGGGGATACGACCTTTTCACAGGAACAACCATTATCATACATGTTTCAAGATGATGGCAGCAGTGGTGCGGTGGAGCCGATTGCCTCAGAGAGGGGACACACGCGGGTTCCAGTCCCGGTTCCCAATCTGAGCTGAGCGGGACAGGGCAGGGTGGCCTGGAGCTGATGCTAAAACATGTCTCAGCAAGGGAATCCTGGCAACTGGCTTGTGGAGCATTGGTGGTGACATGGGAGCCGGCAATGTGCCCAACCATTTGGCTGGAGGCATCAGGCCAGGCAAAGGAAAAAATTATTACAAATACAAAAAAAAACGGAAAAATTACCACATAAAAATTGTGAGAACCAAATGCCTCTTGAACCTCATGCCCAAAGGTCAAGAGTACAACTGCAGCCACGTGTTCTGTTAATGATCGGATTCATTTGCAGGAACAGCTTTGTAATGAAGCATTTAGATAAGATGTGATTTTGTAGATTTTTCCGGCCACTGGACTATCCCTTAGAATGTATTCGATGTTGGTTGGTGCTCAAGCACCATTCGCCCTTTGACATGAGCAGGCAGAGAAATTCCCTCAGTTCACATTCACTTCCGATCAGCAATCCATTCAGCTGTAATGGAATTCATTAACTGGCACCCTGTAGGAGCAGGAGGAGGCCATTTAGCCCCTTGAGCCTGTTCCGCCATCCAATGAGATCATGGCTGATCTGCGACCTAACTCCATATACCCGCCTTTGGCCCATATCCCTTAATACCTTTGGTTAACAGAAATCTATCAATCTCAGGTTTAAAATTAACAATTGATCTCGCATCAATTGCCGTTTGCGGAAGAGAGTTCCAAACTTCTGCCACCCTTTGTGTGTAGAAGTGTTTCCTAATTTCACTCCTGAAAGGCCTGGCTCTAATCTTTAGACTCCGCCCCCTAGTCCTAGACTCCCCAACCAGGGGAAATAGTTTCTCTCTATCTACCCTATCTGTTCCCATTAATATCGTGCAGGCAGCAGGTCCATGAGGTTAAATATCAAATGGAACAAGCGACGACACTTCAAAATCCCTTGGCTGTGAAGAGCTTTGGGACGTCCAGAGGACGAGAATCACGCTCTATAAACCCAAGTTGCTTCTCTCTTTTTACAATGAATGGACAGTTTGTCCAATGACACGGAGAGGGCGAGGGCTGATCTTTTCCAGATACTCCTAAGCCAGATCTCCTTCACGGTGCGAGGTTTTCTCATATTTTCTTTTGTTGCTATTCCTTGAAACATGGAAATCAAAACGGGGATTTCCAGAGTGAAAATAAGAGGCTGCAACTGATTTAAGTAGTAAACGGCAGAAGTTCTCTTCAGAGGTATATTGTATTCTATTTAATGATTAAAGCACTGGAAGTTTCATAATGTTCTGTGACAGGGAGGCTGGACCACGCTCAGATCCTCTACAGGACCTGACATTATTGCGACACTAGCGTCACCCATAGGCGGGGCTTTTAACCAACAATTGGTGGTCCCAGAGAGAAAGAGCCACTCCTGAACTAACTAACGCCCTGCTTCATGACAGAAGACAACTTGATTTATACTAACCTCAAAGACACGTGTAATGTGTATGTCAGCGATTTTAAAATCACTTTAGAGATTAAATAACACGGCACACCTTCCTTCCCATGTACTGAGTGCAAGGGCATTGTGTCATGCACTACTGAAGAGATTCAAATCTAAAAATTTCTCACACCCGTCAACAAAATTATATTGTACTCGGTACAAGAATGTGATCTCAACATGGTTGTTGTGATGGATTGAAAAGGACGGGCCCAAGCTCCAAGCCCTAAGGCTCCATGGCCATTCAGAGTCGCCTGCACCCCATAAGTGACTCCTGCCAGTTGACAGCAGGGCTGGTAAACAAACGGTTCCACGGTGAGAAAGTGCTCTGCCCTGGGAGAGAAATCGCTGCAGTGATTGAAAGCAGCCTAGAGACGTGCGCTGCCTGTGGCAAATCATGAAGCAGCACAAAAGCCAGGAAGCAGTCAGCTTGCAGCGTGGCTTTCCGGTTGATGCTGGGATCACTGCAAAAACTTGAATGGGCAACTAGAGGTGGTGTGGCATTGAGCCATGCAGGGTGGGAAGGTCACTTGATACCTTGTCTGTGCTGAGTTAGCTTATCACATAGGAATCGCTGGGCGAAAAAGGACCAGGGTCCATCTAGTCCACCTTCTCCCAGCCTGGGAGCCCCATGAGCCAACAATAATGGCGTTGTTGACTAATCACAGCGATCAATCTCTATCAATGAGTCTCCAACAGATCCTGACATGAGGTGAGCAAAACCCCCAGTGGTGGAGAGCTTTGGGGACCAGAGGTCCAAAGTCACCTCTTCCTCCCGAGCACGCTACACTCCCCACATGTCATGTCTCAAATTACTCATATCCTGGATTGCAAAATATTATTTTCTGAAAGAAATCTATTTAATTTGCATTTGAATGAATCAACACTATCTATTCCCACCGTTTCCTAGGGAGTCTGTTCCATAGATTGACCACTCGTTCACTGAGATAGATTGGTTTTGAATTTGCCCCCTTCGAGCACAGGCCGTGTCCTCTGGTACTGCTTCGGACAAGGTGGAAAAAGTTCATCGTGGTCGACATTATCCAGTCCCTTTAATATCCTAAAAACAGCAATCATGTAATCTCCCAAACTTCTCTTTTCTGCTGAGAACATGCTCAATTTATGTATTCAGGAACATGGTGGGGTATTGGGGTGGGGGGGCGGGGGCTGGTGAAATCAGCTGGGGCTCCTGCTCCTGATGGCTACCTCTGCTGGTGAGTGTTGATGGACGGAGGTTGAGTGAGGACAGGAGTGGGCTTGGCTGCGGTACTGCCCATGAATCAACATCTTCTGTCGAGATTCACACATGAAAACTAACCACTTGGATGAGGCTGGCTGGCTGCGAGCTGCCCTCAAGTGCCTCTGGGGTGGAAGCGAGTGACTTCTTAAATGTGCATTCTTACCAGGAATAATCAGAGGAAATTGCACTAAACTGGAAACTAACTCAGCTCGAGTATATTAGACTTTTCAATCCAGTGCTAATCCAACTGTCCTAATAAAGCATCGAAGCTTTGACCACGCTCGATCAGCTCCAATGGACGGGTCACATTGTCCGCATGCCCGATACGAGACTCCCAAAACAAGCGCTCTACTCGGAGCTCCGACACGGCAAGAGAGCCCCAGGTGGGCAGAGGAAACACTTCAAGGACACCCTCAAAGCCTCCTTCAAAAAGTGTAACATCCCCACCGACACCTGGGAAACCCTGGCCCAAGACCGCACAAAGTGGAGGAGAAGCATCCGGGAAGGCGCCGAACACCTCGAGTCTCTTCGCCGGGAGCAAGCGGAAGCCAAGCACAAACAGCGGAAGGAGCGCACGTCAACCCAAGCACCCCACCCACCCGCCCCTTCAACCACCGTCTGCCCCACCTGTGACAGAGACTTTTTCCTTGGAGGAAAGGTTCAGTCTTCGTGGACGCTGCCTTAACTATAAATGTAAAAGGACATTTTCGCCAATTTAACTCATTGTGGGTTGTAACTTGATGCTTCAGCAGAATTTCAGGCAATACGACAACATCTAACAATCCCGATCAAAATTAGTGTTATGGTGAATTTTTAAAAATTATATATGAAACCACTTTTGGTTTAAGCTGATTATAGTCATTACCTTGGCGACAAGATCTGTGTTTTTTTAAGGGGTTGAGCGCGCTGGGGAATGCAACACTATAGAGATTTTGGCATCCAGCATTTACTTCATTCACTTCCAGGCACAGCACAGACCAGACAGAGCGCAAAATTACCACAACTCTAGACGCAATAGAACAAAGATGTTTGCCAAATCTCAGAAACAAAAGGTGCATTGACAGAAATGGCATTGGAATATCTCACTTGTGTCATCATCATGGGAATGGTGTGGGACTCTTTGGCTCTGTTCCCTTGTAATTATTCTTACACAAGTAACGTATAGAGGCAGCCGAGATTCGAAGATCCACGCTCATTGGGAACTGGCTTGAAGCTGCTTCAACTCATGTTAGCGTGGGTCAGCAAAGTCCTATAGTTGGAACTGGACATGAACCCAAGTACCAAAGGTGACAGGGCAATGGCACAGCCCACTGCACCATCAACTCTCCTAACCTGAGCTTTTGGACGGGGCTGCCCATTTTCAACCGGTTTTCGATAGCTAGCAGCCACTGACCATTGGGTCGTCCCTTTCTCTTCTCTCCCCCCACTCCAAGTTCCAGCACCTGGGCTGTGTTCAAGGTTCGCTGCTGAACCTGCCTGCCTTGTATAATCGCAAAAAGATTCTTTGGGTTTTATCAACTCACAAGCAGTTATCGCTCTGGCGACATCCTGTTGCCTTTCCCTCACAACCACAACTGTGGCACTCAACAGAGACGCAGGTCTCCCCAATCACTGGTGTGCCCTGAACTGCACACGCCCGAGTAAAATCACCAAAAAAAAATTAACACAGCATGAAATAAGATGGAAAGTCGAGAGTCCTTTCAGCCTATGAAACAGACTTAGTCAACATATAGAACAAGACGGCCTCAGGCTGAATAACAATCATTTTTTAGCCTAACCACCTGCCCCATGAATCATTCTACATCTTCCACCCAGGATTACAAAACCAAACACACTCCTATAGGTCAAACTCAGAGATTTGCACACAACATCTCTGAACATTTGAAAAAGTAAAAAAAAAAATGACTGAAACAAAATGGAGGGTCAAATTCACTGAACATTTCACGGTGCTAAGGAACTTTATTGCTCAATCCTGCAGCTCACACTGTCCAACACACAACACAACTTTCAGGAGTGAAGAGGCAGATTGAAGAGTGCCTGGACTAAAAACACACCGACTGTCGAGAAGAACAAGCGAACTTGCATTCATAGAATGGCTTTCACCAACACAGCATGACCCAAAGCACTTTACAGCCAATGAAGTACTTTTGAAGTGTGGTCACTGTTGTAATGTTGGAAAACGTGGCAGCCAATTTGTGCACAGCAAGATCCCACAAACAGAAATGACATAAATGGCCAGATATTTTTTTTTTTTTTAAAAGCGATGTTGGTTGAGGGATAAATATTGGCCCAGGACACTCTGTCTACAGGACAGATCAGACAGAGGATACACTTACCCGTGGAGAAACATGGTCTACAAAGACTGTTGTGCCAAAGAGCTGGTCACCTGAACCATCCCGCTGCAGTTCAGGGCAAGAGAATGCCAGCCAATGTGTGGCGCGGAGCTGTGGGAGAGGACTTCGAGGCCACTCGTGGGCTAGTAACTCACTCACTCAGCCCGCCATGTGTCAGAGCTAATGCCACAGGTGGGACACAGCCCACAGCTCATCAAGTGTTTTGTTCATATCACACATTAGGTAAGTAATTAAAATGATAATACTGAATGTAAACTTCAGGGAGACTAACCTGATGTGCAGATTGTCGAGTAATCTGGTGACGTTACTGCAACACTTCCTGCTCCTTGCTCCCTCCCTCCCGCCATTCACTCGTGATCTCATGTCAGTAACAAATATATTTCAGTGTTGACGTCACGTCTGGTATAAATTGGTATCACACGTGGGTGTGTAATTGCCATGACTATCTTTTGATTTTCTAATACTCATCAATGAAGTTTCCCACCTCAACTGAGAGCCCCTGTCTCTGGGTTTCCGATCGGCCCACTGTGTATCCTTCCAGCATTTTCTGCTTTTATCGTTGGTTTTGAACCAGATTTGTCAGACAGCAAGCATCAAGAGCGAGCAGCCATAAACCACCACATATCAGAAGCACATGCAGTGTGTAATTAGAAAATGAGCAGTGCTCATACCATACATTCTGCTGCTGGGTAACCAGGGAGTGATATCCAGAGGACAGGGATTAATCGAGTTGCATCAGCCCAGTTCCAGGGCGGTCCGTTAACAGAATTGCTCCATACCCTTGCAATGAGTTCAACGTTTATATTTTTGACCATTACATTTGGGTGGTGGGAGTGAAAGAGAATTAAAAAAACAATTCATGATACAGGTGACAAGGAGCTATGAAGTCACATTAGATTGTGGTATAACTCTTGACCTGTGGAGGACTAGAGCTGCTAGTTTACATAAGAATCAGGAGCAGGAGTCGGCCATTTGGCCTCTCGAGCCTGCTCCGCCATTCAATAAGATCATGGCTGATCTTCTACCTCATCTCCACTTCCCTGCACTATCCCCATATCCCTTAATTCCTTTCGTTCCCCAAAATTTATTGACCTCTGTCTTGAATATACTCAACGACTGAGCCTCCACAGCCCTCTGGGGTAGAGAATTCCAAAGATTCACCACCCTGAGTGAAGAAATTCCTCCTCATCTCAGTCCTAAATGGCCGACCCCTTATTCTGAGACTGTGACCCCGCGTTCTAGACTCTCCAGCCAGGGGAAACATCCTCCCTGCATCTACCCTGTCAAGCCCCTTAAGAATTTTATATGTTTCAATGAGATCAACTCTCATTCTTCTAAACTCTAAGGAATATAGGCCTAGTCTACTCAATCTCTCCTCATAGGGCAATCCCCTCATCCCAGGAACCAGTCTAGTGAACCTTCGTTGCACTCCCTCTATGGCAAGTATGTCTTTCCTTAGGTAAGGAGACCAGAACTGTACACAGTACTCCAGGTGTGGCCTCACCAATGCCCTGTATAATTGTAGTAAGACTTCATTACTCTTATACTCTAATCCCTTTGTAACAAAAGCTAACAAACCATTTGCTTTCCTAATTGCTTGCTGTACCTGCATGTTAACTTTCAGTGATTCATATACAAGGACACCCAGGTCCCTGAGTGCAAACATTTCCCAATCTGTCACCATTCAAAAAATATTCTGCTTTTTTGTTTTTCCTACCAAAGTGGATAACTTCACACTTCCCCACATTGTATTCCATTTGCCATGTTCTTGCCCACTCAGTCAACTTGTCTATATCTCTCTGCAGCCTCTTTGCGTCCTCTTCACAACTTACTTTCCCACCTAACTTTGTATCATCAGCAAACTTGAATATGTTACACTCATTCCTTTTATATAAGTCATTGATGTAGATTGTAAATAGCTGAGGCCCAAGCACTGATCCTTGCTGTACCCCACTAGTTACAGCCTGCCAACCCGAAAAAGTCCCGTTTATTCCTACTCTCTGTTTTCTGTCCTTAACCAATCCTCAATCCATGCTAATATATTACCCCCAATAGCATGACTCCTAATTTTCTGTAATAACCTCTTGTGTGGCACCTTATCAAATGCCTTCTGAAAATCCAAATACACTACATCCACTGGTTCCCCCTTATCCATCCTACTAGTTACAACCTCAAAAAACTCAACAGATTTGTCAAACGCGATTTCCTTTTCATAAAACCATGCCGACTCTGTCCAATCATATTGGGCAGTAACTTGCGACCCCCGCGGTTGCGGACGAGGTGTGTACGAGGTGCACACGCGCCCGTAGGGGCCGCGCAAGTTACGGATTTAGGCATGCGCTAAAACCCAGAACTCGCGATGTCAAGAATTCTCTTGACGGATGATCAGCATCCCCGGGAGATGGGCATCCGCGGGCGGAGAGTTGCGCTATTTGCCCAACCTCTGCCCACTGAATGCCCGTGAAATTCTTACGCCTGGTAAAAGCATGCGTACGGCCTGCTTTTACCAGCATAAGAGTTTTAAAAAGTAGAAAAATAAAATTTTATCACTCAATTATACTTTAAAAACCCTGTCCAATAAGGTAAGTTTATTTTTAGCCCCGTTAAAACATATAATCTTTTTTCAAAAAATTAAATTTAAAATATTTAATTAAATGGCATTTTAATTAGTTTTAAATGTAATTTTTTTAAAATTTATCTCATATTTTGTAAGTGATCCCCATTCATACTGATGGGGATTCTGTTTGTACGGAACTCCCAGATGTATGAATGGGGATTCCCTTCTTTCATTCGTTGGGCCGGCCCATGTGATCCGCTTGCAAACCGCGCGCGCCCCTGGGATTCGCGGGCCTCTACCCGCGGGTACCCAGAGAGGCCCAGGAGCGAGAGTCTCCGCACCTCCCGGACCACCTGGTAAATTAGTGGATTTATTTATTTATTTATTTAATTATTTTTTTAAATTTTTTTTTTTTTACAAGTCAGAGGTATCCGCCCGCGGGAAGCCTCCGACTGCAAACTTTGGGCCATTTTCTAGGTGCCCTGTTACCATGTCCCTAATAATAGATTCTAGCATTTTGTCTACAACTGATGTCAAGGACGACAGGGACCAGAGCGGTGCCTAAACCTAGTTGAATACCAAGGCCCACGGCCCACATCACAGGCGTGACACTGACAATCATTGTTGTGTTTGGTTGTTGCAAAGCCAGTTACTGGCTGCAGGAACCGAGGTTACCACGTCTTTGGCCAGATAGATAGGGCTAAGGGGCTGCAGGTGACCCATGGATCAGAGCTTGGACACTTCGCTTATATGGTCTCAACAGCCTGCGTGCATATGGAATGTACACTGGAATACTGCACACACTGAACAGAGGGGTCTTCCTGTCCCTACTATTGAATTTTTAATGATATAGGCGCTGGTTAGGAGTTGTGTATTGATCTTGAGGATTTACCAATAGAACGACTGGATCAGAACAACTGCAGATTGGTGTTTCTGGAAGGATGGCAGCACACCGGCAATCCGAAGCCCTGTGACCCGAAGCTGCAGCATGACATCAAGGAGCATTCCCATTAGCAGGTGGCGAACGAGGCTCACAGATATCAGGAGCAAACCCAATGAGTCTCTGACGCATAATGGATTGGGTGAGCCAGAATTTCCCCCATCTGTACTTGCACTGAAATTTCACCGAATCGGTTTTATGCTGATTTTGCCGATGGCAACTTACGGCAAAATTTCCAGCATGTAAAAATGGTGCAAAAGAAGCAGAAATCCACAATCAGGGCCCGAGTAAAACAACGGAAGACACGCCATCGTCCTCGAGGCCGTCTTTATCTCATCAAAATCTGAAGCCATCAAACCATCGTCCATGCACATTAAGTACAGCACGTTGAACAAAATGTAACCCTGGAAGCTTTTCTCTTTTTAATGTAACAAATTCTGCTGCCATAAAAATACCAAAGATTTAGAAAATGGTTTCAGTAAGGAGAATTTTTTTTTTTAAATGTTTAAAAATTTGCTGTTAAATACCAAAAAAAGTGACTTCATGTCCTGCTGCGCCTCAATGCTGGGCGCAAATTTTCACCCATTTTGAACTGGAGTAAATGCAGGAAACCTGCACTCTGATGTTTGGGGGCGAACTCCGTTAATGAGCCCAGTGGGCTTTCGCTGATCATAACTCGACAGCGGTGCAAACGGTCAAGGAAATTCGTGTGTAGCGATTTTTCGGCTTAAAACTGGCATAAATCAGTTACACGCAAATTTCCTCGGCGAAAAAAGAGTCACACCTTGTACATCGAGCGCCACCAAAAGTCTCAAAATCTGCAGCTTCACCAAAACCACAAATTATAAAAGAGTTCATGGGGGCAGCAGCACAGATCTTTCAGAGCGTTAATCCATTTACAGAAGCTAATTAATCAACCTCCGTGTGTGTGCTTTGTTAAATCGAGGGAGGGAGGGGGGGGGGGTCAAGATTGGAACGCCTACAAGTAACTCAGAGGGGTGAATTCGAACAACAGGTCTGAGTGGGTTGATGCAGTCGTCAACAGCAGTCAAAGACCTTCCCTCAAACGGAGAGCAGGTTGGACCTTTGGAATAACCTCAGTAGGAACACTGTCTTTCCCCACAGTGACTAATGCGGCAATTTTACAGGGTTTTAGATCGCACAGCTCATTAAAGATGGGTACCCTGCCATCAGGGAAGTGTGCTGTCAAGACCAGGTGGAAATGGTAACCTTGTGACTTACAGTCTCACCTTCACAAGAGGATAGCGGTAAGTGACTGGCCACCTCCGCCTCCCAATCCGCGGAATGTTTCAGCACATCTTCGGATAATGGGTTATTACCACACGAAACAGGAAAAACCACCACCACCACCGAATGAAACACTGCTTCCCAAAGAAAACAACTTCTCCGAGAAAGAAAGGCTTCAGAAGTAAAACATTTTTTTAAAAAGAGAAACATTCAGACAGGGATAGCGAAAGTTAATTAAAAACGACAGAAGTTATTCCGGATCCTGCTTGTCCATTTTCGGTATTTATCTGGCCAAATGCGCACCGAGTCTTTGGCGCTGAATCTGACAGATCTTGTCTTGTACCAACGCCCCTTTATGTATCACATTGTGGAGCATCCAAACTTTGGGGCCTGCTTATTGGGAGCCGAAGGAAGCAAGATTTAGGCCAAGGTTAGATCAGTGCCAGGAAAACAGGAAGGAAGCTTTAGCCTGAAGCACACATTGAAGCCACACGGACCAAAGGAACCTTCAAAGCAACAGATCCTCCTTATGGACGGGCCTTCGGAGTGTCAAACAGCAACAAGCACTTCCAATTTAGATTATATATATATTATGATTCAAAAAGATCATACTGAGCAATTCTTGGTCCAATAAGTTGATTGCAATCACCTCCAACAGCTTTAAGGCCCACTCTCCAAGGTCCAAATGAGTTTGGGAGCCACACAACCTCAAAACAAAAGTAGCCCTGACAACCCAGTGATCTTATCAGAGGTTAAAAAGTTCTTTATTTTCTAAGGTGTTATTTCACTCCATCTGCTTCAAGCCCTTGATCGAAAGAACACAGAACATCTGCTTTAAGCCTCACCCAATAGCACCCACAAATGGATTACTGGCAAATACACGAGAGCGATGTGGGTCAACCTGCCCGCTTTCCCTCTCTTCCCAGATCACCGGCCACTACCTGACACTCCCCCCACCCCCGTCATACCAATATCAAAAGTGAATTGAAAAAGGACTTTAACTTTATATAACTCCACCGTCAATAACACAGGGTCACTATAACTAGACTGCTGAGCGCACTTTGTGGAAGGACCTGATTTTGCCCAGTTCTGGAATCAGAAATGCTGTAAAGGCCGACAACCTTTGCATTACATTCCCAGGAGGACTGTCAGAGACACTGGACAGGTGGGGAATTTTTAACCCCCATAAATTACTTCTCGTGGCTGCGACAGTGCTTTGATCAACATTAAAGGGCAGCAACATGCAACCTGGGCCAGGGTTTTAACTTTGTTCTCTTTTAGCCTGATTGAACACTGCAATTAGGCAGAATACTCTCAACCGCTCTCAGTTGGAGATCAAAATAGCTTGTAACTGCCGACGTGCTGGAAATGCAGAGCACACCAGAGCATCCAGGTACCGGGCCATCCGAGGCTTCGTGCTGCAGCCGACTCCACAGTACTCAGCAAAACCTTCAACTATTGGAGAATCACGGGTGAAATAGTCTCCACTGACATTCCAGTGGCGAGTGATTACATGGTGCCTTTACTGCTGTCTGTGCGCTTCACAACCAGGCTTTATATATAATGATGGACAACAGTGCCATTTAAAGCGATTGAAGCGGGATCTCCAAAGTCCTCTTCAGTCTGCAGAGATCTCTTGTGGGTCTCAGTTCACACAGACTGCAGCCAACACATTCATACAAAACTAAACAACCTGTGTCCCATCGAGAAGGAATGGATCGTTTAATTTATTGACAAACACAGTCGGAGGCTTTTATAAAGGATAACCTGAGCTGCACATTTCATGGGGCAAACCCGATCTGGTGTAAAATGGAGGGAAAAAAGTTCTGGGTCTCAGCCACATCGGAACGCCAGTCAGACGCCGAACCTCTGCACTGCTGGAGAACTTTTTACAAAGTGTGCTTCTATTTCAAACAGCTGTCTGCAAATTCTTAGGACAGATTTTTTTTTAATAATGCTTGCTGATTTGAAGTTTTTTTGGGATCGAGTTGATGACTCGAGTTTGGTGCAGAAACCTATCCTGAGACTCCGAGGGTTCAAGGTCCTTGGAGAAAGTTCCTAAACACAATGGCGGTGCAAAGCTGCCTCCCATCTTATGTGCTGTTAAGGTTAGTTATGAGGATACATTAGATCCTGTAGGAGACAAAAGTTTTCCATGCACATTAACCCTTTCAGTAATGGAGTTTTGCAAAATTTCAAATACACAAGCAGTTATCATATCTGAAAAAATTCAAACATCGGATATGAATTATTGAGCATCAGATTTCCACTTTGCTGTGTTATTTGCATCGCCTAATTCAAATTATTCGATAATTTAAAAATTCAAGAAGTGCAATAATGACTTTGAATTATCAGTAGATTATATCTGTAAACTCCGGATGTTGCAAAGTAGGATTAGGAAAATATAGGGATCCTCAAATCACTGCTTAACGCGAGGATTCTTCATTCGTTTTTGAAAATCTGTGTTGTTTATATGTTGTTGCCGAAACGTTACTACAAACCTCAACGAGAGCGCATTCTGTCACCTTTAAACATCAGACATTTAGAAGGGGTCTAGCATGGCAGCAAGTTATCTCCCCACTGAGCAAACAGCTACACTGTGAGTTTAGGTAACTACATTCTGGGAAATGGCTCTGGACAAACTTGGGCTGTTCCCCAATCGCCTGCACAGATTTGACAAGCCAGCTCCAAAGTCTGAGTACCTGAAGAGAATGAGAAAGAGGAGCACAGCCTGACAAAAGCATGTCAGGGGACTGAAAGTTTGCAGAAATGAACAGTGCAGATTTATATCAGAGAATTCCAGTTACAATAGTTTGTGCCCCTCACCTCTTCCCTTCCTTCAGCCCCTCCCGAAAAACTGGTTAAAATGAGGAGTGTCTGAGCTTGAACTAAAGAGTTCTGAGGACCTGAACTCTTGTTATATGGAGAGTCCGGTCTGTTGGCAGCTGAACACACATCCTGGGCTGATTGGCAAATTTTTTTGTTTCGGTCGAAGAGCAGAGATTATTTCTGGGCAGTCCTCTTTCAAAAGATCAACATTTTGCCTAATACGAGTCCTGCATTATCAAAAACAAAAGTGAACCCACACTCTTCAAAGGTCTCTCTTCCCTCAATACAGGATACTTCCAGCTCACCTGCCTTGCTGCACAAATTTCCAAACTTAGGGCACATTCTCAGCCTCAGTTAACCTGAAACTATTTGCGAGATCCAAGCCACACTTTGTCCTAATCGAGGAGTTATCGGCAGTGCAGTTTGTAAACTAGGAAGTATTGCACAGCACAGAGATCCCTACCCACTGTGTCCATCACTCGCCATCACAACATATACAGGCACTTAAACAACTCTCTCAAGACAATCATAGCTCCCAGAAACTGATAGTTTCCAACATAAAGAGAAAGGTCAAGTTCTTCACTGTCCAACATCCAGAGGCTAGAATCCAGAGAGCAAAGTTTGGGATTTTTAACGCCAACCCCCATTACAATCACAACACTTCAATACCTCTCAGTAAATTCTCTCAGCTGTCTCAAGGTTTCGATAAAGATGATTCAATAAATAAATTAACTATCATTTTGTAAAGCTGCCATCCTTAACAAAAGCTCATTTTGAACTTGGGCGCGATTTTCAAGGTGTCACAAAGGACAGTGACAGCTGAGATTTAACACACAAAAACACCCCTTAACCAAATTGAGTTATTCAAATATTACTGCATAATCTGTTAAGTCGTCACAAATTTAATTAATTCGATTACGTTGCACAGTTTGGAAACTTTATTCCCAACTGGCCCTTATGCAAAGATACACCTGACTAAGGATTGAACAGATCATACTGGGATCCAATTTGAACAGAAACCCTGTCGAAGTGGTTGTGAGCCTTGTTGAGTTTCTGATCCACTTACCTCCGTGTACTGGGACTGTGCTGCATTCTCTAAGTACAGCATGTTTGCAGCAATGTTGATGAGCCCTGCTGTCCCGTCTCCTGGCTCCAGGTTGGTGCTATGTGTATGTGGGACTTTTACCTCAGATTGAGTGTGTGTGTGTGTTTTTTTAAAAAGCAGATTCTCTTATATCCAGACCTTGCTGAACAGGTAAAGTGCAAAGGGGTGGGATCTCCATACCAGCTGCCAGCCAATCTTTCCCAAAGTTCCACCTGAAACTTTTAAACTGAACACCAATGGAATCCTGCAGCAGCTAATCTACATGTCAGCCTCTCCCCCACTATTCTGTTCCTCACCTTTCCCAAACTTTCTCTTTCCTTTCATGAATATAAATCAGTTCTCCAGCTCAGAATACGTCAGGACACTTACTTCTCATTTAGTGTCCAGTTGGTTTCAGGGGATTGCACCGTCTTTGTATAACTTTGACGGGAGGGGGGAGGGGGGAGGGTCGATGGGGGAAAGAGATTAGAAAATAAAACAAGATCAGATCAGATCAGATCAAGGCAATTGCTAATTTGCAAAATCACAGCTGCCCACTTAGTAGCACAGTGTCCTCCCGCCTCGTCTCCCGCCTCTGTACAATCGACCGGCTAATTGGCCCAACAATAACAGCACAATGACCTTTGCTCCCTGCCCTACTCCAGGCACTTAGTACATTTACCAAAGCTTGCTCTCCAGACCCTTATTGTAAACCTTGTTAGGGCTGTAAAGTAGACAGGGGCACAATTAAGGAGTAATATGCATGTGCAGAGCTATCGCCACACAGCCATCGCCACACAGCCATCGTCACACAGCCAGGTAAAAAGGCAAAAGACCTGCAACAATGTGAAGTCACTTAAACCAACAATCCCCCCCCATCAGCAGGGGCGATGTGTACTTTAACCCCTTCACTGCATCAGCCTTCTGATCTAAAAGTGCTCATCACCACCAGAACTGTCTGATGGGGAGGATTTGTTTATATTTCCTCAACGTTTCCCCTGTCAATCCAATCGCACACGTTTCCTGCTCACTGCTAACACGGCAGACGACTCACACTCTGCAAACCTCCACAGTTCGTGAACTAGACTCCAGCGTTGCAATCAACGCAACTACACCCCGACCACCAACCGCCTCCCGCTCAAATTCAAACTCTCCCTCTACTCAGATTTAGCAGCTACGCCGATTTGAAAACCGGAAACACGAGCTCGGCGGTCCAGGACACAATGATGTATGGGGCAGAGGTCGGCGAGGGGGGCAGAGGTCAGCGAGGGGGGCAGAGGTCGGCGAGGGGGGCAGAGGTCGGCGAGAGGGGCAGAGGTCGGCGAGAGGCTGCACGATGGAGTAGGAGGGGGTGGGTGAAACCCCCAATCCCCCCCCCCCCCCCCCGGCCAAGGTGCTAAACTCCTGAACTCAGCCACATTGCTGGGGAGCAGGCGAACAGAATCCGGAGGGAAAAGGGAAGCAGGGAACAGAGGAAGTTATTCCAGCATTTGCACACCTGCGGTTGCCAAGTCGCTGCTGGTCTTTGCAGAGATCGGAACTTGGCCAGTGGTACAGAGAAAAAAGGCAAGATTACTTCAGCAAAAAAATAAATATTTTAAAAGCCACAGGCTCTAAGACATTTTGCATTTTCAAGATGACTGTGAGACAGGAAGCTGACACCACAATGAGTTGACGGTGAGGTGTTCTGCATGCAGTGAGTCACCGCACGCTGGTTGCAAAATCAGGAGTACAGCCATAAACATGGCATTTGAAAACAGTGTGCTGCTGCACCCCTTTATAAAACCATCATCCTGTCCATCCCTTACAGCTTTCTGAAATCCTCAGCCACACTGCTCCAGCACACAGGCAGGCACACATCCCCAGCCCGCTATCACCCGCAGGGCGAGGCCTGGTCCAGCAGCTGCCATCAGCGGAGGGCGGGACAGCCGGGGGCGGGGCAAGCCGGGGGCGGGCGGGGGGGGGGGCAAATATAAACTTCCAAAAACAACAAACAAACCAGCAAACTACAAACATAAGCAAGAACCCGCACAGGATAAGGTGCTGACAGAGTGTGTTCTGGACTTTTCAAAAAGTCACCGATGAGGAAAGTGTCAGCACACTGTAACTACTAACTTCGTGGAAATGTTCAGAGATTTACAGTCAAATGGGGAGTTCCCAACCACTGTGTGAATTTTAAATAGTCCGCTTCTGATGAGAGGAAGCCATCTGTAAGGTTGGGTAAAGCTGACTGGAAGTCTGCATGCGAGAGGTAGAGACACGAGTGGAGTTACAGGTCCCAACTCCATCAGCAAAGGCCAATGACAAAAAGTTCGATAAATACAGGCCTTTATTTAATAAAACCCGACCCTGTGCCACAGAAACATCTCAAAGAGCCTCAGAAACAATTAATTAGGACACAACTGTTATGTAAACAAACATGGCAAGTAATATTGCGCACAGCAAGATCCCAGCGCCGAGATGAATGATTAGTTCCTCTGGTGCGGAGAGAAATCTACAGTCAGTTTGGTCCATTTGGAAACAGTCCAGTTCAGCTGTGGTTGTACCAGAATTGAGATTGTGGGGAGGGGGCAGCAAGCAGGATATAGGGTAAGGAAGGGCTACAGCAAGCAATTAGGAAGGCAAATGGCATGTTGGCCTTTATTGCAAGGGGGTTGGAGTACAAGAGTAAGGAAGTCTTGCTACAATTGTACAGGGCCTTGGTGAGATCACACCTGGAGTACTGTGTACAGTTCTGGTCTCCTTATCTAAGGAAGGATATACTTGCCTTGGAGGCGGTGCAACGAAGGTTCACCAGATTGATTCCTGGGATGAGAGAGCTGTCCTATGATGAGAGATTGTGTAGAATGGGCCGATACTCTCTGGAGTTTAGAAGAATGAGAGGTGATCTCATTGAAACATACAAGATTCTGAAGGGGATTGACAGGGTAGATGCAGGGAGGATGTTTCCCCTGGCTGGAGTGTCTAGAACCAGGGGTCACAGTCTCAGAATAAGGGGTCGGCCATTTAAGACTGAGATGAGGAGGAATTTCTTCACTCAGAGGGTGGTGAATCTTTGGAATTCTCTACCCCAGAGGGCTGTGGATGCTCAGTCGTTGAGGATACTCAAGGCTGAGATCGATAGATTTTTGGACTCTAGGGGAATCAAGGGATATGGGGATCGGGCGGGAAAGTGGAGTTGAGGTCGAAGATCAGCCATGATCTTATTGAATGGTGGAGCAGGCTCGAGGGGCCGAATGGCCGACTCCGGCTCCTAACTCTTATGTTATGTTCTTAATTGCTCGGAACTGATTTATTCAGCCCTGTAGCATAAAGCTGGTGCTGGCACCTCTTGCCCCTTTGCTTCCAATCACCTCCCCCTCTCTCCCGCTGCTCCGAATGCGCGGGTATCTTGCATTTGCCAGCAGTTGCCTAGAGTGGGTCTGCTGCTTCGTGTTTTCTCTCCTCACCCTAAAGTTCACAGGCCTGCTGTAAGAAGAATAAATCTCACCCCAGTGGAGAGCAGCAAGAGCCGCGGTGAAAGCCGGGTCCCTCGGGCCTGTGAGGCTTCAGTGTCTCACCGGGCCAGGCATTGATGGACTGAGCCATCGGCACAGCTTGTGTAAGATTCTCCTCAGTTAAAGGAGTTTTAATTGAAGATAATAGAACGGTGAATCACCCCTCCCTAGCTCAAGGGTGGTGAGATCAGCACTTCCAGCACGCTGACTCTGATCAGTGAACGCCGCACAGGCGAGAAATCAAACGCAAGACCTTTGTACCTCGCTTATCCCACTGGGCACACCTTCACCCAGTGAGACACTGGACCCTCACCCCCCGAACCAAGAGAGACACTGGACCCTCACCCCCCGAACCTAGCGAGACACTGGACCCTCACCCCCCGAACCCAGAGAGACACTGGACCCTCACCCCCCGAACCAAGAGAGACACTGGACCCTCACCCCCCGAACCCAGCGAGACACTGGACCCTCACCCCCCGAGACACTGGACCCGAACCCACCGAACCCAGTGAGACACTGGACCCTCACCCCCCGAACCCAGCGAGACACTGGACACTCACCCCCCGAGACACTGGACCCTCACCCCCCGAACCCAGCGAGACACTGGACCCTCACCCCCCGAGACACTGGACCCTCACCCCCCGAGACACTGGACCCGAACCACCCGAACCCAGTGAGACACTGGACCCTCACCCCCCGAACCCAGAGAGACACTGGACCCTCACCCCCCGAACCCAGCGAGACACTGGACCCTCACCCCCCGAACCAAGAGAGACACTGGACCCTCACCCCCCGAGACACTGGACCCTCACCCCCCGAGACACTGGACCCTCACCCCCCGAGACACTGGACCCTCACCCCCCGAGACACTGGACCCTCACCCCCCGAGACACTGGACCCTCACCCCCCGAGACACTGGACCCTCATCCCCGAGACACTGGACCCTCACCCCCCGAACCCAGCGAGACACTGGACCCTCACCCCCCGAACCCAGCGAGACACTGGACCCTCACCCACCGAACCAAGAGAGACACTGGACCCTCACCCCCCCGAACCCAGCCAGACACTGGACCCTCACCCCCCGAACCCAGCGAGACACTGGACCCTCAACCCCCGAACCAAGAGAGACACTGGACCCTCACCCCCCGAACCCAGTGAGACACTGGACCCTCACCCCCAGAACCACTGGACCCTCACCCACCGAAACAAGAGAGACACTGGACCCTCACCCCCCGAGACACTGGACCCTCACCCCCCGAACCCAGCGAGACACTGGACCCTCACCCCCCGAACCAAGAGAGACACTGGACCCTCACCCCTCGAACCAAGCGAGACACTGGACCCTCACCCCCCGAGACACTGGACCCTCACCCACCGAACCAGGAGAGACACTGGACCCTCACCCCCCCGAACCCAGCGAGACACTGGACCCTCACCCCCCGAACCCAGTGAGACACTGGACCCTCACCCCCCGAACCCAGTGAGACACTGGACCCTCACCCCCCCGAACCCGGAGACACACTGGACCCTCACCCCCCTCACACCCCCGAGACACTGGACCCTCACCCCCCTCACCCAGTGAAACACTGGACCCTCACCCCCCAGTCACTGGACCCTCACCCACCGAACCCATCGAACCCAGTGAGACACTGGACCCTCACCCCCCGAGACACTGGACCCTCACCCCCCGAACCCAGTGAGACACTGGACCCTCACCCCCTCACCCAGTGAGACACTGGACCCTCACCCCCCCGAACCCAGTGAGACACTGGACCCTCACCCCCCCCGAACCCAGTGAGACACTGGACCCTCACCCCCCCGAACCCAATGAGACACTGGACCCTCACCCCCCGAACCCAGTGAGACACTGGACCCTCACCCCCCGAGACACTGGATCCTCACCCCCCCGAACCCAGTGAGACACTGGACCCTCACCCCCCAAACCCACTGAGACACTGGACCCTCACCCCCCGAGACACTGGACCCTCACCCCCCGAGACACTGGACCCTCACCCCCCGAATCCCCGAGACACTGGACCCTCACCCCCCGAACCCCCCGAGACACTGGACCCTCACCCCCCGAACCCAGAGACACACTGGACCCTCACCCCCCGAACCCACTGAGACACTGGACCCTCACCCCCCGAGACACTGGACCCTCACCCCCCGAATCCCCGAGACACTGGACCCTCACCCCCCGAGACACTGGACCCTCACCCCCCAAATCCACTGAGACACTGGACCCTCACCCCCCGAGACACTGGACCCTCACCCCCCGAACCCAGTGAGACACTGGACCCTCACCCCCCGAACCCAGTGAGACACTGGACCCTCACCCCCCGAACCCAGTGAGACACTGGACCCTCACCCCCCCGAACCCGGAGACACACTGGACCCTCACCCCCCTCACACCCCCGAGACACTGGACCCTCACCCCCCTCACCCAGTGAAACACTGGACCCTCACCCCCCAGTCACTGGACCCTCACCCACCGAACCCATCGAACCCAGTGAGACACTGGACCCTCACCCCCCGAGACACTGGACCCTCACCCCCCGAACCCAGTGAGACACTGGACCCTCACCCCCCCGAACCCAGTGAGACACTGGACCCTCACCCCCCGAACCCAGTGAGACACTGGACCCTCACCCCCCGAGACACTGGATCCTCACCCCCCCGAACCCAGTGAGACACTGGACCCTCACCCCCCAAACCCACTGAGACACTGGACCCTCACCCCCCGAGACACTGGACCCTCACCCCCCGAGACACTGGACCCTCACCCCCCGAGACACTGGACCCTCACCCCCCGAACCCCCCGAGACACTGGACCCTCACCCCCCGAGACACTGGACCCTCACCCCCCAAACCCACTGAGACACTGGACCCTCACCCCCCGAGACACTGGACCCTCACCCCCCGAATCCCCGAGACACTGGACCCTCACCCCCCGAGACACAGGATCCTCACCCCCCAAATCCACTGAGACACTGGACCCTCACCCCCCGAGACACTGGACCCTCACCCCCCGAATCCCCGAGACACTGGACCCTCACCCCCCAAACCCAGTGAGACACTGGACCCTCACCCCCTGAACCCAGAGAGACACTAGACCCTCACCCCCCGAGACACTGGACCCTCACCCCCCGAACCCAGTGAGACACTGGACCCTCACCCCCCGAACCCAGAGAGACACTGGACCCTCACCCCCCGAACCCAGAGAGACACTGGACCCTCACCCCCCGAACCCAGAGAGACACTGGACCCTCACCTCCCGCAACCCAGCGAGACACTGGACCCTCACCCCCCGAGACACTGGACCCTCACCCCCCGAACCCAAAGAGACACTGGAACCTCACCCCCCGAACCCAGAGAGACACTGGACCCTCACCCCCCTCGACACTGGACCCTCACCCCCCGAACCCAGAGAGACACTGGACCCTCACCCCCCGAACCACTGGACCCTCACCCCCCGAACCCAGTGAGACACTGGACCCTCACCCCCCGAACCCAGTGAGACACTGGACCCTCACCCCCCGAACCACTGGACCCTCACCCCCCGAACCACTGGACCCTCACCCCCCAAACCCAGTGAGACACTAGACCCTCACCCCCCGAACCCAGTGAGACACTGGACCCTCACCCCCCGAACCCAGAGAGACACTGGACCCTCACCCCCCGAACCCAGAGAGACACTGGACCCTCACCCCCCGAACCCAGCGAGACACTGGACCCTCACCCCCCGAACCCAGCGAGACACTGGACCCTCACCCCCCGAACCCAGCGAGACACTGGACCCTCACCCCCCGAACCCAGCGAGACACTGGACCCTCACCCCCCGAACCCAGCGAGAAACTGGACCCTCACCCCCCGAGACACTGGACCCTCACCCACCGAGACACTGGACCCTCACCCACCAAACCAAGAGAGACACTGGACCCTCACCCCCCGAGACACTGGACACTCACCCCCCGAACCCAGCGAGACACTGGACCCTCACCCCCCGAACCAAGAGACACACTGGACCCTCACCCCCCGAACCCAGCGAGACACTGGACCCTCACCCCCCGAGACACTGGACCCTCACCCACCGAACCAAGAGAGACACTGGACCCTCACCCCCCGAGACACTGGACCCTCACCCCCCGAACCCAGCGAGACACTGGACCCTCACCCCCCGAACCCAGCGAGACACTGGACCCTCACCCCCCGAACCCAGCGAGACACTGGACCCTCACCCCCCGAACCCAGTGAGACACTGGACCCTCACCCCCCCGAACCCAGTGAGACACTGGACCCTCACCCCCCGAACCAAGCGAGACACTGGACCCGAACCCAGTGAGACACTGGACCCTCACCCCCCGAACCCAGTGAGACACTGGACCCTCACCCCCCGAGACACTGGACCCTCACCCCCCGAACCCAGTGAGACACTGGACCCTCACCCCCCGAACCCAGAGAGACACTGGACCCTCACCTCCCGCAACCCAGCGAGACACTGGACCCTCACCCCCCCGAACCCAGAGAGACACTGGACCCTCACCCCCGAACCCAGTGAGACACTGGACCCTCACCCCCCGAACCCAGTGAGACACTGGACCCTCACCCCCCGAACCCAGTGTGACACTGGACCCTCACCCCCCGAACCCAGCGAGACACTGGACCCGAACCCCCCGAACCCAGAGAGACACTGGACCCTCACCCCTGAACCCAGAGAGACACTGGACCCTCACCCCCCTCGATAATGGACCCTCACCCCCCGAACCCAGAGAGACACTGAACCCTCACCCCCCGAACCACTGGACCCTCACCCCCCGAACCCAGAGACACACTGGACCCTCACCCCCCGAACCCAGTGAGACACTGGACCCTCACCCCCCGAACCACTGGACCCTCACCCCCCGAACCCAGCGAGACACTGGACCCTCACCCCCCGAACCCAGTGAGACACTGGACCCTCACCCCCCGAACCACTGGACCCTCACCCTCCGAACCCAGCGAGACACTGGACCCTCACCCCCCCGAACCAAGAGAGACACTGGACCCTCACCCCCCGAACCCAGCGAGACACTGGACCCTCACCCCCCGAGGCACTGGACCCTCACCCCCCGAACCCAGTGAGACACTGGACCCTCACCCCCCGAACCACTGGACCCTCACCCCCCGAACCCAGTAAGACACTGGACCCTCACCCCCCGAACCCAGTGAGACACTGGACCCTCACCCCCCGAACCCAGAGAGACACTGGACCCTCACCCCCCGAACCCAGTGAGACACTGGACCCTCACCCCCCGAACCACTGGACCCTCACCCCCCGAACCCAGTGAGACACTGGACCCTCACCCCCCGAACCAAGCGAGACACTGGACCCGAACCCCCCGAACCCAGTGAGACACTGGACCCGAACCCCCCGAACCCAGTGAGACACTGGACCCGAACCCCCCGAACCCAGCGAGACACTGGACCCTCACCCCCCGAACCCAGTGAGACACTGGACCCTCACCCCCCGAACCCAGTGAGACACTGGAACCTCACCCCCCGAACCCAGCGAGACACTGGACCCGAACCCAGCGAGACACTGGACCCTCACCCCCCGAACCCAGCGAGACACTGGACCCTCACCCCCCGAACCCAGCGAGACACTGGACCCTCACCCCCCGAACCCAGCGAGACACTGGACCCTCACCCCCCGAACCCAGCGAGACACTGGACCCTCACCCCCCGAACCAAGAGAGACACTGGACCCTCACCCCCCGAGACACTGGACCCTCACCCCCCGAACCCAGCGAGACACTGAACCCTCACCTCCCGCAACCCAGCGAGACACTGGACCCTCACCCCCCCGAACCCAGCGAGACACTGGACCCTCACCCCCCCGAACCCAGTGAGACACTGGACCCTCACCCCCCGAACCAAGCGAGACACTGGACCCGAACCCCCCGAACCCAGCGAGACACTGGACCCTCACCCCCCGAACCCAGCGAGAAACTGGACCCTCACCCCCCGAACCCAACGAGAAACTGGACCCTCACCCCCCGAACCCAGCGAGACACTGGACCCTCACCCACCAAACCAAGAGAGACACTGGACCCTCACCCCCCGAACCCAGCGAGACACTGGACCCTCACCCCCCGAGACACTGGACCCTCACCCCCCGAACCCAGCGAGACACTGGACCCTCACCCCCCGAACCCAGCGAGACACTGGACCCTCACCCCCCGAACTTAGCGAGACACTGGACCCTCACCCCCCGAACCAAGCGAGACACTGGACCCGAACCCCCCGAACCCAGTGACACACTGGACCCTCACCCCCGAACCCAGTGAGACACTGGACCCTCACCCCCCGAACCCAGTGAGACACTGGACCCTCACCCCCCGAACCCAATGAGACACTGGACCCTCACCCCCCGAACCCAGCGAGACACTGGACCCGAACCCCCGAACCAATTGAGACACTGGACCCTCACCCCCCGAACCCAGCGAGACACTGGACCCGAACCCCCCGAACCAATTGAGACACTGGACCCTCACCCCCCGAACCCAGCGAGACACTGGACCCTCACCCCCCGAACCCAGCGAGACACTGGAGCCTCACCCCCCGAAACCAGTGAGACACTGGACCCTCACCCCCCGAGACACTGGACCCTCACCCACCGAACCAAGAGAGACACTGGACCCTCATCCCCCGAACCCAGCGAGACACTGGACCCTCACCCCCCGAACCCAGAGAGACACTGGACCCTCACCTCCCGCAACCCCCGAGACACTGGACCCTCACCCCCCCGAACCCAGTGAGACACTGGACCCTCACCCCCCGAACCAAGAGAGACACTGGACCCTCACCCCCCGAGACACTGGACCCTCACCCCCCGAACCCAGCGAGACACTGAACCCTCACCTCCCGCAACCCAGCGAGACACTGGACCCTCACCCCCCCGAACCCAGCGAGACACTGGACCCTCACCCCCCCGAACCCAGTGAGACACTGGACCCTCACCCCCCGAACCCAGAGAGACGCTGGACCCTCACCTCCCGCAACCCAGCGAGACACTGGACCCTCACCCCCCCGAACCCAGAGAGACACTGGACCCTCACCCCCGAACCCAGTGAGACACTGGACCCTCACCCCCCGAACCCAGTGAGACACTGGACCCTCACCCCCCGAACCCAGTGTGACACTGGACCCTCACCCCCCGAACCGAGCGAGACACTGGACCCGAACCCCCCGAACCAAGTGAGACACTGGACCCTCACCCCCCGAACCCAGCGAGACACTGGACCCGAACCCCCCGAACCAAGTGAGACACTGGACCCTCACCCCCCTCACCCAGAGAGACACTGGACCCTCACCCCTGAACCCAGAGAGACACTGGACCCTCACCCCCCTCGATAATGGACCCTCACCCCCCGAACCCAGAGAGACACTGGACCCTCACCCCCCGAACCACTGGACCCTCACCCCCCGAACCCAGAGACACACTGGACCCTCACCCCCCGAACCCAGTGAGACACTGGACCCTCACCCCCCGAACCACTGGACCCTCACCCCCCGAACCCAGCGAGACACTGGACCCTCACCCCCCGAACCCAGTGAGACACTGGACCCTCACCCCCCGAACCACTGGACCCTCACCCTCCGAACCCAGCGAGACACTGGACCCTCACCCCCCCGAACCAAGAGAGACACTGGACCCTCACCCCCCGAACCCAGCGAGACACTGGACCATCACCCCCCCGAACCAAGAGAGACACTGGACCCTCACCCCCCGAACCCAGCGAGACACTGGACCATCACCCCCCGAGGCACTGGACCCTCACCCCCCGAACCCAGTGAGACACTGGACCCTCACCCCCCGAACCACTGGACCCTCACCCCCCGAACCCAGTGAGACACTGGACCCTCACCCCCCGAACCCAGTGAGACACTGGACCCTCACCCCCCGAACCCAGAGAGACACTGGACCCTCACCCCCCGAACCCAGTGAGACACTGGACCCTCACCCCCCGAACCACTGGACCCTCACCCCCCGAACCACTGGACCCTCACCCCCCGAACCCAGTGAGACACTGGACCCTCACCCCCCGAACCAAGCGAGACACTGGACCCGAACCCCCCGAACCCAGTGAGACACTGGACCCGAACCCCCCGAACCCAGCGAGACACTGGACCCTCACCCCCCGAACCCAGTGAGACACTGGACCCTCACCCCCCGAACCCAGTGAGACACTGGAACCTCACCCCCCGAACCCAGCGAGACACTGGACCCGAACCCAGCGAGACACTGGACCCTCACCCCCCGAACCCAGCGAGACACTGGACCCTCACCCCCCGAACCCAGCGAGACACTGGACCCTCACCCCCCCGAACCCAGCGAGACACTGGACCCTCACCCCCCGAACCCAGCGAGACACTGGACCCTCACCCCCCGAACCCAGCGAGACACTGGACCCTCACCCCCCGAACCCAGCGAGACACTGGACCCTCACCCCCCGAACCCAGCGAGACACTGGACCCTCACCCCCCGAACCAAGAGAGACACTGGACCCTCACCCCCCGAGACACTGGACCCTCACCCCCCGAACCCAGCGAGACACTGAACCCTCACCTCCCGCAACCCAGCGAGACACTGGACCCTCACCCCCCCGAACCCAGCGAGACACTGGACCCTCACCCCCCCGAACCCAGTGAGACTCTGGACCCTCACCCCCCGAACCAAGCGAGACACTGGACCCGAACCCCCCCGAACCCAGCGAGACACTGGACCCTCACCCCCCCGAACCCAGTGAGACACTGGACCCTCACCCCCCTAACCCAGCGAGACACTGGACCCTCACCCCCTGAACCCAGCGAGAAACTGGACCCTCACCCCCCGAACCCAGCGAGAAACTGGACCCTCACCCCCCGAACCCAGCGAGACACTGGACCCTCACCCACCAAACCAAGAGAGACACTGGACCCTCACCCCCCGAACCCAGCGAGACACTGGACCCTCACCCCCCGAGACACTGGACCCTCACCCCCCGAACCCAGCGAGACACTGGACCCTCACCCCCCGAACCCAGCGACACACTGGACCCTCACCCCCCGAACCCAGCGAGACACTGGACCCGAACCCCCCCGAACCCAGTGAGACACTGGACCCTCACCCCCCCGAACCAAGCGAGACACTGGACCCGAACCCCCCGAACCCAGTGACACACTGGACCCTCACCCCCGAACCCAGTGAGACACTGGACCCTCACCCCCCGAACCCAGTGAGACACTGGACCCTCACCCCCCGAACCCAATGAGACACTGGACCCTCACCCCCCGAACCCAGCGAGACACTGGACCCGAACCCCCGAACCAATTGAGACACTGGACCCTCACCCCCCGAACCCAGCGAGACACTGGACCCGAACCCCCCGAACCAATTGAGACACTGGACCCTCACCCCCCGAACCCAGAGACACACTGGACCCTCACCTCCCGCAACCCAGCGAGACACTGGACCCTCACCACCCCCGAACCCAGTGAGACACTGGACCCTCACCCCCCGAGACACTGGACCCTCACCCCCCGAACCCAGAGAGACACTGGACCCTCACCCCCCGAACCCAGAGAGACACTGGACCCTCACCCCCCGAACCCAGTGAGACACTGGACCCTCACCCCCCGAACCACTGGACCCTCACCCCCCGAATCCAGTGAGACAGTGGACCCTCACCCCCGAACCCAGTGAGACACTGGACCCTCACCCCCCGAACCCAGTGAGACACTGGACCCTCACCCCCCGAGACACTGAACCCTCACCCCCGAACCCAGTGAGACACTGGACCCTCACCCCCCAAACCCAGTGAGACACTGGACCCTCACCCCCCGAACCCAGTGAGACACTGGACCCTCACCCCCCAAACCACTGGACCCTCACCCCCCGAACCCAGTGAGACACTGGACCCTCACCCCCCGAACCACTGGACTCTCACCCCCCGAACCCAGTGAGACACTGGACCCTCACCCATCGAACCCAGTGAGACACTGGACCCTCACCGAGTGAGATACTGGACCCTCACCCCCCCGAACCCAGCGAGACACTGGACCCTCACCCCCCGAACCCAGTGAGGGACAGAGTGCCGGTCTCCAGTTGCTCTGGTCAGGACGGAGTGTATCAGCTACTGCTCCCAGCACTCCAGTGGTCCTATCTGAGCTCTTGTGTTTTGATACTACTCGTGTTCTTTTGCTGAACAATAAGAAACTACAACAATAAGAAGTGATTGATTGAGGGGATCTTTTATCCGGTCTGATAATGGGGTGGCTGCATTTACTTAAATTGTCACAAATGCAACAGTTGTATTTAAAAAGTCCTCATTAATGGCCGGTTTCTTCCAGGGGCTGTTTTCCGCACCTTGTGGCATTTTATCCACAGGACTCCGTGTACGCGCTGGAGACAAATAAAAGCCCACAGGATCCCGCTGCCTATTCCGGCTCTCCTTCACTGGAGCTCCTGCACTCCACTGCAGACACCTAGAAACACTTCCAACACAGGGCACTGACTCACAGGTGTTCCCTACACAGATAATGGCAGATGTTCTGCTTTAATTAGTTAATCTGTGAAAAATGTAGTCTGCGAAACACTCCCTTTATTCTGCACTCCCGTCCTTCTAATATTGTACATGGACTCGGGGTGGAAGCTGAAATCTGTGGTTCAGCACAAACCGAACAGCTACAGAACCAAAACTATTCATTCATTGCTCTGCTTAGAGCAGAGACGGTTCAGGGGAGATTTAATAGAGATGTTCAAAATCATAAATCATTGGTCGAGTAAATAAGGAGAAACTGTTTCCAGTGGCAGGAGGGTCGGTAACCAGAGGACACAGATTTAAGATAATTGGCAAAAAAAGCCGGGGATCATAGAATCATAGAAATTTACAACACAGAAGGAGGCCATTCGGCCCATCTTGTCCGTGCCGGCCGACAAAGAGCTCTCCAGCCTAATCCCACTTTCCAGCTCTTGGTCCGTGGCCCTGCAGGTTGCGGCACTTCAGGTGCATATCCAAGTACTTTTTAAATGTGATGAGGGTTTCTGCCTCTACCACCCTTTCAGGCAGTGAGTTCCAGACCCCCACCACCCTCTGGGTGAAAAAGGTTCTCTTCCACTCCCCTCTAATCCTTCTACCAATTACTTTAAATCTCTGCCCCCTGGTTATTGAACCTGGGGAGGGAGATGAGAATTTTTTTTACGCAGCGAGTTGTTGTGATCTGGAATGCGCTGCCTGAAAGGGCGGTGGAAGCAGATTCAAAAATAACTTTCAAAAGGGAATTGGATAAATAGAAGAAATTTGCAGGGCTCTGGGGAAAGAGCAGGGGGAGAGGGACTAATTGGAGAGCTCTTTCAAAGAGCCGGCACAGGCACGATGGGCCGAATGGCCTCCTCCTGTGATGTATGATCCAAGATTTACATAAGTGTAACTGTGAGAGCAGAGAGTCTGTGGAATGGCTGGCAGAGTCCTCCTCACTGAGTGACGTTTAGCCAGAGGAATCAATGGTCATATCTGGCAGGGACTCTCAGGAAGCAGGACACTGTGGAATGTACTCCTGCTTCAACACTCAGCAGCCTGGGCACTGAGCAGCTCAGCTTGGAGCCCTCAGCCAGCAGTGTCTGAATGAGATGAGCTCTATACCTCAGTGGCAGCACCCTCGCCTCTGAGGCAGCAGGTCAGGGGTTCAAGTCCCACTCCAGAGACTTGAGCACAAAAATCTAGGCCGGCACTCCCAGTGCAGTACTGAGGGGCAGTACTGAGGGAGCGCCGCACTGTCGGAGGGGCAGTACTGAGGGAGCGCCGCACTGTCGGAGGGGCAGTACTGAGGGAGCGCAGTACTGAGGGAGCGCCGCACTGTCGGAGGGGCAGTACTGAGGGAGCGCAGTACTGAGGGAGCGCCGCACTGTCGGAGGGGCAGTACTGAGGGAGCGCCGCACTGTCGGAGGGCCATTACTGAGGGAGCGCTGCACTGTCGGAGGGGCAGTACTGAGGGAGCGCCGCACTGTCGGAGGGGCAGTACTCAGGGAGCGCAGTACTGAGGGAGCGCCGCACTGTCGGAGGGGCAGTACTGAGGGAGCGCCGCACTGTCGGAGGGGCAGTACTGAGGGAGCGCCGCACTGTCGGAGGGGCAGTACTGAGGGAGCGCCGCACTGTCGGAGGGGCAGTACTGAGGGAGCGCCGCACTGTCGGAGGGGCAGTGCTGAGGGAGCGCCGCACTGTCGGAGGGGGCAGTGCTGAGGGAGTGCCGCACTGTCGGAGGGGGCAGTGCTGAGGGAGTGCTGCACTGTCGGAGGTGCCGTCTTTTGGAGGAAACGTTAAACCGAGGCTCCTGTCTGCCCTCTCAGGTGGATGTAAAAGATCCCACGGCCACTACTGGAAGAAGAGCAGGGAGGGAGTTCTTCCCGGTGTCCTGGGGCCAATATTTATCCCTCAACCAACATCACTAAAAACAGATTATCTGGTCATTATCACATTGCTGTTTGTGGGATCTTGCTGTGCGCAAATTGGCTGCTGCATTTCCTACATTACAACAGTAACTACACTTCAAAAAGTTCTTCATTGGCTGTAAAGCGCTTTGAGATTGTGAAAGGCGCTACAGAAATGCAATTTTTTTCTTTCTACAACATATCACAAGGGCCTCAGTATTATGTATTATGTATTATTTCTGGCAGCAATGTACAAATCAGTTCCACTGTGTGTTACACTGGAAGAATGTAGCCAAGCGTGGCGAGAGGACAAAGTCACGCCGTCGATCACGGTCAGTCCGACTGTTGCGTGGAGACTGGTTAAAAAAAGAAAGCCAATGGAAATAAAACACACCATCCCGACTTGGACATATATCGCCGGAACTTCACCGTCGCTGGAACTTCACCACAAATTGCAGCGATTCCTACATTGCAACAGTGACCACACTTCCAAAGAGCTTCATTGGCTGAACCGCGCTGTGGGACGTCCCGAGGATGTGGAAGGTGCTGTCGAAACGCAAGTCTTTCTTTTTTCTTTCAAGAATCTCCACCACCACCTCCCGAGGGCAACTGGGGATGGGCAATAAATGCCAGCCTTGCCAGCGATGCCCACATCCCAGGAATGAATGAACAAAATTGTTTGCAACTTTGCTGTTCAACAAGAAAATAAAAGGGAACCAAACAGTTCACCAGTTGAGCTGCAGACTTTGTCCCCGCGATGGCCACACACTCAACTCAGCCTTAGCTCCGTGATCACTGGTGTGTCGAGCATCGCACTGGGGGGGTGGGGGTCAGAAACTGGGAACAGGTCAGGCAGGGACGGCGTGTGTTATGGAGGCAGTGAAGAGATTAACTCTGAAAGGGAGTTTCACAGTCATCAAGTAACTTCTTCTCCTCTTCTTCTTCGACAGTCCCTCAGAACCGAGGATGACTTGCTTCCACATTAAAAATTAGTTCTCAGGTGACTGATGAGTCCAATGCGGGACCTACAGTCTCTGTCACAGGTGGGGCAGACGGTGGTTGAAGGGGCGGGTGGGTGGGGTGCTTGGGTTGACGTGCGCTCCTTCCGCTGTTTGTGCTTGGCTTCCGCTTGCTCCCGGCGAGAGACTCTAGGTGTTCGGCGCCTTCCCGGATGCTTCTCCTCCACTTTGTGCGGTCTTGGGCCAGGGATTCCCAGGTGTCGGAGGGGAAGTTGCACTTTTTCCAAGGAGGCTTTGAGGGTGTCCTTGAAGTGTTTCCTCTGCCTACCTGGGGCTCTCTTGCCGTATCGGAACTCCGAGTAGAGCGCTTGTTTTGGGAGTCTTGTATCGGGCATGCAGACGATGTGACCCGTCCATCGGAGCTGATCGAGCATGGTCAAAGCTTCGATGCTGGGGATGTTGGCCTGAGTGAGAACACTGATGTTGGTGCGCCTATCCTGCCAGTGGATTTGCAGGATCTTACGGAGGCAGCGTTGGTGGTACCTCTCCAGTGCTTTGAGGTGCCTGCTGTACATGGTCCATGTCTCTGAGGCATACAGCAGGGCGGGAATCACTGCTGCTCTGTAGACCATGAGCTTAGTGCTGGGTTTGAGGTCCTGGTCTTCAAACACTCTCTTCCTCAGGCGACCGAAGGCTGCACTGGCACACTGAAGGCGGTGTTGGACTTCATCATCGACGTCAACAGAGTGCAGCTGAGTAACCAGTAACGGTTCCCTCAGCTGATGGCGGATCTTCCAACCACTTAATAGCCGAGCGGTTTCACCATCGCAGTCATGGTACTGGATCACGGAATGTTTGCAGACATCACAAGTGGAGTTAACTCCTATGTTTCTATAAGAGGTGACCATGGAAAGGAGATTCTCCCACACAGCAGCTCCCAGCGCTTCCGGCTCCAGAGCGTGATTTTATTTTTTAATGTGTGATCAAGATGAAGGATGCCGTGATGGAAAGAAAGAAGGAAAGAAAGAAAGAAAGACTTGCATTTCTCCAGCGCCTTTCACGACCACCGGACGTCTCAAAGCGCTTTACAGCCAATGAAGCACTTTTTGAAGTGTAGTCACTGTTGTAATGTGGCAAAACGCAGCAGACAATTTGCGCACAGCAAGCTCCCACAAACAGCAATGTGATAATGACCAGATAATCTGTTTTACTGATGTTGGTTGAGGGATAAATATTGGCCAGGACACCAGGGAGAACTCCCCTGCTCTTCTTCAAAATAGTGGCCATGGGATCTTTTACGTCCACCTGAGAGGGCAGACGGGGCCTCGGTTTAACGTCTCATCTGAAAGACGGCACCTCAGACAGTGCAGCACTCCCTCAGCACTGCACTGGGAGTGTCAGCCTAGATTTTTGTGCTCAAGTCTCTGGAGTGGGACTTGAACCCACAACCTTCTGACTCAGAGGCGAGAGCGCCGCCCACTGACTCTCTGCATTCTAGATGAGTATCAGGACTGAGCACTGTGAGTAAAATGCCCCAATCTCTGCACCAACAATGTCTCAGCCTCAATAAAGCAGCCCCCACTGTACCACCCTGACATTTCAACTTCCCACACCACTCATCTCTGACTGATGGCACCAAGTTAACACAGATTTGTGTTGCTCTTGGGGCAGGTTTATGCTGCACTCGCTCAAAGAAGAGTCCCATTTCACAAAGAAGGAGATTTTTATCCAGGAGTCTGGATTTGAAGCTAGGTCTCGGATGACGGGACTCAATCTAATCCCCCGTGCTGCCCAGCCCATCCAAATCCTGCTACAGCTCAGTGTACAAATCCATTCGCTGCAGCACAGGCGAAGCAGATACCCAGGGGTGGTGTGGGAAGGGACTAGTGAAGCCTGGGCTATTGGTCACTCCCTTGCAGCCAGTCAATACAGCAACTAACCACCAATAACTCACACTTCTATAGCACCGTTAATGTAGAAAAACATCCCAAGGTGCTTCAGAGGTGTGAGGCAAAAATCCAAAGGAGGAGAGATGAGGAGGGATGTCCAAGAGATGGGTTTTAAGGGAAGGGCGAGGGGCGAGGGGCGAGGGGCGAGCGGCGAGGTTTATGAAGGGAATTTCTAGAGCATGAAAGAAAAGAAACTTGCATTTCTATAGCGCCTTTCACAACCTCAGGTTATCCCAAAGCGCTTTACAGCCAGTTTGCGCACAGCAAGCTCCCACAAACAGCAATGTGATAATGACCAGATCATGTTAACATGGGGCCTAGGCAGCTGAAAGCACGGCCACTGTTGGTGGGTTGAAGGGTGGGCTGGACAAGAGGGTGGAGTCCTAGAGAAATGGAGAATTTGGGGTGACTGTAGGGCTTTAAGAGGTTGCAGATACAGGGAGGGGCGAGGCCATGGAGGGACTGAAACACAAGGATGAGAATTTTAAACTTGAGGCATTGGCCGACTGGTAGCCAATGTAAGTCAGCGAGGACAGGGCTGAGCAGGATAGGGTGCAGGCAGCAGAGTAAAGCTGCCGCCAATAACTAACATTTAGTAGTTCATTATTCTACCGAAGGTTGCTCGCTGTTACAGGAGGTAATCTACTCATCGATCCATCGGATGCGATGAAACTTCCCGTCATTGTAGGTCACGTCACATTTGTGCAAAGTTTATCCACAGAAACAACAATCAGCAGAATCGGCAGTGCAGGAGCAGAATTGGTTATATTGCATTTCACTCTTGAGGAAGTAACTTCAAAACTATACCGAGTCCAACAAATTACTCTTCACATCGTGGAGTTACAACCGGCAGATTATTCAGCCCAAAACAGCCCCAACAAAAACACAATTCGGGTTTTGAAGCAACAGGTTTTCATATCTCCCACTTGGACAGTGTTTTGCTGAATGGTGTGTTTTGAGAGATGGTGTATAGTGTGGAAGGTGTTGGGAGTTTGGGACCAGTCAGGCGGACTGGAATTGGCTTGTCTAGGATTGTACACTTCTATCCCCCGAAACATTTTGCTGCCTCGTTACTTTCAGGAGACAGAAATTCTTAGCCCCAATGATTCAGTGGGTGAGTGCGTCGCCCACTGTGAGACGGAGCTACACAGAGCGGAGCCCTGGTCCGTACAGAGTTAGCTGGTCTTAGCTGCAGCATTACTGCTGGTGAATTTGTACAAGGCAATGGTTAGGTCACGTTGAAGCACTGTGCGCGGTTTTGGGTGCCTCATTATAAAAAGGACATAAAGCCACCAAGGTGATGCCAGGGATGGGAAACTAGTTATGAGGACAGTGCTGAGATTCTGCAAAAATTTCCACTGGAGCAGCAGAGATTTAGATTCATAGAATGATACAGCACAGGAGGAGGCCATTCGGCCCATCGTGCCTGTGCCGGCTCTTTGAAAGAGGCTCTCCAATTAGTCCCACTCCCCCCTGCTCTTTCCCCAGAGCTCTGCAAATTTTTCCACCTTCAAGTAATTATCCAATTCCCTTTTGAAAGCCACTGTGACTGCACTTCAGAACTAATTCATTGTCTGAGACACGTCCTGAGGATCTGGAAGGTGCTTTAAATACAAGCAGTGATCCTTCTCTGGTTGGGGAGTCAGTGGTGAGGGGTCATTCATTTAAAATGGTCAGAGAGAGTGAGGAGGGGGGCTCGGAGACGGTTTTTTATGCAGAGGGTAGTTGGAGCATGGGATGCTTCACCTCAGAGAGCCGCTATATCATTTAAGGGTAAGTTGGATAGAGAGGAAGATACGGGTCTATGGGGAGAGAGTGGGGCAGTGGTTCATTTCTGATTGGTCTAACAAGGCGCTGGCACAGACACGATGGACCGAATGGCCTTCTACGCTGTAAAGCTCTACCGTGCTTTGTTCTCTCATTTCCGTGCTAAGCGCCTCTACACCGCGCACTACCCTTCAACACTCAGCCCATCATCACAACTGATCTCAAACCGGCCACGAGGTCGTCTACACACGCAGCTCAGGGCCAATCACTTTGTGCCACGCTATTGGAAAGATGTTGAGGCGATAGAGAGGGTGCAGCACAGACTCACTATGATGCTGCCTGGTATGAGGAAATACAAATGCACACAAAGACTTGAAAAATTCGGGCTGTGCTCATTAGAACAGAGGAGATTAAAAGCATTTAAAATGATGAAAGGATAGAAGAGACTTGGGACAAAGAGCAGAAGAAGCTTTCTTACAGAGAGGTCTGTGTGAATACAGCACCACCAAAAATATCAAGGTCCCGAAATTGCAAAAGTGGGACCTTGCCCATACTGCATGCTGTTAAAAGTTAGCTCGAAGTTGAATCAACTCCGTGCCAGGTTCTCCATTAATTGGTGGTGTAATGCTTATATTACTGGATAATAATCCAGAGAGCGCGAGTTCCAATCCCACCGTGGAGGTTTGAGAATTTGAATTCAGTTAGAAAACAAAATCTGGAAATAAAGCTGGTATCAGTAAAAGTGATTGTGAAACTAAAAGCAAAATACTGTAGATGCTGGAACTCAAAATAAAAACAGAAAGGCTGGAAACACTTAACAGGTCAGGCAGCAACTGTGGAGCGAGGACGGTAGGGTTCAAACTTCAAGTCGATGATCTTTCGGTAGAACCCTGAATCTATCAGATTGTTGTAAAAACCCAACTGGTTCACTAATGTCCTTTAGGGAAGGAAACCTGCCGTCCTTACCCGCTCTGGGCCTATAGGTGACTCCAGTCCCACACCAACGTGGTTGACTCTTAACTGCCCTCCTGAAATGGCCTGGTAAGCCCCTCAGATGTATCAGACCACTACAGTTCAGGAAAGAGGCCCATCACCACCACCTTCTCAGGGCAACTAGGGATGGACAATACATGCGGCCTTGTCAGCGACACCCAAATCCCGAGAATGAATTTTTTTTTAAAAAGGACGAGACAGTTTACATGTACATCCATTATTACTACATTTAACCACATAGGAACTGTTGAAATTTCTATGCAAATCTTCAATCACAAATCCCTGCAGCCAAAAGAATCCAATTAATTTATTGCACCTGCAGCAGGAGTGAGAACAGAAAGTAGCCAGCCACCATTTTCTCGCAAGTAGTCATCCAACACCAAAGAGCTGAAGCTAGCTCCAGGCAGCTGGGCTTCACAGAGTCTAGCAGGGATTTATTGCTCTTTATATTCCACAAGACATGTTGAAAAAGACACATGGGACGAAAACAGTACATGGACTGCTTTTGAAAGCTCTGGTAATGAAACATTACTCAAGGATATTAGAACATAAGAATTAGGAGCAGGAGTCAGCCATATGGCCCTTCGAGCCTGCTCCGCCATTCAATAAGATCATGGCTGATCTTCGACCTCAATCCCCGCCCGATCCCCATATCCCCATAAGGTATAGGGGTTTTATACCTTAATGCGAGAAGCATCAGGAACAAGGTAGATGAATTAGCTGTGGAAATAGAGGTTAATAATTATGATCTAATTGGGATTACGGAAACATGGTTGCAGGGTGAGCAGGGCTGGGAGCTTAACATACAGGGGTATTCAGTATTTAGGAAGGATCGACAAAAAAGAAAGGGAGGAGGGGTAGCATTGCTGGTAAAAGAGGGGATAAATGCAATTGAAAGGAAGGATATTAACTCAGTTAATACAGAATCTATATGGGTGGAGCTAAGAAATAGCGAAAAACATTAATAGGAGTGGTATATAGGCCTCCAAATAGTAAAATAGAGGTTGGGGAGGGCATCACGAGGGAAATTAGAGAAGCGTGCAATAAGAGCACAGCTGTCATCATAGGTGACTTTAACTTACATATAGATTGGACTAGCCTAATCAGTAAAAATAATGAGGAGGAGGAATTCCTTGAGTGTTTAAGGGATGGTTATCTGGATCAATATGTCGAGGAACCAACTCGGGAACAGGCTATATTGGACTGGGTACTGTGCAATGAGAAGGGACTAATTAGTAATCTTGTTGTACGGGGACCCTTGGGTCAGAGCGATCATAACATGATCGATTTCTCACTCGAAATGGAGAGCGAAGAAATTGACTCAGAGACTAAGGTCCTGAATTTAAACAAGGGGAATTATGATGCCATTAGACGGGAACTGAGTAGGTCTGATTGGACAACGTTCCTGGGAGGACTGGAGGTAGATAAACAATGGCAAGCATTTAAAGATAGAATGACAAAATTGCAAAAATTGTTTATACCAATCTGGCATAAAAGGAAATCTAAAAAGGTGACTCAACCGTGGATAACAGGGGAAATTAGAGACAGCATAAAATCCAAAGATAGGGCGTATAAAATAGCCCAAAAAAGCGCCAGAGCGGAAGATTGGGAACAGTTTAAGATAGAGCAAAGGAGGACAAAGGGCTTAATCAAGAGGGGCCAAATAGCTTACAAAAGCAAGCTGGCGGAAAATATAAAAACTAACTCCAAAAGCTTTTATAAGTATATCAAGAGGAAAAGACTGGTGAAAACCAAAGTTGGTCCATTGCAGTCAGATACGGGGGAATATATAACGGGAAATAAGGAAATGGCAGACCAACTAAATGTATACTTTGGGTCAGTCTTTACGAAGGAAGACACAAAAAACCTCCCTGGGATATCGGGAAAAATAGGGACATTGGCAAAGGAGGAACTGACGCAAATCAATATCTCTAAGGATATGGTGTTAAGGAAGCTAAAGGGATTGAAGGCGGACAAATCCCCAGGGCCTGATAACATGCATCCTAGGGTACTGAAGGAGGGGGCCCTAGAGATAGCGGATGCACTAAGTATGATTTTTCAGAATTCATTAGACTCGGGAACAGTGCCCATGGATTGGAGGGTAGCTAACGTTACCCCACTATTCAAAAAGGGGGGTAGGGAAAAAGCAGGTAATTACAGACCTGTAAGCCTTACATCAGTTGTGGGCAAAATGCTGGAGTCCATCATTAAGGATGAAATAGCGGAGCACTTAACAAATGGGGACAGGATAGGACAGAGTCAACATGGATTTACAAAGGGTAAATCGTGCTTGACTAATCTATTGGAATTTTTTGAGGGAGTAACTGGTAAAATAGATGGGGGAGAGCCAGTAGATGTGGTGTACCTGGACTTCCAAAAGGCCTTCGACAAGGTCCCACATAAAAGATTAGCATGGAAAATTGAAGCTCATGGGATAAAGGGGAAAGTATTGACGTGGATAGAGAACTGGCTGTCAGATAGAAAACAGAGAGTTGGAATAAACGGCTCATTTTCTGAATGGCAGGCAGTAACAAGTGGGGTACCGCAGGGATCTGTCCTGGGTCCCCAGCTGTTCACAATTTACATTAATGACCTGGATCAGGGAGTCGGATGCAGCATTTCCAAATTTGCAGACGACACTAAACTAGGAGGGGGGGTGGGCTCAGAGGAGGAGACCAGGAAGCTCCAGAGCGATTTGGACAGACTGGGTGATTGGGCGGATAAATGGCAGATGCACTATAATGTGGACAAGTGCGAAGTTATCCACCTTGGGTGCAGGAACGGGAGGGCAAATTATTATTTAAATGGCAATAAATTGGGAGAGGGGGAAGTACAGAGAGACCTGGGTGTTCTTGTACACCAGTCACTGAAGGCGAGCATGCAGGTGCAACAGGCGGTCAAGAAGGCAAACGGTATGCTGGCCTTCATAGCAAAAGGGTTGGAATACAGGAACAGGGATACCTTGCTGCAGCTGTACAGGGCACTGGTGAGACCACACCTCGAGTACTGTGTACAGTTTTGGTCGCCTCATCTGAGGAAAGATGTTCTTGCCATGGAGGGGGTGCAGCGGCGATTCACCAGGCTGATACCAGGAATGGCGGGATTGACCTATGAGGAGAGACTATGTAGTTTAGGGATGTACACACTGGAGTTTAGAAGATTGAGAGGGGACCTCAGAAGTGTATAAAATTCTGACAGGTCTAGACAGACTAGATGCAGAAGGAATGTTTCCCTTGGCGGGTGAGAACAGAACTAGAGGACATAATTTAAGGATAAGGGCTAAACCATTTAGGACAGAAATGAGGGGGAATTTCTTCACTCAGAGGGTGGTGAACCTGTGGAACTCATTGCCACAGAGGGCAGTGTACGCCAGCTCATTAAATATATTTAAGAGGGAATTAGATATATTTCTACAGGCAAAAGGGGTTAAGGGTTACGGAGAGAAGGCGGGGACGGGATACTGAATTGGAGGATCAGCCATGATCTCATTAAATGGCGGAGCAGGCTCGAAGGGCCGGATGGCCTACTCCTGCTCCTATCTTCTATGTATCTATGTATCTATGTATCCCTTGATTCCCCTAGAGTCCAAAAATCTATCTATCTCAGCCTTGAATATATTGAATGACTCCGCTCTTTGGGGTAGAGAATTCCAAAGATTCACAACCCTCTGAGTGAAGAAATTCCTCCTCATCTCAGTCCTAAATGGCAGACCCCTTATCCTGAGACTATGCCCCCTAGTTCTAGACTCTCCAGCCAGGGGAAACAGCCTCTCAGCATCTACCCTGTCAATCCCCTTCAGGACCTATTTCCCTTAGCAGAGGGGTCAATAACCAGGGGGCAGAGATTTCAAGTAATTGGTAGAAGGTTTAGAGGGGATTTGAGGAGAAATCTTTTCACCCAGAGGGTGGTGGGGGTCTGGAACTCACTGCCTGAAAGGGTGGTAGAGGCAGAAACCCTCATCACATTTCAAAAGTACTTGGATATGCTCTTGAAGTGCCGTAACCTACAGGGCGACGGACCAAGAGCTGGAAAGTGGGATTAGGGTGGATAGCTCTTTTTCGACTGGCAGAGACCCGATGGGTCGAATGGCCTCCTTCTGTGCCGTAAATTTCTATGATTCGATGCTGTGGGCAGCATCTTACAGAACATGCTCAGGTAAAGTTAAAAACAAGCCACCCAAACCATAATGTGACAACAGTGGCTGGTTGTGATCTCTCAGAAGCTTCCGTTGGAGGGTTCCTCAGGCAGATCCCAATCAGGACCGAATCTCTGGGCTTTCCAGTTATTTGCTTCCTTTGTCACAATGTTCTCCGGCCCCACAATGGGATCGATTTTAATGTACTTTCAGGACTGGAGACTGGACATCATTGGAGGTCCAGTGCCTACAGATGGGACCAGTTCCAGTATAATGGCTACAAATGAAATCAGTGTGCCATTAATACATTTAATGTAATCTATACTGGTCAACAGACAATCCTCCCATGTCCTCTGCACTCTGGGAAAGTGCCAACAGATTTTATATTTCAAGCAAATCTCAATTACCTTCAAAAATTGATGAGTGGGTAAGTACGGAAATTTTACAGTTGAAACATGACCAATCTGATCTAATGGCTTTCAATTGTGTGTTTTAATACTTTCCTCTTCGACCAGGTGTGATCGATGACACCTTCACTAATGCTTGGTCAGAACTTCCCTGGAACCAGCACCTCAGACCCTGGGCTCGGACACGGTTCAACTTCACCAGCTGGGACAACAGAGACTATCCGCAAAATCACCACCGCCATCAGATTCAGCTGCAGGTATCTCATCGACAGCACTGCGCCACACAAGGCCACGTGGAGACCGAACACCAATAACGTTCTGTGATCCCATCCCCCTTCCGACAGAGGGAATAACAATCTCTGTGGGAATGCAAACCAGTCTAGGGGAGCAAGGACATTTTGCTGGGGTGGGGGTGGGGGATGGGTTACCTGAACAAGGTTTTTATAAACACAATGGGTCTGCAGAGAATCCAGCCAAGACTTCTCACACTGGCTAGATATCCAAGTTGCTGCAGTGTGTCTAGCACCTGTTGGGTAGTGTGGGTAGGGCCCAGTGCTGCAGTGTGTCTAGCACCTGTTGGGTAGTGAGGGTAGGGCCCAGTGCTGCAGTGTGTCTAGCACCTGCTGGGTAGTGAGGGTAGGGCCCAGTGCTGCAGCAGCTGCGATTCTTTGTGGAGATGCAGCAGGCTGCAGAGGAGCAGCACTGGAACTGGCTATTGCGATTCTGAAAGTTGAACCTTGAGAACATTGTGTGGGTGAGCTGAACGACAATCTGAGAGAACACTTGAGGTCTACGGCAGCCACCCATTCCTCTGGCCAACCAGACGAAGTATTGCTCAATAGCTGCTACATTACAACTGTGGCCACACTTCAGAAATAATTTATTGGCTGTAAAGTGCTTTGGGGCGTCCTTTGGACACAAACATTGCTGTAGAAAGGCAAGTTCTTTTTTAAACCTGTACGACCTGAGGCAGTGTCATCACCATGATCACAGAATACTCTATGCTTCAGTGAAGGGGTACAGCAGTGCAGTGGTTACTGTACTCCTTGAAAAAGTGCAACATCCCCACCGACACCTGGGAATCCCTGGCCCAAGACCGCACAAAGTGGAGGAGAAGCATCCGGGAAGGCGCCGAACACCTCGAGTCTCTTCACCGGGAGCAAGCCAAGCCAAGCGCAAACAGCGGAAGGCGCGCACGTCAACCCAAGCACCCCACCCGCCCCTTCAACCACCGTCTGCCCCACCTGTGACAGAGACTGCAGGTCCCGCATTGGACTCATCAGTCACCTGAGAACTCATTTTTAATGTGGAAGCAAGTCATCCTCGGTTCTGAGGGACTGCCTAAGAGAGAGAGGGGTTACTGTACTGGGCATGCAGCCCAGAGCGTCGAAGTCAAATCTCAGCATGGCCAGATGGGAAATGGAATTCAATAAATCTCGCCATTTGTGGGCTGGTACTAGAAAGAAAATGGCCGTGAAAGATTGTTGGAAAAAACTGATTCACTCATGTCCTTCAGGGAAGGGAACCTAGTTGGCATGTGACTCCAGTCCACCCAGATGGAGAGAGGAGCGAAGGGGAAAGAACACGAGAGACTGCAATACTTGCCCAGAGCTCAAACTCCAAAGATCTCAGCCACTCAGCTTGTGATCAAGCAGGCACTTCTGCCCCTTCCTTAGTCTAGAAATCACTTGCAGCCAAACCTCTGATAAACACTGAAGGGAAATGGCCTCGAGGAGAAGGAGCGGAGGAGGAGGAGGAGGAGGAGGAGCAGGAGGGGGAGGAGGAGGTGGTGGGGTGGAGGAGGTGGTGGGGTGGAGGAGGTGGTGGGGTGGAGGAGGAGGTGGGGTGGAGGAGGAGGTGGGGTGGAGGAGGAGGTGGGGTGGAGGAGGTGGTGGGGTGGAGGTGGAGGAGGCGCAGCGAGGAGGAGCAGAGCAGGAGGAGTGGTGGGGGTGGGAGGAGGTGGTGGGGTGGAGGAGGAGGCGGCGCAGGAGCGGGTGGAGGAGGTGGTGGGGTGGAGGAGGTGGTGGGGTGGAGGTGGTGGAGGAGGAGGTGGTGGGGTGGAGGAGGTGGTGGGGTGGAGGAGGTGGTGGGTGGAGGAGATGGTGGAGGTGCGGAGGAGAAGGTGGAGGTGCGGAGGAGAAGGGGTGGAGGAGGAGGTGGTGGGGTGGAGGAGGTGGTGGTGGGTGGAGGAGGGGTGGAGTGGAGGAGGTGGTGGAGGTGCGGAGGAGAAGGGGTGGAGGAGGTGGTGGAGTGGAGGAGGTGGTGGAGTGGAGGAGGTGGTGGAGGTGCGGAGGAGAAGGGGTGGAGGAGAGAAGATCCACTAGGAAGCTGGCCAGCTAAAGCCTGATGGGGCCTCAGCATTGAGCAAGACGGACACTTACATAAAAATCCATTACAACAGTGACTACACTTCAAAAGTACTTCATTGGCTGTGAAGCGCTTTGGGACGTCCCGAGAACCTGAAAGGCGCCGGAGAAATACAAGACTTTCCTTTTTTCCCCATTCATGAATCGTACTATCAGCTCGTTTATCTGGAATTAAACTGTTCCACTGTTGATGTGACAATTTGTCACCTGGTACTACAGGCCACATAAATACAACAGGCCTTCACTCTGGTGCTGGCAGGGTATTCAGTATCTGACCGTTGGCCAGTTCCTGTATGTCCTGTCATTTTCACTTGTAGAGTGGTGCTAGCGTTATTTACTAAATGTTCTGCCATTTCTCCCCTGACCTCCTGAAAGCACTGGGACACAATCTGCCCTCCAAGACCTTTCGCTGGCGCCTATTCTTCAGGTCTGAGCCGAGACGATCAGTGTCACCAGGCTGTGGAGGGCATCGTGACCGAGCCCGCTCTCACCCGATGGTCCGTCACATGCCGGTTCTAGCAGAGGCACAGGATGGCCATCCCTGGCTGATCTCTCCCCTTCTTAAGCCCATTGCACTGCCTCCCACTGCTGCCATGGCTGAATTCAGCCAAGCCAGCACAGGTCAACTCCATCAGTATTTTTTTTACAGGGTCAAATTCAATTCCACGTGCCAAATAAAGTGGGAGCCAAGTGAGATCAGACAGGCATCGCTCCAACTGCTTCTGAGTGCTGATAATCAATCTTCACTTGCAGAGAGAAAGTCTCATCAATTTCAGTATGCCAGACACTTCAAAAGGGGCAGAATAAGCATTTGGATAAATCAAGGAACTTACACAGTGGTCACATTCAAATAGAACATTGCAACTTCAATACTGGCAAAGAAAAGAATTTTAAAAAAAACCCTTCGCCTGAATTATCTTCAAATCAGAGCCAGGGGATCAGCCACTTGCTGCAAGTCCATTATTATATTTCTCTTCATTCCTTTATGTTGCAATTGCCACTGTTTATGCTGAATTCCTTCGTGTTATTTGCACTCCTCACCCCTACAAACTGTGGATATCCAAGAATATCTGACAAATGCCACAGACACAGTTCAGCTCTCAGATAGGCAGGTGTTGTCAGAATTCTGTGCCTCGAGCTATTAAAAAAGGCATTTCAGATTAAACAAACGCTACAAAAGCAATCGCCTCCCACATCACTGAACCCTGCCCGCGCAAGCTGTATTCAAATGAGGAGGCCAGGCACACCCACACAGAAACAGGCTCTGCTTCAGTGAGCTCTGCTCTCGCACACTGAGATTTTTCAATCTTTACTAAGATCTTAAGTGGCAATTTTGCAGTTTTAGAATCCTGCGCACCTGATGATTAGAGAAATTAGACCACATTTTGTTTTGCCGCAGAGCTGTATTCCAAGCTGCTGCACTTCACTGAATTGGAAGACAATGTGAATCTTACTTGTAACTGGGCTAGAACTGTTCTTTTCTCTGTTAAAGGGTAAATTTACACCTCGAGAAGCTAATCAGTTTTATATTGTTCTCAAAGCTCTCCCTAAACAGATCTGAACAAATTTAGTCTTGGGGCGGGGGCAGGGGAAGATCTGGGTCTTCGATTCAAAGCTCAGGCGGACTCAGAGTTCCTCAAACTATTTAAATGCGGCTCTACCATCAGCTGTATGAGTTCCTTTTAAAATGAAACAATCATTGTCTCACTGTATAAATATGGCCCTGCTCGGTCCTGGCACCGAGGCAGCCTGTGCAATGCAGCTCTATTCAGTGTCCTCTTCGCCTTTGTTTAAACTATGTATAACTACTTTTCAGATTTTTTTCCCCTTTTATGTTACATTATTCTGCCTTCATTATGAAATCCCCATTTTTCTGTGAATCAAAGTTCAGAAACCTAATGCCTGGGGAATGCGAGCCCTGAGGATAGATTTCCACCTACATATTGCTCCAGACTGCTGACAGTGCATATCTCTCGCGCCCATCCCATTAAGCAATCCATAGCAACACTACTCTTTTGGATATTTATTGTAAATTATTGCCCCCGTCAGTGAATAACTTGCTTTTCTCAATCCCTCTACCCAGAGTAACAGCAGTTACGCTTTGCAATATAAACTGAAGTCATTTCAAGCACAATGCCGTTCTATATTTTTGATAATTGAGCACTACAGCACAGCTTAACGTACTTAGTTATGACATTTACACCGTCTAGACTCTGATAGTTAGTGAATAATAGGCTCTTAAACAGACCCTGCTCCCTGAATGACAAATGGATTAACCAAGGGGAGAACTGGGCCATTAATCTACCGCTTAAGTGCACAGTTTGCGACTGGAAGCAAAGCTACACTATTTAAAGAGCCCTTTTATTGTTTTACACTTAATAAGGCAGACTTCTGCACAAGAGCAGGAGCAGGAGGGGTAGAGAATCACAGAATCACAGAATCATAGACATTTACGGCACAGAAGGAGGCCATTCGGCCCATCGTGTCTGTACCGGCCGACAAAGAGCTATCCAGACTAATCCCACTTTCCAGCTCTCGGTCCGTAGCCCTGTAGGTTGCGGCACTTCAAGTGCATATCCAAGTACTTTTTAAATGTGATGAGGGTTTCTGCCTCTACCACCCTTTCAGGCAGTGAGTTCCAGACCCCCACAACCCTCTGGGTGAAGAAAAGTTCGCAACTCCCTCTAATCCTTCCACCAATTAATTTAAATCTCTGCCCCCTGGTTATTGACCTCTCTGCTAAGGGAAATAGGTCCTTCCTATCCACTCTATCCAGGCCCCTCATCATTTTATACACCTCAATTAAATCTTCCCTCAGCCTCCTCTGTTCCAAAGAAAACAACCCCAGCCGATCCAATCTTTCCCCATAGCCAGAGGAGAGTGGATGGTAACAATCTACAGATACTGGATAACGGAAGAGCAATGCTCGGGTGCCACAGGACACGGCTTTACACTCGCACGGCTCCACACTATTGAGCTATCCACCTCAGTCAGGTCACTGTAGAGGAGCATCTCACAGCGGTCAGACACTTCCCCAAAGGAAGGGAGAAGAAAAGAAACTGGAGGAATTGGTCCATAATGAGGTGCCAATTGGTCACCCACAGATGCATCCTTCAGGAAAACCCAGGTGGGAGAGAAAATCATTTAATGTACACAAGGGGAAAAGGAGTCGGAACCTGAAAAAGCCAAACAACACTCAGCAGCTGCACACTTCAGCAGAGAACCCTACATTTTGAAATTGTTAGTTCGAGTTATGAATTCAGATCTCTATTCCAACACAATTTTCCTTCAATACTTATTGCAATCGTAATTGCATGAATGGCTGGCATTTGCTGACTGTCCATGATGTATGGCTCTTGTAAAGAGGCCTATCCCAAGCGTGTGAAATGTGTCAGAGATTGACAAGCTCACCATTTCATATTCAGCCAAATCGGTTTTAGTCCCCAAGGCAGTTTGAAAAGATTAATTAAAAATCCACAAGGCCAGAAATGAGAGAGTGCCAGTCATTGCATCCTGTTACAGGTGCACACTCCAAGGCTGAACTTACTGAAACTGCTGCTGCTGCAAATTCACTTCTATAGAAAGGAAGGATTCAGTCATGTGAAGACAGGATAGGTTTGGAATAAAGGCAGCCCTTCAGCCCATCCAGTCTCCTGCTTCCAGAATACCAATCCTGCCCTCTCCCCATTACAGCATCTCGCTGGCTCTTCGATGAGCCCAATGACTGGCTTCAATCACACTCCCTGGCGACCCGTTCCAGCTGTGGATTACTCCATGTACAGAAATGGTTCCTGATGTCTGTCCTAAACTTGCCATCCACACCCTGAACCCATGGCCTGCTACCCCAACGCAATGTTAACAGCCAGTTTCCTTTCCCCGTCTCTCAATGCCTGCTCTTGTACAGACGCCTGCTTTCTATCCATCTTAAAATACATTGAAATTTTTACATCTGCATGCACTTCCTATCAACTTTTCTTAGAAATTCCTCCATCCACATTTAGAATGGCAGCTGCCTATATAAACGTGTCACACTGTAATTGCACCTTTCTGCCAGTGGAAGCGCTGCAGGGCCACCCCTGGCCGAAGGGTGTAATTACAACGTGATAATCGACGGCTTCCATTCGAACTGTGGACAGGAATTTATAATGGAAATATAAAAATAAGGACAGAATGTATGACTTCAAAATAGGAACGGATTATGTCTGCGCACCCTGGTCCAATTATACGCCGCTCGCCTATCCCACGTCAACACGGTGGCATAGTGGTTAGCACTGGTGCCTCACAGCGCCAGGGACCTGGGTTCGAATCTGACCTCGGGTGACTGTCTGTGTGGAGTTTGCACATTCTCCCCGTGTCTGCGTGGGTTTCCTCCGGGTGCTCCGGTTTCCTCCCACAGTCCAAAAATGTGCGGGTTAGGTTGATTTGGCTCTGATAAATTGACCCTTAGTGTTAGGGGGGGATTAAATATGTGGGGTTATGGGGATAGGATGGGATATGTTAGGGGGAATTAAATACGTGGGGTTACGGGGGTAGGGTGGGATATGTGTACTGTGGGGATTAAAGCAGGGACAGGGTACTGGATTTGGATGATCAGCCATGATCGTATTGAATGGTGGAACAGGCTCGACGGGCTGAATGGCCTACTCCTGCTCCTAGATTCTATGTTTCTATGTTTACGTCAGTTGAAGTCTACGCTTAATCTCAACTCCCTATATGCAACATCATGGACTTTTGTGGGGGACTCGGGGGGCAGTGAGCCAACACACACTCCTTTCACATCTAGGACCTTGACAGACAGTTGGGATGAAAGACTCTCCTCTCTCTGGCGGACAGGGCCCACAATTCAAAACAAACACAGATAATCTGCTTTCACTTAAGGACCAAAAGGATGGAAAATGCTGAGTGCAGTCGGAGGGGCACAGTGGAGGTGGAGAAGTTCGCCATTCCTCAGTATAGAGATCTCTCACCTGAAACAGGCGATCAACCAGGGAATCCCAGCCAAACCAAGTTTTGAACACATCTCCTCCCCACTCTTGATTGCAGTTCCAGTAAGTAATTAGAAGGTTTTGTTGCCCTGTACTCTACCTCGAAACAAAACAACCAGAAGCAACACAAGCAACATTGTTCATCACAGTCTCACCTCAGAGATAAACCTGGACCGGTTTCCTGGACTCTGCCCAGCTGCTCAAGGGGCTGTAGACCACGACTGCAGCTTTTATCTGCATCAGTTCATTGCTCTCTTACCTTGGAATTAGCCAATAGTAGGTTGGCGGCTTGGGAGAGTAAAGTTAGATATCGGTGGGGGCACAAAGCAGGAGGTAGCAGATCGGCCGCCCGTTACACAACCCACCCAATTTTCCTTTACATGGACTCCAGTTTCCATCGATCGGAGTGAAGTTACGGAGGGTGCTGGAGTTTGGGGAATCGGAGTGAAGTCACGGAGGGTACGGGAGTTTGGGGAATCGGAGTGAAGTTACGGAGGGTACGGGAGTTTGGGGAATCGGAGTGAAGTTACGGAGGGTGCGGGAGTTTGGGGAATCGGAGTGAAGTTACGGAGGGTACGGGAGTTTGGGGAATCGGAGTGAAGTTACGGAGAGTACAGGAGATTGGGGAATTTGCGTGAGGTACCAAGGATGAGTAGTGTACACAGAAATGCACCCCCACAGAATCACCACCTTCAGGAGAGACGGGAGAAAATTGGCAGAGAGGGGAAGGAAAAAAATCCAAAAAGTATCAGGTAGGATCATCAAGGCTGCAATCTAACCTCTGGATTGATGATATTTATAAACCTTTCGAGCAGTTAAGAATTTGAATCCCTTGATGAGGTTGTAGTCTTGTAGTTCACTCCTAGCTGGCATTTGAAGTATGAGACCTGCCATCGGGATTATGACGTATAATCTTTAAAAAACATGCAATGAAAAAATGAACCAACTGAAAAATGAAGCCTTAATAGTGAAATATAAGAGAGACATTTCTGAAATCTGCATTCAATTATCAACAGCTGGTCTCGCACAGAGTAAGGCCATTTCTCGCTCTGGATTGGACAGGTTTGGGAGCTGAGCTCTCAGGCTCCTCCCTGCCCACAGGCCTCAGTCAGTCTGAGCGGCTACTACAGCTGACCCTAGTGGACTCCAGTAAAATCAACTGGAGCAGGTGCCCAGTCCCGATCGCAGAGTGAGAGGACAGCTCGCCCCCCGCGGTTCTGAGGAGCGGAAGGGGCTGTGTTTAACACTGGTCGTAAGTACACTGCCTACAGTCTGCGGCAAGTGCTCTGCCGACAAGAAACCTCTCCGCATCTACACCGCAGGTTTAGTGTTAGATCGGCTGTACCCATGCTGAATCTGGAGTGTAAACCTGGTGTGAAGACATGAACAGATTCCGAAGTAAAGCCGAGCGAGACCAGCTCCACCAGAGGGTCTCGTTCCTCTGACGTCAGGTCAGATGCTGGCTCCAGATTCAGGCTTCCCTTCACATCAATGCTACACTTTGTCTAAATGCACCATTTCTCTCACACATACCTGCACAGGATCCATTCAGGACAAGGTCCAATCAGGAATATGGAATATGCTACAGGGATCTGGGGAAAGAGCGGGGGAGTGGGACTAACTGGATTGCTCTTCGAAAGAGCCGGCACAGATTTGATGGGTCGAATGGCCTCCTTCTGTGCTGTATCGTTCTAGGAACGATCACAACAGGATCACCTCAGAGTCAAGTGGGGAAAATAGTCACGTGGGGAAAATAGTCACCAGCTCCCATAAACAGACAGTATGTAATGCGATGGGCGAGGAACTTTAATCCCTTTAGTTTGCAGCACTGAAACAGCACACAAAACCACAAGAATAACCTCAAGGTTTTTGTATGGCTGGGGAGGGGGTGGCTGGAGAGAAGCGGCAGAGAGATATCAATCAGATGTTAAGGAGCGGTCAGCAATGGCCCTTGGTTTTAAATATAAATCGCTTTGTGCGGTACGCTAGCGCAGTGGACCATCACCAGAGGTCGGGGGTTCAAACTTCAGCAGGTCAATCTGTGAAACTGAAACTTTGTGCCCAAGCTTCATTCTGCAAAACTAACCCCAAGCGCTTCTTTCTGGTTGGGGGAGTGGGGAGAGTATAAAGAACAGGGAGAAAAATATCCATCAGACATTAAGCAGCGGTCAGTACAGGGCTTGCTTTTATTTTTAATAAAGCTGGTAATCTGTGACTGGCACCAGGTAGAATGTCCAGGAAAGCTGAGGGCTTGTAAAAACCCAGCTGGTTCACTAATGTCCTCAGAGAAGTGAGCCTACCCACGGCTCCAGTCCCACAAGAAACGCTCTCTGAACAGGCCTGGCAAACTACTCCGTTACAACAAACAATTACTACTCGGGAAGGTATCCCACCAACCTTCTCAGGGCAATAACTGAGGCCGTGCCACACTCATAGAATGATACAGCACAGAAGACCATTCGGCCCATCAAGCCTGTGCTAGCTCTTTGAAAGAGTTCTCCAACTAGTCCCAGCCCCCTGCTCAGATGGCCAGATCCGGAGAATAAAACAAGATCCCTGAACACAATAGTCTATAACCAAGCAATGAGAGCTGTACTCGAGTGTCTCCCAAGCTCCCCGACACTGGTCAAACTGTCCCATGTGGAAGAAGAACATAAGAATCAGGAGCAGGAGCAGGCCATACGGCCCCTCGAGCCCGCTCCGCCCACGGCCCCTCGAGCCCGCTCCGCCACACGGCCCCTCGAGCCTGCTCCGCTACACGGCCCCTCGAGCCCGCTCCGCCCCACGGCCCCTCGAGCCCGCTCCGCCCCACGGCCCCTCGAGCCCGCTCCGCCACACGGCCCCTCGAGCCCGCTCCGCCCCACGGCCCCTCGAGCCTGCTCCGCCCCACGGCCCCTCGAGCCTGCTCCGCTCCACGGCCCCTCGAGCCTGCTCCGCCCCACGGCCCCTCGAGCCCGCTCCGCCACACGGCCCTTCGAGCCTGCTCCGCCACACAGCCCCTCGAGCCTGCTCCACCATTCAATAAGATCATGGCTGATCTTCAACCTCAACTACACTTTCCCGCCCGATCTCCATATCCCTTGATTCCCCTAGAGTTCAAAAATCTATCGATCTCAGCCTTGAATATACTCAACGACTGAGCATCCACATCCCTCTGGGGTAGAGAATTCCAAAGATTCACCACCAGAATGGTTTCACCAACACAGAGGAACGTCGATCAGAACATCCACAGCGCTCCTGCACAGGCACAATGGATCAATCATTGCCTGGCTTTACAGATGATCCCAATGTTTATTATGAGTTTGTACGTTGGGTGTAAATGTGATTTCGATCTGGTACTGGAATGGGATGTGTTAACGTTCCTGATACTGCCCAGTGAATAATACAAGCAATGGCTGGAGCGCCTCCCTCTCAGCAACATTCACCTACTTCAGTGAGAGATCCATCCACAACGACACACGCAGACCAACTGGCCCGAGTCAGGTCTCTCAGATCACCAACGGGAATTACAAAACCAACAGTTGCGCTGCAGAATCATGTCAAACACAAACTGACGAGGATCGTCCCTTCAGTACCATCATCACACAGTGGAATTACTACACAGATAGCCCACGATCCCCCTGACCGGTTACTTCACCCCCCCCACCCCCACCACGACTGGTCACTTCACCCCAGACCGGTCACTGACCCCCCCGACCGACCCCCCAGACCTATCACTGACCCCCCGACCCCTCAGTGACCCCCCAGACCTATCACTGACCCCTCACTGACCCCCCGACCCCTCACTGACCCCACGACCCCTCACTGACCCCTGATCCCTCACTGACCCCCGCAGACCTATCACTGACCCCTCACTGACCCCCCGACCCCTCACTGACCCCCAGACCTAGCACTGACCCCTCACTGACCCCCCGACCCCTCACTGACCCCGCAGACCTATCACTGACCCCCAGACCTATCACTGACCCCTCACTGACCCCCCGACCCCTCACTGACCCCCCAGACCTATCACTGACCCCTTACTGACCCCCCAGACCTATCACTGACCCCTCACTGACCCCCCAACCCCTCACTGAACTCCCAGGCCTATCACTGACCCCCCCGACCCCTCACTGACCCCCCAGACCTATCACTGAACCCCCACACCCCTCACTGACCCCCCACACCCCTCACTGACACCCCAGACCCCCCCGACCCCTCACTGACCCCCAGACCCCTCACTGACCCCCCCAGACCCCTCACTGACACCCCAGACCCCTCACTGACCCCCCAGACCCCTCACTGACCCCCCAGACCCCTCAGACCCCTCACTGACCCCCCAGACCCCTCACTGACCCCCCAGACCCCTCACTGACCCCCCAGACCCCTCACTGATGCCCCCCTGACCCACTGACCCCCCTGACCAGATCCAGGGCTCTTTTAGTTTTCACTCTCAATTGGCTACAGTAACGGAACTTGCCGACTCGCGCTGGTTGGGCCAAATGGTCAATTTCCATGTTGTAACTTTTGTATATCTTGTTATTCATGCTATGAAGAGCTCGGAGACCCGCGATGTGATAATTGTTGTAATGTAAATGCTGGCGGGCTTCTATAAAACCATCAGCTGTAAGGAGCCAGTGTGCGCCATCACTTGTGATCACTTTTCAACCAAGTCATTATATGAAAAATCTCGTAAAACCAGCGCAACTGGCCGGGGAGGGGGAAAGGTGCCGGGAGAGATAGAGCGAGAGGGGGGCGAGAGGAATAGGGGGAGGGGGTGGGGGAGGGGGGGCATGCGAGGGAGAGGGGGGGGGGCGAGAGGGAGGGGGGGGGCGAGAGGGAGAGGGGGGGGGCGAGAGGGAGAGAGAGGGGGCGGAGCGAGAGGGAGAGAGAGGGGCGGAGAGACAGAGAGAGGGGGGGGGCGAGAGGAAGAGGGGGGGGCGAGAGGAAGAGGGGGGGGCGAGAGGGAGAGGGGGGGCCGAGAGGGAGGCGAGAGGGAGAGGGGGGGCGAGAGGGAGAGGGGGGGCCGAGAGGGAGGCGAGAGGGAGAGGGGGGGCGAGAGGGAGAGGGGGGGGCGAGAGGGAGAGGGGGGCCGAGAGGGAGGCGAGAGGGAGAGAGGGGGGAGAGGGAGAGGGGGGGGGCGAGAGGGAGGCGAGAGGGGGGGGGGGGCGAGAGGGGGGGGGCGAGAGGGAGAGGCGAGAGGGAGGGCGAGAGGGAGAGGGGGGGCGAGGGAGAGGGGGCGAGAGGGAGAGAGGGGGCGGAGAGACGGAGACGGGGGGCGGAGAGAGAGAGAGGGGGGCGAGAGAGGGAGGGGGGGGCGAGAGGGAGGGGGGGGGCGAGAGGAAGGGGGGGGCGAGAGGGAGGGGGGGGGCGAGAGGAAGAGGGGGGGCGAGAGGAAGAGGGGGGGCGAGAGGAAGAGGGGGTGGCGAGAGGAAGAGGGGGTGGCGAGAGGGAGAGGGGGATGGCGAGAGGGGGGGGGGCGAGAGGGAGAGGGGGGGCGAGAGGGAGAGGGGGCGAGAGAGGGTGGGGAGGGGCGAGAGGGTGGGGGGGGCGAGAGGGTGGGGGGGGTGAGAGGGGGCGAGAGAGGGAGGGAAGAGGGGGGGCGAGAGGAAGAGGGGGTGGCGAGAGGGAGAGGGGGATGGCGAGAGGGAGGGGGGGGGCGAGAGGGAGAGGGGGGGGCGAGAGGGAGAGGGGGGCGAGAGAGGGTGGGGAGGGGCGAGAGGGTGGGGGGGGCGAGAGGGTGGGGGGGGTGAGAGGGGGCGAGAGAGGGAGGGGGGCGAGAGAGGGAGGGGGAGGCGAGAGGGAGAGGGGCGAGAGGGTGGGGCGAGAGGGAGAGGGGCAAGGGGGGGTGAGGGGGCGAGAGAGGGAGGGGGGGCGAGAGAGGGAGGGGGGGGCGAGAGGGAGAGGGGCGAGAGGGAGGGGCGAGAGGGAGAGGGGCGAGAGGGAGAGGGGCGAGAGGGGGGGGCGAGAGGGGGGGGGCGAGAGGGAGGGGGGGTGAGGGGGAGAGGGGCGAGAGAGGGAGGGGGGTGGGCGAGAGGGGGAGGGGGGGCGAGAGGGAGAGGGGGCGAGAGGTGGTGGGGGGGCGAGAGGGAGCGGGGGGGGAGCGAGAGGGTGGGGGGGCGGCGAGAGGGTGGGGGGGGGCGAGAGGGAGAGGGGCGAGAGGGTGGGGGGGCGAGAGGGAGAGGGGCGAGGGGGGGTGCGAGAGGGGGAGGGGCGAGAGGGGGAGGGGGGTGAGAGGGGGAGGGGGGGGGCGAGAGTGAGGGGGGTGATAGGGAGGGGGGGGCGAGAGGGTGGGGGGGTGGAGAGGTTGGGGGGGGGGCGAGAGGGGGAGGGAGGGGGGAGAGGGAGGGGGGGGGCGAGAGGGGGAGGGGGGGGCGAGAGGGGGTGTGGGAGGGGGGGACAGACCGCCAGCTGTACTCTTTGAACAGTGTTACTAGTTATGCTAATACACACACTATTCCGTTTAAATCATTTATGATGTCAAAAAGCAGAGAGCGAACATCCCATAATTGCAGTGAATCAGCAGTCACCAGCAGGGCCTGGACTCACCCACATTGGGTCCATGGGTTCCATATCTTGCATGCGCACCACATCCATGCTGATCTCGATTCTATTGCCTGGTACCCCCTCGTGTGGTTCATCGCTGAAGGACAGGTCAATTGGCTGGACATTTAAAACTGGCCTGCAAAATACAAACGAATGACCATGCCGGGGTTAAACTTCCACCATTTCACTCTCGCTTGCCTCAAATCACTAAGCATTTCTTTCCGGGTCTCTCACACTTACAGCACGATTTGAGCTCACGTTCTCCGGATTACAAGTCCAGTAGGTTCACCACCGCATCCCCTCAGAGACACTCCTGTGTTTGCTGGGGCTATACCAGGACTGCGAGGGCCGGCCCAGATGCTCACACTGGTGTGACTCTCACTGCCAGCAGTGAGAAGGTAGATTCCCTCTGCTCCAGTGCAGCTCCATCGCTCCCAGCACTTGTGGGACAGACGGCAGTCAGAGCCCACAATGCACAGCTTCCAGAGTCAGGGCTGCCTTCAGGAGGCCCACTCAACAAGTCCCCACTCGCCAACCCCCTGCACAGCAAGGGCCAGACTGATGTACAACAGAGGTGGCAAAATGTGAAAAAAATCATAACTCAGGTGTGTCTACCTGTATCTGGGCAACCGCCCGTCCCCATTTAAAGAAAATAGAAAGACTCGCATTCCTCCAGCGCCTTTCACAACCTGAGGATGTCCCAAAACGCTTCACAGCCAATGAAGTATTTCTAAAGTGTAGTCACTGTTGTAATGTGGGAAACGCGGCAGCCAATTTGCGCACAGCAAGCTCCCACAAACAGCAATGTGATAATGACCAGATAATCTGTTTTAGTGATGTTGATTGAGGAATAAATATTGGCCCCAGGACACTGGGAGAACTCTCCTGCTCATCTTCAAAATAGTGTCATGGGATCTTTTACATCCACCTGAGAGAGCAGACGAGGCCGCAGTTAAACGTCTCATCTGAACGACAGTGCAGCACTCCCTCAGTACTGCCACTCCGACAGTGCGGCGCTCCCTCAGTACTGCCCCTCCGACAGTGCGACGCTCCCTCAGTACTGCCCCTCCGACAGTACGGCGCTCCCTCAGTACTGCCCCTCCGACAGTGCGGCACTCCCTCAGTACTGCCCCTCTGACAGTGCAGCACTCCCTCAGTACTACACTGGGAGTGTCAGCCTGGATTTTGTGCTCGAGTCTCTGGAGGAGGACTTGAACCCACGACCTGCGGACCCAGAGGCAAGGGTGCTATCAACTGAGCCACGGTTGACAGTTCAAGGCTGACCCAGATGCACAATTGTGCAGAAGTACTGCACGAACACGCGTCACTGTGCAGGCAATGTAGCCTCCTGCAAATGGAGTGCAATCAAACCACAGTAAGAACATAAGGGCCCAGAACAGAGAGAAACAAAGCTGGAAGTGCAAGTTAGAAAAGTAGTCAGCAAAACTAGCAGGGAGCAGAAAAAAAGGCCAACAGTAAAAAGGGTCAAAGTGCAGAAAAATATTAAACAGGCAAAGTTGAAGGCACTTTATCTAAATGCACGTAGCATTCGCAACAAGGTGGATGAATTAATGGCAATAATAGAAGTAAATGGGTATGATGTAATTGCCATTAGAGACATTGTTGCAGGGTAACCAAAGCTGGGAACTGAATGTTCCAGGGTACTCAACATTTAGGAAGGACAGACAAAAAGGAAAAGGAGGTGGCGTAGCGCTGTTAATAAGGGATGAGATCGGTACGGTAGAGATAAAAGATCTTGGCTCAACAGATCGTGATGTAGCACTGGAATCAGTTTGGGTGGAGCTAAGAAACAGCAAAGGGCAGAAAACATTGGTGGGAGTTGTGTATAGGCCACCAAACAGTAATGGTAATGTAGGGCACAGTATCAATCAAGAAATTAGAAGTGCATGCAACAAGGGCAATACGGTAATCATGGGGGACTTTAATCTACATATTGACTGGGCAAATAAAATTGCCACTGATGGTGTGGAGGACGAATTCTTTGAATGCATGCGAGATGGTTTCCTGGATCAGTATGTGGAGGAACCAACCAGGGAACAGGCTATTCTGGATCTGGTACTGTGTAATGAGAAAGGGCTAATCAATAATCTTGTGGTAAAGGGGCCTTTAGGGACAAGTGACCATAATATGATTGAATTTTACATTAAGTTTGAGAGTGATGTAGTCCAATCTGAAACTAAGGTCTTCAATCTAAACAGAGGAAACTACAAGGGTATGAGGGATAAGTTGGCCATGGCAGATTGGGAGACTACACTAAAAGGTATGAAGGTGGACATACAATGGCGAACATTCAAGGAAATAATGCATAACTTGCAACAAACATATATTCCTCTAGGGCATAAAAACCCAAAAGGAAAAGTGATCCAACCATGGCTAACAAAAGAAATTAAAGCTAGTATTAAGTCAAAGGAGGAAGCTTATAAAGTTGCCAGAAAAAGCGGTCAGCCTGAGGATTGGGATCTTTTTATAAATTAGCAAAGGGGGACCAAGAAATTGATAAAGAAAGGGAAAATGGAATATGAGCACAAACTAGCGAAAAATATAAAAAGGGATTGTAAAAGCTTCTATAGGTATGTGAAAAGGAAAAGACTGGCGAAGGTAAATGTAGGTCCTTTACAGTCAGAGACAGGAGAATTGATAATGGGGAATGAGGAAATGGCAGAGAAATTAAATAAATACTTTGTTTCTGTCTTCACGGAGGAAGACACAAATAACCTCCCAGAAATACAAGAAAACCAAGGGTGTGACAAGAATGAGGAACTTAAAGAAATTATTAGTAAAAAAACAGTACTAGCAAAATTAATGGGACTAAAAGTCGATAAATCCCAAGGACCGGATGACCTACATCCTAGGGTTTTGAAAGAGGTGGCCATTGGAATAGTGGACGCATTGGTTGTCATCTTCCAAAATTCTATAGATTCTGGAACGGTTCCTGCAGATTGGAGGATAGCAAATGTAACCCCGCTATTTAAGAAAGGAGGGAGAGAGAAAACAGGGAACTACAGACATGTTAGCCTCACATCAGTAGTTGGAAAAATGCTGGAATCTATTATAAAGAATGCAATAACTGGGCACTTAGAAACTAATAGTAAGATTGGGCAGAGTCAACATGGATTTATGAAAGGGAAATCCTGTTTGACAAACCTATTGGAGTTCTTTGAGGATGTAACTAGTGGGGTAGACAAAGGGGAACCGGTAGATGTGGTGTATTTGGCTTTTCAGAAGGCCTTCGATAAGGTCCCACACAAGAGGTTGGTGAACAAAATTAGGGCACATGGAATTGGGGGTAATATACTAACATGGATTGAGAATTGGTTAAAAGACAGAAAACAAAGAATAGGGATAAACGGGTCTTTTTCAAGATGGCAGGCTGTGACTGGTGGGGTACCGCAAGGATTGGTGCTTAGGCCCCAGCTATTCACAATCTACATCAATGATTTGGATGAGGGGACTAAATGTAACATTTCCAAATTTGCTGATGATACAAAGCTAGGTGGCAGTGTCAGTTGCGAAGAGGATGTGAAGAGGCTTCAAGGGGATCTCGACAGGCTCAGTGAGTGGGCGAGAACATGGCAGATGGAACATAATGTGGATAAATGTGAAGTTATCCACTTTGGTAGAAAAAACAGAAAGGTGAAAGATTGGGGAATGCAAATGCTCAAAGGGACGTGGGTGTACTTGTACATGAGTCACTGAAAGTGAATGTGCAGGTGCAGCAAGCCATTAGGAAGGCAAATGGTATGCTGGCCTTCATTACAAGAGGATTTGAGTACAGGAGTAAAGAAGTCTTACTCCAATTATATAGGGCCTTGGTGAGACCACACCTGGAGTACTGTGTACAATTTTGGTCTCCTTACCTAAGGAAGGATATACTTGCCATAGAGGGAGTGCAACGAAGGTTCACGAGATTGATTCCTGGGATGGCGGGACTGTCGTATGAGAAGAGATTGAGTAAACTAGGCCTGTATTCTCTTGAATTCAGAAGAATGAGAGGGGATCTCATTGAAGCATACAAAATTATTACAGGGCTTGATAGGGTGGATGCTGGGAGAATGTTTCCCTTGGCTGGTGAGTCTAGAACCAGGGGCCACAGCCTCAAGATAAAGGGTAGGACATTCAGGACTGAGATGAGAAGAAATTTCTTCACACAGAGGGTGGTAAATCTTTGGAATTCTCTACCCCAGAGGGCTGTGGAGGCTCAGTCATTGGGTATATTCAAAACAGAAGTCGATAGATTTCTGACTAGTAAGGGCATCAAGAGATATAGCAATTGGGCCGGTGAATGGAGTTGAGGCAGATGATCAGCCATGATCTCATTGAATGGCGGAGCAGGCTCGAATGGCCTACTTCGGCTCCTATTCTTATGTTCTTATGTTCTAAGGGGGAAAAAATCAGTTGGTTGCGCCTCCCGTTAGCGCCTTCAGAGGGCACTAATGGGGCGCAAAGCAACTCGTGCCCGGGCGCGGCTATGTTTGCGCCGCACACGAAATTAACTAGACATTTTGCGGCAGCGCTAAACACTACCGCCACAATCTCCTGCGCCGGCAGATAGTGACGTCATTCGAGTGCGTAGCGCCCCGGAGCGGATATTGAGTGGCGCCCCCTGCCTTACCGCCTGCCGCTAGCAATGACAGGTTGAGGGGAGCGTTTAGCAGTCAGGAAGGGACTGGGGGAGCGCTATTTAAAGGTGACCGCTTCCTGCCTTTTTTTGTTGGTGACATTTTTGAACCACGCATTCTGAGAGAGAGAGAGAGAGACTGACTTCTGGAGAGATTCAACACTGTGTGAAGGAGTTTTGGGTACTGAGCAGCACTTTGCAGGTTCATTTTGATTTGCCCTTCCTTGTATCGATTTAGAAGAGACTGTGGGGGCTGCACTCTGAGCTCTTTCCCTGGTTCTCTCCATTGTTCTTTCCAGCAGATTTGATGTGCAGGTCTCTCCAGGCCGAGTTTCAAGGCTGCAATGAGCAGGATGTGGATGGAAAGCAAGATCGACCCTCCCCTTTAAGAACTGGCCGGCGCCATTGTGTCTGTGTTCCATTGCTGACTGACATCACATGAGCTTCGCCAGCGCTCTGAGGTAGCGCCTCGCTCCTCGGCCTTTGCGCCTTAAGACAGATGTGTAGCGCCTGATTTAGCGCTGCAATCACCTCCAGGGGCGATAAAAGTCAAGTTTGCAGTTGGAGGCGATAATTAGCGCCAGGCGCTAATCTTTGCGCCCAGCCGATAATTGCGTCCCAAATGGGGCAATACCGAATTTCTTCCCCTAAAAACATAAGAAATAGGAGCAGGAGTAGGCCATTCGGCCATTCGAGCCTGCTCCGCCATTCAATGAGATCATGGCTGATCTTCTGCCTCAACTCCATTCACCGGCCCTATCGCCATATCCCTTGATGCCTTTACTAGTCAGAAATCTATCGACTTCTGTTTTGAATATACCCAATGACTGAGCCTCCACAGCCCTCTGGAGTAGAGAATTCCAAAGATTCACCACCCTCTGTGTGAAGAAATTTCTTCTCATCTCAGTCCTGAATGGACCTACCCTTTATCTTGAGGCTGTGGCCCCTGGTTCTAGACTCCCCAGCCAAGGGAAACATTCTCCCAGCATCCACCCTATCACATTCTCCCCGTGTCTGCGTGGGTTTCCTCCGGGTGCTCCGGTTTCCTCCCACAGTCCAAAAATGTGTGGGTTAGGTTGATTTGGCTATGATAAATTGACCCTTAGTGTTAGGGGGGGGGATTAAATATGTGGGGTTATGGGGATAGGATGGGATATGTTAGGGGGAATTAAATACGTGGGGTTACGGGGCTAGGGTGGGATATGTGTACTGTGGGGATTAAAGCAGGGACAGGGTACTGGATTTGAATGATCAGCCATGATCGTATTGAATGGTGGAGCAGGCTCGACGGGCCGAATGGCCTACTCCTGCTCCTAGATTCTATGTTTCTATGTTTAATACAGGCCTAGTTTACTCAGTCTCTTCTCATACGACAGTCCCGCCATCCCAGGAATCAATCTCGTGAACCTTCGTTGCACTCCCTCTATGGCAAGTATATCCTTCCTTAGGTAAGGAGACCAAAATTATACACAGTACTCCAGGTGTGGTCTCACCAAGGCCCTATATAATTGGAGTAAGACTTCTTTACTCCTGTACTCAAATCCTCTTGTAATGAAGGCCAGCATACCATTTGCCTTCCTAATGGCTTGCTGCACCTGCACATTCACTTTCAGTGACTCATGTACAAGGACACCCACGACCCTTTGAGCATCTGCATTCCCCAATCTTTCACCATTTAGGAAATACTCTGCCTTTGTTTTTTCTACCAAAAGTGGATAACTTCACATTTATCCACATTATATTCCATCTGCCATGTTTTCACCCACTCACTGAGCCTGTCGAGATCCCCTTGAAACCTCTTCACATCCTCTTCACAACTGACACTGCCACCTAGCTTTGTATCATCAGCAAAGTAGAGGGCAATTACTTCTACCTTGACTTTAAATGTCAGCCTGGTTTCCGGACTGGAGTTGGAATTTGTTTATGATGGGCTTCCTGATAGCAGCAAGTATTGCTAACTCACTCCTGTAAAACGCAAAGTTCGAGTAACTCTGTGTGCCAGCCTATGCAAGGCGGATGTGTTGGGTTCCACCTCTCAGGGGCTTTCCTTCACCACACAAAGGGATGGCTCTCTGCTGACACACATTTCCTGTTCAGTTTTTTGCGCAAGTCCCACTGAGTATCAGACAATACGGAAGAGGGTCCTTATACAAACGCTAATGGTGGAACGCTCCCAGATAGAGTCTATCCATCAAGTTAGCTTCTCCTTCGAGGTTTCTCTCCTTCACTTTTTTGTTTTCTATCAGCCATTAACTGACTGTGGACAGGCTACAGTGGTGGTTTTCAAACTTTACTGCAGGGAGATCTGCTCCAGATACCCAGCGTCTCCTAGCAACCCCACCAGATACCCAGAGTCTCCTAGCAACCCCACCAGATACCCAGAGTCTCCTAGCAACCCTCCAGATACCCAGAGTCTCCTAGCAACCCCACCAGATACCCAGAGTCTCCTAGCAACCCTCCAGATACCCAGAGTCTCCTAGCAACCCCACCAGATACCCAGAGTCTCCTAGCAACCCCACCAGATAACCAGAGTCTCCTAGCAACCCCTCCAGATACCCAGAGTCTCCTAGCAACCCCTCCAGATACCCAGAGTTTCCTAGGGAGCCCTCCAGATACCCAGAGTCTCCTAGCAACCCCTCCAGATACCCAGCGTCTCCTAGCAACCCCACCAGATACCCAGAGTCTCCTAGCAACCCCACCAGATACCCAGAGTCTCCTAGCAACCCCTCCAGATACCCAGAGTCTCCTAGCAACCCCTCCAGATACCCAGCGTCTCCTAGCAACCCCACCAGATACCCAGAGTCTCCTAGCAACCCCACCAGATACCCAGAGTCTCCTAGCAACCCCTCCAGATACCCAGAGTTTCCTAGGGAGTCCTCCAGATACCCAGAGTTTCCTAGGGAGCCCTCCAGACACCTACAGTCTCCAAGGGAATCTCTCCATATAAATTGCAATATTCCTAGGTGTCCCTTCCATTAATACTGACAAATTTCCCCCGGGGACCCCCCTCCAGATATACAGACACCCTCCATACGATACACCGAGACATACTCCATACGTACTGACACACTCCCAGGAACCGCTTACAGAAACACTCAAACGATGACACATTCAATATGTTGGCACACTGCAGTGATCCCCTCAATATGTCAACGCAGCTCCAGGACATCAGCCAAACACAGACACACCCAGAAACCCTCGGCCCCAATCTGTAAAGACAGCACCAGTTACCCAATGCTGTCACTGCAGGAAACAGGAGCATTTAGCAACAGAAATAACTGTCAACAAATCCAGAAGTCTGATGACCTGAGGGAGTTCCCTTGGATCTCCTCAGGTTCAGGGACATCAGTCTGAAAACCTTTGGACTAGCCTGTATGAGAAAGCCTACACTGAGGAAAAGATTGGCTTTGTTCATTGTTGAAACTTCTTCACCCAGAGAGTGGTGCGAATGTGGAACTTGCTACCACAGGGAGTGGTTGAGGCGAATAGCATAGATGCATGGAGGCTAGATAAACACATGAGGGAGAAAAGAATAGAAGGATATACTGATAGGGAGAGATGAAGAGGGGTGGGAGGAGGCTCGGGTGAAGCGTAAACACCAGCACGGACCGAATGGCCCGTTTCTGTGCTGTACATTCTATATAATACTTTTCTATGAATTCTGAAGCCCCAGGAGTCACAGTGTGATCACAACCCTATTGTGCATACAGTAATATCAATCAATATAAATTAATAGACTTGTTTCACAGCATGTATACGGAAGATAGAAACATTTCAAAAGCGGAGAAGATTACTGCACCTTCACAGGGTTACCCGATCTCCTGCTTAACTTGATGTGAGGATCTCACTCACAATACCAGTGCGCATTTGGGACATGCCATACATAAGAACATAAGAAATAAGAGCAGGAGTAGGCCATTCGGCCCCTCGAGCCTGCTCCGCCATTCAATAAGATCATGGCTGATCTTCGACCTCAACTCCACTTTCCCGCCCGATCCCCATATCCCTCGATTCCCCTCGAGTCCAAAAATCTATCGATCTCAGCACTTAGGCTCTCCTTACCACCTTCTGATAAGCAGATAACTGGAGTGCAACAAAATAGGTAAGAGTTTCCCACAATATTTAGAAGAAATGAGCAACTACATAAAAACACCCTGCGTAAAATTAGCAGAGATAGACAGCACTCGTCAGAGACATGTGACCTGTTCGATTTGTTCTCGGGTTGTCAAGGATAAACCCAGCAACTACAGGCCAGTCAGTTCAACCTCGGTAGTGGGGAAGCTTTTAGAAACAGTAATCAGGGACAAAATTAACAGTCACTTGGACAAGTATGGATTAATTCAGGAAAGCCAGCACGGATTTGTTAAAGGCAAATCGTGTTTAAATAACTTGATCGAGTTTTTTGATGAGGTAACAGAGAGGGTTGATGAGGGCAATGCGGTTGACGTGGTGTACATGGATTTCCAAAAGGCGTTCGACAAAGTGCCACATAATAAGGCTTGCAGCAAAATTGAAGCCCATGGAATAAAAGGGACAGTGGCAGCATGGATACCAAATTGGCTTGGTGACAGGAAACAGAGAGTCGTGGTGAACGGTTGTTTTTCGGACTGGAGGAAGGTATACAGTGGTGTTCCCCAGGGTCGGTACTAGGACCACTGCTTTTCTTGATATATATTAATGACTTGGACTTAGGTGTACAGGGCACAATTTCAAAATTTGCAGATGACACAAAACTTGGAAGTATAGTGAACAGTGAGGAGGAGAGTAATAGAGTTCAAGAAGACATAGACAGGCTGGTGGAATGGACAGACATGTGGCAGATGAAATTTAACGCAGAAAAGTGCAAAGTGATACATTTTGGTAGGAAGAACAAGGAGAGGCAATATAAACTAAATGGTACAATTCTAAAGTGGGTGCATGAACAGAGAAACCAGGGGTATATGTGCACAAATCATTGAAGGTGGCAGGTTGAGAAAGCAGTTAAAAAAAGCATACGGGATCCTGGGCTTCATAAATAGAGGCTTCGAGTACAAAAGCAAGGAAGTTATGATGAACCTTTATAAAACACTGGTTTGGCCTCAACTGGAGTATTGTGTCCAATTCTGGGCACTGCACTTTAGGAAGAATGTGAAGACCTTGGAGAGGGTGCAGAAAATATTGACGAGAATGATTCCAGGGATGAGGGACTTCAGTTACGTGGATAGACTGGAGAAGCTGGGGTTGTTCTCCTTGGAGCAGAGAAGGTTGAGAGGAGATTTGATAGAAGTGTTCAAAATCATGAGGGGTCTGGACAGAGTAGATAGAGAGAAACTGTTCCCATTGGCAGAGGGGTTGAGAACCAGAGGACACAGATTTAAGGTGATTGGCAGAAGAACCAAAGGTGACATGAGGAAAAACTTTTATACGCAGCGAGTGGTTATGATCTGGAATGCACTTCCTGAAAGGGTGGTGGAGGCAGACTCAATCATGGCTTTCAAAAGGGAATTGGATAAGTACCTGAAGGAAAAAAATTTGCAGCACTACGGGGAAAGGGCGGGGGAGTGGGACTAGCTGAAGTGCTCTTGCAGAGAGCCGGCACGGACTCGACGGGCCAAATGGCCTCCTTCCGTGCTGTAACCATTCTATGATTCTATGATTCTATGTGGGCGTCACTGGCAAGGCCTCATCTATTGCCCATCGCTAGCTGCCCTGAGAAGGTGGTGGGCCTTCTCCTTGAACCACAGCAGACCTGGTGCTGATGGTGCTCCCACAAAGGTAATATGATGTGGAGATGCCGGTGTTGGACTGGGGTGGACAAATGTGAGAAGTCGCACAACACCAGGTTATAGTCCAACAGCTTCATTTGAAATCAAATTGATTTCAAATAAAGCTGTTGGACTATAACCTGGTGTTGTGCGACTTCTCACAAAGGTAATAGGTGGAGAAGTCCAGGATTGTGACTCACTAAAGGAGCAATGATAAATGTCCAAGTCACGATGATGTGCAGCTTGGAGGGGAACTTGGAGATGATGGTGCTCCCTTGACATTGCTGCTCTTGTCCTTCTGGGTGGCAGAGGTCACGGGGGGAGGGAAGTTCTATCCAAGTAACCTTGGTGAGTACAGTGTAATCTATAGATTGGACATACTGCTGCCATAGTACCGCAGTGACGGAGGGAGTGGATACAGAGTTCAGTGGCACAGAGTGAATTGCTCTGTTCTGGATGGTGTCGATCTTCGAGTGTTTGTTGTAGCTGCATCCTTCATCACACTCTTGACTTGACATTGCAGGTGGTGGAGAGACTTTCAGGGATCAAGCGGTGAGCCACTCGTTGCAGAGTAACCAGCCTCTGCACGTCTCTTGTAGGCACAGTATTGATATAGCTGGTCCAGGTAAATTACTGGTCAACGGTAATCCCCAAGATATTGATGCTGGGGGACTTGGCGATGGTAATAATGTGGAAGGTCAGGAGGAGATGGCTGAGCTCTCTTGCTTGAGATGACAGTGATGCAGAAGTTACCTGTGACTGGTCAGCCTAAGCCTGCATGTAATCGAGGCCCTGGTGCAGACCGGCATGGACTGCTTCATTATCAAAGGAGTTGTGGAAGGAGCTGAACACTGGAATAGTCAACAAACAGCTCTACTCCTGACCTCATGACGGAAGAAGGTTCAAGACAATCAACAAAAATAGGGAAGAGTGAGCATAATATGATAGAATTTTCTACTGAGTTTGAAAGGGATTTAGTTAAATCCAAAATGAGGGTCTTAAATCTAAACAAAGCAAACTACGTAGGTATGAGGGGCTAGTTAGCTAAGGTAGATTGGGAAACTACATTAAAAGGTATGATGGTAGACAATTAATGGCATTTAAAGAATTAATACATAATTTACAACAAATATACATTCCTTTTAGGCACAAAAATCCCATAGGAAAAGTGGTCCAACCGTGGCTAACAAGAGAAGTTAAAGATAGTATTAGATCAAAGGAAGAGGCTTATAATGTTGCCAAAAAAAGTAGTAAGCCTGAGGATTGGGAGGATTTTAGAATTCAGCAAAGGAGGACCAAGAAATTGATAAAGAAAGGGAAAATAGAATGAAAGTAAACTAGTGAGAGACATAAAAACAGATTGTAAAAGCTCTATAGGTCTGTAAAAAGGAAAAGTTTAGCGAAAGTAAATGTGGGTCCCTTACAGGCTGAGACAGGAGAAATTATAATGGGAATAAGGAAATGGCAGCAAAATTAAACAAATACTTTGTGTCTGTCTTCACGGAAGACACAAAAAACTTCCTGGAAATAGTGGAGAACCAAGGGCCCAGCGAGAATGAGGAACTGAAAGAAATCAGTATTAGTAAAAAAAAAGTACTGGAGAAATTAAGGCGACTGAAAGCCGATAAATCCCCTGGACCTGATGGCCTACATCCTAGGGTTTTGAAAGAGGTGGCTACACAGATAGTGGATGCATTGGATGTCATTTTCCAAAATTCCATAGATTCTAGAACGGTTCCCATGGATTGGAAGGTAGCAAATGTAACACCAATATTTAAGAAAGGAGGAAAAGAGAAAACGGGGAACTATAGACCGGCTAGCCTGACATCAGTAGTAGGGAAAATGCTAGAATCTATTATTAAGGACGTGGCAACAGGGCACTTAGAAAATAATAATAGGACTGGGCAGAGTCAACACGGATTTATGAAAGAGAAATTGTGCTTGACGAATCTGTTAGAGTTTTTTGAGGTTGTAACTAGTAGAATAGATCAGGGGGAACCAGTGGATGTGGTGTATTTGGATTTTCAGAAGGCATTCGATAAGGTGCCACACAAGAGGTTATTAAACAAAATTAGGGCTCATGGGATTGGGGGTAATATACTAGCATGGATTGAGGATTGGTTAACGGACAGAAAACAGAGAGTAGGAATAAACGGGTCATTTTCGGGTTGGCAGGCGGTAACTAGTGGGGCACCGCAAGGATCAGTGCTTGGGCCTCAGCTATTCACAATCTACATCAATGATTTGGATGAGGGGACCAAATGTAATATATCCAAGTTTGCTGATGATACAAAGCTGGGTGGGAATGTAAGTTGTGAGGAGGATGCAAAGAGGCTTCAAGGGGATATAGAATGGCTAAGTGAGTGGGCAAGAACTTGGCAAATGGAATATAATGTGGAGAAATGTGAAGTTATCCACTTTGGTAGAAAAAATAGAAAAGCAGAGTATTTTTTAAAATGGTGAGAGATTGGGAAATGTTGGTGTTCAGAGGGACCTGGGTGTTAACATGCAGGTACAGCAAGCAATTAGGAAAGCAAATGGTATGTTGGCCTTTACTACAAGAGGATTTGAGTATAAAAGTAAAGATGTCTTGCTGCAATTATATACGGCCCTGGTGAAACCACACCTGGAGTATTGTGTACAGTTTTGGTCTCCTTACCTAAGGAAGGATATACTTGCCATAGAGGGAATGCAACGAAGGTTCACCAGACTGGTTCCTGGGATGGGGGGATTGTCCTATGAGGAGGGATTGAGTAGACTAGGCCGATACTCTCCAGAGTTTAGAAGAATGAGAGGTGATCTCATTGAAACATACAAAATTCTTACAGGGCTTGACAGGGTAGATGCAGGGAGGATGTTTCCCCTGGCTGGGGAGTCTAGAACCAGGGGTCACAGTCTCAGAATAAGGGGTCGGCCATTCAGGACTGAGATGAGAAATTTCTTCACCCAGAGGCCTGTGGAGGCTCAGTCGTTGAGTATATTCAAGACAGAGATCGATAGATTTTCGAATATTAAGGGAATCAAGTGATATGGGGATAGTGCAGGAAAGTGGAGATGAGGTAGAAGATCAGCCACGATCTTATTGAATGGTGGAGCAGGCTCGAGGGGCCGAATGGCCGACTCCTGCTCCTATTTCTTATGTTCTTATGTAACAATAACTTGTATTTATGTAGCGCCTTTAATGTAGTAAAACATCCCAAGGCGCTTCACTGGAGCGATTATCAGACAAAATTTGACACCAAGCCACATGAGATATTGGGACAGGTGACCAAAAGCTGGGTCAAAGAGGTGGGTTTTAAGAAGTGTCTTAAAGGAGGAAGGAGGCAGAGAGGTGGAGAGGTTTAGGGAGGGAATTCCAGAGCTTAGGGTCTTGGCAGCTGAAGGCACGGCCACCAATGGTGGAGCGATGAAAATCAGGGATGCTCAGTAGGGCAAAATTGGAGGAGCCCAGATATCTCGGAGGGTTGTGGGGCTGAAGGAGATTACAGAGATAGGGAGGGGCGAGGCCATGGAGGGATTGAAAAAGGATGAGAATTTTAAAATCGAATCGCTGCTTAACCAGGAGCCAATGTAGGTCAGCGAGCACAGGGGAGATGGGTGAGCGGGACTTGGTGCGAGTTAGGACACGGGCAGCCAAGTTTTGGATGACCTCAAGATTATGGAGGGTAGAATGTGGGAGGCCAGCCAGGAGAGTGTTGAATAGTCGAGTCTAGAGGTAGCAAAGGCATGGATGAGGGTTTCAGCAGCAGATGATCTGAGGCAGGGCGGAGTCGGGCGATGTTACGGAGGTGGAAATAGGCGGTCTTAGCAATGGTGTGGATATGTGATCGGAAACTCATTTCGGGGTCAAATATGACACCAAGATTGCCAACAGTCTGGTTCAGCCTCAGACAGGTGCCAGGGAGAGGGATGGAGTCGGTGGCTAGGGAACAAAATCTGGCGAGGACCGAAGATAATCCTCGGAGTGACAGTGACCACATAACTCATGCCCACCACAGCCATGAGTGAATTTTATAACTATTTTCAGCAGCACTTAGCAGAGATTGTTGTATAGTAAACTTGAAGGAACATCTCAAAGGGGGAGGTCCTATAGAAAGTCTCACAGAACTGGCCAACAAGCTAGTGCAGCTCCACAAAGTAAAAATGACAAATGATTGATAATCCCATCTCCAAGCAATACGAAAGCCAGGCAACTGCTCCAAACTTCAGCCAAACCATTTTGTAAGCAGCCAGCAGGAGTTGGAGTGGGACTCCTTGGGAACCAGGCCTTCCAATTTTGCCGTGCTTTGGGAAATGCCTGGTCAACGCGACACATCCCCATGTGGGAGCTGCATCTTCCTGCTCTGTGGCACAGCAATGAGGCTTTGACCTGTCCGACCACCTCACAGGCCCCAATCTCAATCCCTTTCGTTTCTCTTCATGTCTCTCACCTACTCATGACTGCCCAGTAAGAGCATAAGAAATTGTTGAAACTGGAAGAAGCCATTTGGCCCACACAACATAGAAACACATCTGGAGGCGCTTCACAGAGCCGTGATCAGACAGAATGGGCGTCAAGCCAAGGAAAGGGTGACGAAAAGCTTGGTGAAAGAGGCCATGAAGGGGTTTAAACATGAGGATGAGAATTTTAAATTTCAGGTATTGGAGACTGGGAACTGATGCAGATTAGGGAGGGGGGGGGGGGGAATAGGTAAATGGGGTCTGGTGCGGGATAGGACACGAGCAGCAGAGTTTTGGATGAGCTGAAGTTTGCAAAGTGCTGGGACGGGAGGCCGGCCTGGAGAGCAGGGTTTCAGCAGCAGATGGGCTGAGGCGGGCGATGTTATGGAGGTGGAAGTAGGCGGTCTTTGTGATGGAGAGGATATGGAGTCAGAAGCACAGCTTGGGGGGGGGGTCGAATAGGACAGCGAGAATGCAAACATTCTGGATCAGCCCGAGACAATGACCAGGGAAGAAGACGGGATTGGTGGTGAGGATACACAGTACTTTACCTCGGATACCCAATACCCAAGCCTGTGATCCAGCAATGTTTCAAACAGTCTGTATAGTACAGTAATGCAATGCCAGGCTCACTTTCACTGTGATATGGTGAAGGCCTACCAACAGGCCTCGCATGCAACCGCAACAGTCCGGTTCAGTAGGACCCTGCCAGGGAAGAGAAGTTAAACCCATTCAGCAATAGGGGGCCGAGTAACCGGCGAGGATGGGATGGAAACTTTCACATGCCCTGACTCGCTGGGATAAAAGCATGCTTCCGTTAGAAAGAAAAGGAATTTTGAAATGGGTCACACCTAGCCCGACACGCACACAACAGCTGAAAGTCCAGAGATTGTAGGAATTCTGGATAAAGAGCCAATTTGCTTGGTGGTTCTGACCACAGGTTTCTGCTATGAGACAGGCTCCTTGCCATGGCATTCCGAATTGATGTCAACCTGCCACGGATGCAACTGGTAAATTCCAGCCCCGATCTCAAATCCACGAGACTGGTGGCAGACCAGTGAAACCCAGACAAACTAGATGGCATGTGGAGCATCACATTCTGAGGGAAACGCCGAGACAACATTATTCAAATTGCGCTAAAGCTGGGAGCAGCAGCGATACACAAACAGATCCATCCCCGTCCCCAAACTACTGACCATAAATCAAACGTGGGCTGCGGCGGGGGTGGAGAGAGAAAGTACAAAAAGAAATTCACAATCTTAATTCAAGGAATAATCTAAAGTAAGGCTCGAAGATATTTGTATCCGAGAGTTTACAATAAGATGCAACGTTATTAATTATTAAACATTACTTTTTGCAGAGATTTTTTAAAAACATTATTACATACTGACGACAGCTATGAAGATGCTGGCCTCTAGCTTAGAGCCACAGACGGGGAGCTGAACATTACTCCTCTCTGCTATTTATTGGACTGAATCAGGCGCACACAGCTTTCACGAGCCTTGGAGTTGTGTTGCTGTAAATATCGCTCACTGGGTCTGGGTCTCGATTGTTGTTGTAAATGTTAGTCCCATATAACAACCTATGTATTGATGAACAGATTGATGCTGGGCCTGGTCTTGCCGGTATAATAATGGCATGTAAATGGCACACGCCGTTATTAATGCAGAAATTGGCCAGCATGTTCAGGGGATGAAGAGGTGCGCGCGAGTGGCCAACCTCCAGAACTCACTGGTGGATTTACGCTGCTCTGCAGTTTGTTCTGCACAAAGGGCCTCTCGCCCTCAGCCTCACTGTAATTGTGAAGTACTTGCTGGATTTGCACGTTAATCTCGCCGCAGAAAGTCTGGTAATTAACAGCGTAAGGACCATTTTAACAACGCAATAATTGTTAACGCAATGCAATCAACCAGTTTGGCCCAGAACGGGAACAATTTAAAGTGTTAATGTCAGTCCTGCATGTAGTCAATTGTCAAATTTCAAGTGTCAAATTTCATTTTATTTTCTTGCTTTTCTTTCTGTCTCTTTTTTCCCCTCTCTCTTAATCCAATCATAGAATCACAGAATAGCACAGCACAGGAGGCGGCCATTCGGCCCATCGAGTCTGTGCCGGCTCTTTCGAAGAGCGATCCAGTTAGTCCCACTCCCCCGCTCTTTCCCCATAGCCCTGCAATTTTTTCTCCTTCAAGTATTTATCCAATTCCCTTTTGAAGGCTGCTATTGAATCTGTATCCACCGCCCTATCAGGCAGCACATTCCAAATCCTAACCTCACATTGCGTAAAAAAGTTTTTCCTCATGTCGCCTCTGGTTCTTTTGCCAACCGCCTTAAATCTGTGCCCTCTGGTTATCGACTCTTCAGCCACTGGGAACAGTTTCTCTTTATTTACTCCATCTAAAGCCTTCATGATTTTGAACACCTCTATCAAATCTCCTCTTAGCCTTCTCTGCTCCAAGGAGAACAACCCCAGCTTCTCCAGTCTCTCCATGTAACTGAAGTCTCTCATCCCTGGTACCATTCTAGTAAATCTCTCCTGCACCCTCTCCAAGGCCTTGACATCCTTCCTAAAGTGCGGTGCCCAGAATTGGCCACAATACTCCAGCTGGGGCCGAACTAGTGTTTTATAAGGTTTAGCAAAACTTCTGGCTTTTGTCCTCTATGCCTCTATTTATAAAGCCCAGGATCCCAGATGCTTTATTAACTGCTTTGTTAACCTGCCCTGCCAACTTCAACGATTTGTGCACAAACACCCCCAGGTCTCCCTGTTCCTGCACCCCCTTTAGGATTGTACCCTTTAGTTTATATTGCCTCTCCTCGTTCTTCCTCCCAAAATGCATCAATTCACACTTTTCTGCGTTAAATTTCATCTGCCACGTGTCCGCCCATTCCACCAGCCTATGTTCCTGAAGTCTATCACTCTCCTCACTGTTCACTATACTTCCAAGTTTTGTGTCATATGCAAATTTAGAAATCGTGCCCTGTACCCGCAAGTCCAAGTCATTAATATATATCAAGAAAAGCAGTGGTCCTAGTACCGACCCCTGGGGAACACCACTGTATACCTTCCTCCAGTCCTAAAAACAACCGTTCACCACTACTCTTTGTTTTCTATCCCGTAGCCAATTTTGTATCCGTGCTGCTAGTGTCTCAATCTTTCTTGCCCTCTCTTTATTTCTCTGTCTGTACCCAATTTGATTGTAATTCACCCCCTTCTCAATCATTCCTGTTTCTTTCTCAATCCTTAAATCTCATTGGTTATGTAGACTGTTGGTCCGGCCATTCACCGAGGTCCCAAATGCCCCGTCGCCCTCGCCGCGCCATTATCAGCTCGCACTCCCAGCAAATTACGCCGCAAACAATTTCCGAACTGAAGGGTGCAGAAAAAAGTAACTACGGGCGTGAGATTCCCCGCTCCAGCAAGATCCGGCCCAATAGGTTTGGTAGGAACACGCAACATCCCTTCCTCAAAATCATCCGTGTAATACTGTAATCAATCACTCACTGTGCTAATTCAAAGAGCTGCTTGAACCAATCCTGGTTAAGCAGGTCACTGGACTGAGCGCCCTGGGACATGGTGGAATGACAACACCTCTCCACCCACGAGAAATGAGCCGCTGGATCTACCAATCTGCAAGGGGAAGAAAAAGAGAAAGAAAAGCAAACACATTAGGATTTACGTTCACAATTATCATTTGCAGAATTTAACGTAGTGATCAGCTTTTACAGTACTCAGGCTAGCCGTAGAGCGCCATGGTTCTGGCCCATCAGATGTCCTATAAAAGGGGGTGCTGGAGGGGGCAAATCATCCACATTTGTGGGAGGCGGAAGACCCTGAAGTTATTTTCATCATTACATTTGAGGTTATGACCCTCATCCCCTTTCAGAGGGAGTGACTGCCCACTGACCGAAGACCTCATTAATAACACATTGACGAACAAACAGCAGAATTAGAAGGGCCTGCTGCATCTCCTCTCCGCCCCCCGAAAGTGACACAACGATCTTCGGAAGGCACAGGAACACAAGACTGGGAACAAGTTGAGACCGTTCACCCAGACCAGCTTGTTCCAATGGTAAATCTAGGCAGTAATCGGGGTTACATTCCAGACATTGATGAAGATCTGGCCCACATCCAAGAATCTATCGGAGAGGTCCGACAGAAATTGATTGCAGATTTTGGAAATTTGATGATGCGGTCCTATAGATTTACGATCAAAAAAATGTTCTAGCATAAAAACAGACGACTCGGCCCATTAAATCTAACTGTTTTTCTCCACTGGTCACCTAGTCCAATCCCACTCTCCAGCTTGCTCCCCATACGATTGGCCTACTCCTGCTCCTATTTCTTATGTTCTTATGTTATGTTCTTAATATTCCTGTTTTCGTGCAACTAATACCCCTTGTAAAGAGCCTGTGGACTGGGCTTGTCCGCTGCTTGTGGCAGAGTCCCACACTCCAGCTACTCTCAGGGCAAGGACATTTCATCTAAGCTGCCCTTCCATTAGTTTTTGATTATCTTTAATCTGTGCCCCCTCACATTGCCATATTTATTCCTGGGGATTGCACTGTGCCTCACTTAGAAAAGTTGCTCTTTCTACATCGGATTTTCCTTTCTTTTTCTCGTACATTTTGATTTCTCTCTCATTTTGCTTTCTTCAGACATCAAACCAGAATATTTGAAAGTTGCTATAATTAACTCTCAGAAACAGGATAAACTGCTGCAAAAACAAACTACTTGCATTTATAAAGCACTTTTATTATATAAAAGAAACACTCCAAGGCACCAAGCCATGGTGGGAGAGTTAGGAGAGGCGACTGAAAGCTCAGTTAAAGAGGTTTTAAAAAGGTTTTTGAAGCTGGGCAGGAGTCATGGTCCTTTTGGATCCCCAAAACATTCCTGGTGAAAGAACTGGAAATAAAAAGATTACAGCTCAGAGTCAAGTTATTTATAACAAATAGATGCACCGACTTCAAGGTTGTACATAAGAACATAAGAAATAGGAGCAGGAGTCGGCCATTCGGCCCCTCAAGCCTGCTCCGCCATTCAATAAGATCGTGGCTGATCTTTTACCTCATCTCCACTTTCCTGCCCTATCCCCATATCCCTTGATTCCCTTAACATCCAAAAATCTAGCGATCTCTGTCTTGAATATGCTCAATGACTGAGCCTCCACAGCCCTTTGGGGTAGAGAATTCCAAAGTTTCACCACCCTCTGAGTGAAGAAATTTCTCCTCATCTCAGTCCTAAATGGCCAACCCCTTATCCTGAGACTGTGACCCCTGGTTCTAGACTCCCCAGCCAGGGGAAACATCTTCCTTGCATCTAACCTGTCAAGCCCTGTAAGAATTTTATATGTTTCAATGAGATCACCTCTCATTCTTCTAAACTCTAGGGAATATAGGCCTAGTCTACTCAATCTGTCCTCATAGGACAATCCCCCCCATCCCAGGAATCAGTCTGGTGAACCTTCGTTGCACTCCCTCTATGGCAAGTATATCCTTCCTTAGGTAAGGAGACCAAAACTGTACACAATACTCCAGGTGTGGTCTCACCAGGGCCCTATATAATTGCAGTAAGACGTCTTTACTCTTGTACTCAAATCCTCTTGTAATAAAGGCCAACATACCATTTGCTTTCCTAATTGCTTGCTGTACCTACATGTTAACTTTCAGTGATTCGTGTACAAGGACACCCAGGTCCCTCTGAACACCAACATTTCCCAATCTCTCACCATTTAAAAAATACTCTGCTATTCTATTTTTCCTACCAAAGTTGATAACTTCACATTTCTCCACATTGTATTCCATTTGCCATGTTCTTGCCCACTCACTTAACCGGTCTATATCCCCTTGAAGCCACTTTGCATCCTCCTCACAACTTACATTCCCACCCAGCTTTGTATCATCAGCAAACTTGTATAGATTACAATTGGTTCCCTCATCCAAATCATTGATGTAGATTGTAAATAGCTGAGGCCCAAGCACTGATCCTTGCGGGACCCCACCAGTTAAAGCCTGCCAACCCAAAAATGACCCGTTTATTCCTACTCTCTGTTTTCTGTCCGTTAACCAATCCTCAATCCATGCTAGATTACTCCCAATCCCATGAGCCCCAATTTTGTTTAATAACCTCTTGTGTGGCACCTTATCGAATGCCTTCTGAAAATCCAAATACTCCACATTCACTGGTTCCCCCTTTTCTATTCTGCTAGTTAGACCTTCAAAAAACAGATTAGTCAAACACGATTTCTCCTTCATAAATCCGTGTTGACTCTGCCCAATCCTATTTTTATTTTATAAGTGCCCTGTTATCACATCTTTAATAAGAGCTTCTAGCATCTTCCCAACTACTAAACCCACCTCAGGTTTCAAACAATGTTGACAAAGGACTCTTGCAGTTCATGACATGAGCTGGAACTCCTTGATTGGGTTACAGCTCGGTCATCACTCTCTGCTATTCATTGTTGGAGATTGGGGGCAATTCAGTCCAACATTTCACCAAGAACCAAAACTGGCTGTGTGACTCAGGACTGCCCACCTCCAACAGTCTTCACTGGTGCCGATCCTGCTGCCTCTGCTTTCTGGCTGTCCTCCACTGCCCGACTGTGGAGAGTTACTGCCCGACACACTGACAAGCTTCCGTTAGGCTGATGGTAAACACACCCACGGCTCTCACTGTAAATGGGGACGCACTTGGTGTTACTGAGTGGAGTGAATGTACTTTTAACACTAGTCGGTTAATTTACCAGCTGCTAACTTCTTCCACAGCCAGCCAGGCAAGGGGATCGGTACCAAAGCAGGTGGGCGAGGAGAGATAGAGGCCAATAAATAGAGCTTGTGATAAATTAGATTTCACAAAAATATGTCCATTTATGAATATGGTGAAAATTTAGCGCAAAGTATCACGGTACATGGTGGTTCGGGCCATGCAGCATCTTGGTGCATCAAGCCCTAGGATGTCGGCTCTTCCCACGGTTCGCCGAATAACGTTCCTGGTCGCATAAACTTGGCTTGTATTCCCTTGAGTTTCGGGGTGATCTAATCGAGGTGTTTAAAATGTTAAAAAGGATTGGATAGGGCAGACAGAGAGAAACCATTTCCTCTTGTGGGACAGTCCAGAACAAGGGGGCATAAGTTTAAAATTAGAGCCAGGCCGTTCAGGGGTGATGTCAGGAAGCACTTCTTCACACAAAGGGTGGTGGGAATCTGGAACTCTCTCCACCAAACAGCTGTAGATGCTGGGGGTCAATTGGAGCTTTCAAGACTGAGATTGCTAGATTTTTGTTGGCTAAGGGTATCGAGGGATATGGAGCAAAGGCGAGTAGACGGAGTTAAGATACAGATCAGCAGTGATCTAATTGAATGGCGGAACAGCCTCGAGGGGCTGAATGGCCTCCTCCTGTTCCTAGGCTGAATGAAGCTTGGACAGTTGCTCTCTGTGCCAACTAATGGTTTACACTACTTTACGTGGGCTCAGAGAGAGAACAGAAGGTTAAGAGGAGATCTAATAGAGATTTTCAAAATGATGAAAGTATTGAGAGAGTAAATAGTGAGAGACAATGGGCAGCAAATTAGTCACAAGGGGGCACAGATTTAGGATCATCACTGGGAGGAAATCGTTGACACAGGAGATTATTAGAGCACGCTTTCTACAGACCGTGCCCTCATTTGAATTGGAACTGGATCAGTATTTATAAAGTAAAAATATAAATGGACGGAGGGAACGAGCAGGGAAATGGGACTGGATTTGGCTGCCCCAGTTACACTAGCAGTGGTACAGGCGCACTGGGCCAAGTGGCGTCTCTCAATACGGTCATTTTGATGACTGAGATTTTTATGAATTGTCGAAAAAAATTAAAAAGTAAAAATGGAACAAATATTCCAATGAATTGATATTAATAAACACATTCAGGATAAGAATTCCAACACTTGAAATGTACAGATACATCAATGGATAGAATGTGCAGATAGAACACAGTGCAGTTTTCATCCGTAGGGGAGGGGAGATAAAGTACTTCAGTCATGAAGGGAAACTTTACACACATTTCCCACAGGCAGCGGCAACAGATCTGTCAATATTCACAGTAGGTGTAGTAAGGAATTGTTTTTCTGTTGCTTAAAATATCATTGATTTAACTCCCTTTCAACACCAACTATCAGAATGTGTGTGGCCAAACCTGAAAGAAGAGCATGAAGGCGGAAATGTTCTTGTGAACTTCTGCTGTTGTAAGTGCTCCACAGTAGCGGAGTGAGTGAGTGAGAGTGAGCCAGGGAGGCCTGGAATATCCCAGGTGCGATCCTCGGGCTGTGTGGAGTTAGCTTGCCTCAGAGGGAGCTCGGGCTGGTGTAAGGATGCCACCATTTGCCTTGCTATGGAGAGGAAAGTCAGCCGTGTTTGTGCTTCTGACCACGATTCACTGATCCTTGCGAGAAAATGCACGTGTGGAAGGTGGAGAAAGACGGGATCGAGCTTTGCTGTGATGACCACACCGCCCCTCCCCTCCCCTCCCCTCCCCAGCCCAGTTAAATACTCAATGGACCCTGTCCAGGTTCACACAATGATTAATGGCCACTTGGGTCATGCCATGTTCTTCACTGAAAGCTCCTGATCGCGATGGAGCTGGGAGTTGATGCCTTCATGTGAGAAAATAAATAAACAAATGAAAGTTCTCTCACAAAAAAATCACTGTCATGGTGCAGTGTGATTGAGAGGAATGTGCTTTTGGAATCCCGTGCTGTAATTACCCAGGGCTCATTGTTGTCAGGGCCATGCCAGAGCATTCACTGCATCTGTCAGTCCAAGAGCTGGCAGTGTCCTGGAGGAATGTGCCCCTCCACTGTCCTCTGGAATTTCCCTTCCTCTCCACAGTCCTACCCTCATCTTCCCTTTCATGTAACCTAACCCTCTGATGCATACCAACGGATGTACAAAATCCAGCGTTCACTGAGTCCTGTTGTTCTGCCCTTCAGACCCACCAAAGACCCACTCAATTTCAGGCATCACTTGCCTCATGTTTTCTGAATGAATTCTTGAAAACTGAACGGCAAAAGAGATCAGTGATCGATTTCAAGCTCACGGAGACCGATTCTCAAATTTCAAATTAATCACAATATTCGTTAGCACGTCTCCCCCATCTGATTGGCAGCCGAGCCCTACATTTTAAGGCTCGTTTCAGGCTAGAAAGGGCGAAGACCCATTAGAAATAGTCCGAACACTTCACAGTGCTCCACCCCTCGAGGTCAGGATTCACAGGCTATATTTAATCATGCTGCAGGAAGGAGAAAAAGTGGAAAACATTTAAACAGTTCCCAAATCTCCCCAAGAAACGGAGTGTTCCACCTCCAGGGAACAGGTGAAGCCGCTGGTGCCAGCCTGCTAGAACGGCCAGGAATTCCACCCCCTCTGCCCCGTTCACACAGATTGGTCAATTCATGCCAGTCAGCAGGGCAAATAAACAGAGATTCAGCATAAAGTGTGCAGCGCAATAAAATCTCATCTCAGGGGACCTCTTCCACTCAAAATACCGCAGCTAATCTACAAATAAAAGCTACGGTGTATTTATACAGACAACCAGCATCTTCACTTCACTTCTTTCACAGCATCTATTTATACTCAGAATTCTATATTTAGATTGCCTTGCTTTCAGTGCATTAAACCTGAGCATTTCTGATACCAACAGAAATTTTAAATTACATCATCATATGGCTCAATTTACTGAACAGACAACTTGTTCAGCACAGCCCCTCCCTCATCCCAGGTACCCGACCCCCGTCTCGCCCATCCACCCCACCCACTCGCCCATCCGCCCCCGCCCCCACACACCATCCCCCCACACCGTCCCCCATCCCCCCACCCACTCGCCCATCCCCCCACCCACTCGCCCATCCGCCTCCACACACCATCCCCCATCCCCCTCACCCACTCGCCCATCCGCCCCCACACACCATCCCCCCACACCGTCCCCCATCCCCCATCCCCCCACCCACTCGCCCATCCCCCCCACCCACTCGCCCATCCGCCCCACCCACTCGCCCCACACACTCGCCCATCCCCCCCCACCCACTCGCCCGTCTGCCCCCCACACCGTCCCCCATCCCCCCCACCCACTCGCCCATCCCCCCCACCCACTCGCCCATCCGCCCCCGCCCCCACACATCATCCCCCATCCCCCTCAGCTGGTCCCCACCCCCCATCCCCCCAATCCCCCATCCCCCCATCGTCTCCCCCACCCTGTCCCCATCCCCCCTATCGTCTCCATGCCCCCCCAACATTGCCGTCACACACTGCTGTCACACCAGCCCCACACTGCCGTCACACACTGCCGTCACACCCGTCCCACACTGCCGTCACACCAGCCCCACACTGCCGTCACACCCGTCCCACACTGCCGTCACACCAGCCCCACACTGCCGTCACACACTGCCGTCACACCAGCCCCACACTGCCGTCACACCAGCCCCACACTGCCGTCACACCCGTCCCACACTGCCGTCACACCCGTCCCACACTGCCGTCACACCAGCCCCACACTGCCGTCACACCAGCCCCACACTGCCGTCACACCAGCCCCACACTGCCGTCACACACGCCACACACTGCCGTCACACCAGCCCCACACTGCCGTCACACCAGCCCCACACTGCCGTCACACCCGTCCCACACTGCCGTCACACCCGTCCCACACTGCCGTCACACCAGCCCCACACTGCCGTCACACCAGCCCCACACTGCCGTCACACCAGCCCCACACTGCCGTCACACCAGCCCCACACTGCCGTCACACCAGCCCCACACTGCCGTCACACCCGCCCCACACTGCCGTCACACCCGCCCCACACTGCCGTCACACCCGCCCCACACTGCCGTCACACCCGCCCCACACTGCCGTCACACCCGCCCCACACTGCCGTCACACCCGCCCCACACTGCCGTCACACCCGCCCCACACTGCCGTCACACCCGCCCCACACTGCCGTCACACAGCCCCACACTGCCGTCACACCAGCCCCACACTGCCGTCACACCAGCCCCACACTGCCGTCACACACGCCACACACTGCCGTCACACCAGCCCCACACTGCCGTCACACCAGCCCCACACTGCCGTCACACCCGTCCCACACTGCCGTCACACCCGTCCCACACTGCCGTCACACCAGCCCCACACTGCCGTCACACCAGCCCCACACTGCCGTCACACCAGCCCCACACTGCCGTCACACCAGCCCCACACTGCCGTCACACCAGCCCCACACTGCCGTCACACCCGCCCCACACTGCCGTCACACCCGTCACACACTGCCGTCACACCCGTCACACTCTGCCGTCACACCCGTCACACTCTGCCGTCACACCCGTCACACTCTGCCGTCACACCGTCACACTCTGCCGTCACACCAGTCACACTCTGCCGTCACACCCGTCACACTATTAAAAAATAATCCACATAAAACTTCAAATTGGCATCTTAAAATGTAAAGGGAATGTCCAGTCCCACAATCCCCATGGGTTATTCCACAAACAGCTCCGAATGGAAGAATGAATCCCGGAAGTCCAGTTAACTACATTCCTGCAATCTGACTTCCACAACTTGCTGGGCTTCAAAATTTGTTCAGGAAGTTTTAAATAACAGTTTGTAAATATAATTCTATTCGACACTAGTATTTTCAATGCAGTGATTTGTATATTAATTCCTGTTTATAGAAACTCCTGAAAGCCTCAAGAATCATCGGATCTCCTTCAGTGTAAACACACTGTGGCTGCACCGGATTACCAACTGGTTCCAAAGGAACTGCTAGAACACAAGACAAGTGAACTTCCCTCTCCCTCATGTCTCCCCCCGCCTCTGCTCATCCCCTCCTGCCGCTCTCGCTCATCATACTCTACCTTCGGACAGCGTCTGAAGATGTGCTGCCGAGCTGGTCCATCTTGTCTGCGAGTGGTCTCAGTCACCGGGGGCTGCAGCCTCGGAAAGTTCAGACAGCAGCTGTGCAAGTTGTAAGCAGCTTTATTTGTCGCTGCTGCCGCTGATTGGAGCTTGCTGCAGATGCCAATAACTCTGAACCTACCCACAGACGATGCAGACCCAGCTCGTCTGAGATGCTACACTTTAAACAGCAGTTAACAGCGACAACAGGCACATTAATCAGGGAAATAATAATCGCTCAAAAGAAACAGTGCAATTTTCTTAAATTACCAACTTATAGTCAAGTGATGAAAAAGTTTTTCACTGTATTTTCACATATTCCAACAATACACTCAGAATTGTTTTTGGATCTTTCTTCTCATTCATCTATCCAACCCCCTCCCCCCCGCCCCCACACACACCTCGGGCAGGGAGTGAAGCAAGTGTGTAGATCCCTCCAGAGATCTGCACACACAAGGAATAAGCCCACTTTCTATCGGTAATTCAGTAAAGAAACTTTTCATTATATAGCACCTTTCATATCCTCAGTCCCAAAGTACTTCACAGGCTATGAATTACTTTTAAAGTGCAGTCATTGCTTTGCAAGGAAACATGGCACCCAGTGCGCGCACAGCAAGATCTCACAAACGAGATAAATGGCCAGTTAATGTCTTATGATGCTGGTTGAAGTAGGAACTGGGAGCCAGGACACTGGGAGAAGTCCACTGTTCTTCAAACAGTGCCATAAATCTTTTACATCCACCTGAACAGGCAGATGAGGCCTCGCTTTAATGTCTCATCCCAAAGACAGCACCGTTGAAGGTGCAGCGCTCCCTCAGTGCCGCACGGAGTAGGGTTAAGGGCAATGTTCCCTGTAATTAGCTTTGGGCCGTGCAGCCCCTTTAACCGGCTAAGCGGCCGATTCAAAATTCCGCGCAAGCGCAGTTTTTTTCCATTTAAAAGCCGGCTCACCGGCTGCGCAGGACCGCGAGAGCGCGGCACGCCCGCACAGCTTAAAGGGAACGTTAGAGTTGTGCCCTTAACCATGGACTGCAAATGGAAGTGTGTCGCCAATCTGCCCTAGGCAGGAGGGTATTGACATTCAGACGTTGCACCTGTCTCCCCTTTACAATCAAATTGGGTTAATGTGAACTTCAATCACAACTAAATCAACTTGTCTAGTGCAGTTTGCAGTTCAAGATTATCAACCAAACAGTTCCCGAAATAAGATGGGAAGATGGTCAGCAGATGTCACCGAGGTCTTCACTCTGCTCAGTCCTAATGCTCACACAACGACATCTCAGTGAGAAATCTTTCTCATTCCATCCCCTCAGGCCAAAACTCAAAATATCTTTCACTGATTGCAACCACCTTCCCAGCCCCAACACACTCGAGCAAAGTTGAAATAATTGCTCACCAATTTATTGATGTTTCATAAACCTTCAACAGAAAATGTCACTATTTCCAGGGCTCTTTATCAGGAAGAAGGGATAGAGGGATAGGTGGGATGAAGATCAGCCATAAAAGGGGAAGACCGGTCAGACCAAACGACCTTTTCGCATTTCAAAATCTCCTACGTTCTGATTGGTAGCCAGCCTGCAGAACACATGCTGAGGGAAACTAAGAGAGCGCGTGGGGAAAATGCAACGCACATTGCAGCGTCACCCACAACACTGAGCAGCCAATCTCAGCCATGCTGCCACAGGAGATACCACAGCGGAGGGTGGGACGTGGTCATCCACAGCCAGGTGCTCTCAGGGCTGCACTGGGGGAGGAGTGGAGGGGCGGATGGTGGGATGGGCGGAGCGGGGGAGGAGTGGAGGGGCGGATGGTGGGATGGGCGGAGCGGGGGAGGAGGAGAGGGGGGGGGGGGGGGGGAGGGAACGGGCGCTTCAAATAGTCTCGGTTTTATGATGATGCTCTCCACATATACAACTGACAAGCAAGATTGCCGCAATGCTTTCTGCATTTTATACCCATATTGCAAATAAACTACACTTATCACAATTGTAAGCAGGCCCAATGCTGCTCACTCACCCCTGCAAGAGAAGCAGTTACTGGTTCAGTGAATCCCGTACTGAATGATTGACCATCGAATATCAAACATGGGCCGAGCTGTGGACTTTTCAAGCAGCGTTCAAAGAATGTTTAGCTCACTACCTTGGTCTAGACACCTTACTACAGCCCTGAAGGGGAGGAGTGATCCCGAGGACATCAGGCCCCATCTCCTGCATATATCCTGACCGGCACGAAGTATCTCCCTTCTCCATGCAATGATGCATTCAGAGACAGCCACAGCTCTTCATTATTTATTTTAAATTGAGAACATGACACAATGACAAATAAGGCTAATACGATCGCAAAATACTGCAGATGCTGGAAATCCGAAATAACAACAGAAAACGCTGGAAAAACTCAGCAGGCCAGGCAGCATCCGTGGAGAGAGAAAGAGAGTTGACGTTTCAGGTCGATGACCTTTCATCAGAACTGACAGTCTGGTGATTGCCCCATGTCCGACAAATCCCCAGCAACCACAGGAAAAACAGAAATAAAACCGTCACCGGATCGAACAGGCAGAGCAACTTGTCCCTTTCCGTAGGCAGGAGTAACTCTTCTAGTTAAACAGGCCTTTAACTTTTACAGCCATAGAGTGAAGCAGCAACCCTTTCACTAGCTCAAGTACCATAACTGTGTGGGTTCCAACAAAGATATGCCAGAGCATCTAGACTTACAGCCTCCTCAGCTTCCAACTGGTACGTAATCTAAACATTCCGAAACAACTTTAAACATCTACAATACTGTGAAAAACTGAACACAACAAACTATGGGAACCGCTTTTACCCCCTCCCATGGCAGGCGGCAGAGACCCTGGGGAAGGGCGACTAGATTGATACCCAGTTTAAATCCCCGAGTTACCAGGATTGGCTTAGACAGCTGGAGCTTTTTACTCTCGAAAAGCGAAGACTTTGAGGAGATTTGATTGGGGTCTTGCTATATAAATGCAGGTTCTTTGTCTTCACAATAATGAAATTGAGTAGACTCGGCCGATACTCTCTGGAGTTTAGAAGAATGAGAGGTGATCTCATTGAAACATACAAGATTCTGAAGGGGATTGACAGGGTAGATGCTGAGAGGTTGTTTCTCCTGGCTGGAGAGTCGAGAACTAGGGGGCATAGTCTCAGGATAAGGGGTCGGCCATTTAAGACTGAGATGAGGAGGAATGTCTTCACTCAGAGGGTTGTGAATCTTTGGAATTCTCTGCCCCAGAGGGCTGTGAATGCTGAGTCTTTGAGTGTATTCAAGGCCGAGATCGATAGATTTTTGGACTCTAGGGGAATCAAGAGATATGGAGATCGGGCAGGAAAGTGGAGTTGAGGTCGAATGAGTTGAATTGAACAGTGGAGCAGGCTCGAGGGGCCGTGTGGTGAACTCCTGCTCCTAATTCTTAAGTTCTTATGAAAGGATTAGATTTAGCCCATGTGGGTAGGATTTTTAAATTGAACAGGTTAGGGACAACCAGGAGACAGGAGCGTGAATTCCATAAACACAGAACAAGGTTAGACGTCAGGCGGTGCTCATCATCGCAGGAGTTGTTGACCTTTAAACAAGTGGTCATCTGGTGCAGTTGAGTGTGGACTTGATGCAAACATTCAACATGGAGCTGGACAACCTCCCGAGTGGCCTGGACAACCTCCCGAGTGGCCTGGACAACCTCCCGAGTGGCCTGGACAACCTCCCGAGTGGCCTGGACAACGATGTACAGAAGGCAGGCGGGTGCCGAGGGCGATGTATCTCCCAGTCACTGTAGTCTTTTGGAAGCTCGCTGATCACCTTTTCCATGAGCCACTGTAATAGTCGTGCTGATGAAGCTTCCATAATGATGTCCGGTAGGGAATTTTAGGAATTTTTAGGACACTGCCCCAGTCCCAGGAATGGCGACATAGGTCCAATTGAGGATGCGATATGGCTTGGTGGGGAACTTGGGAGTGATGGTGTTCCCGTGACATTGCTACTATTGTCCTTCTTGGAGGTGGAGTTGAGGTCTTAGGAAAGGAAGTAATCTTGGGGAGTTGCTGCAGAGTCTCCTGAAGATCGTACATTCGCCAGCCCCAGAATGTCAGTGGGAGGGGGTGGATATTGAGTTCAGTGGCAGAGGCATCAATCAAGCAACTGCTCTGTCCTGGATGGCATCGACCTTCTTGAGTGCTGTTGTGGCTGCACCCATCCAGGTGAGTGGCAAATGTTCCATCACACTCCTGCCTGGAGCCTTGTAGATGGGGGAGAGCGCCTCTCATCACAAGAGTACCCAGCCTCTGCCCTGCTCTTGTAGTCACAGTGTTGATATAGCCGGTCCGGTTAACTTTCTGGTCTGTGTGACTTTGGTTAGTACACAGTGCAAGCAATCTGGACAAAGGGATGCAGGGTGACTGTAGGTACGTCCTCACTGTGTTGTGCTAAATTCACCACACCGTCTCCTACTCCAACTCATCCTTTCCCTGGACCACAAGACTGTAGAACGCTTCACCTCCCTCATTCTTTGCTTCTTCCCACAATATTCAGGCTTTTACAGCTCAAGCTTAGCATCAGCTAAACAACTACTGCATAGTATGGAACCCCATGGGATATATAAACCAAATGGTACAATTTTAAAAGGGGTGCAAGAACAGATAGACCTGGGGGTGTACGTACACAAGTCTTCGAAGGTGGCAGGACATGTTAGAGCCATAGAGTTATACAGCACTGAAAGAGGTCCTTCGGCCCCCATCGTGTCCGCGCCGGCCATCAAGCCCTGTCTATTCTAATCCCATTTTCCAGCACTTGGTCCGTAGCCTTGTACGCTATGGCGTTTCAAGTGCTCATCTAAATGCTTCTTGAATGTTGCGAGGGTTCCTGCCTCTACCACCCTTTCAGGCAGTGAGTTCCAGATTCCAACCACCCTCTGGGCGAAAAAGTTTTTCCTCAAATCCCCTCTAAACCTCCTGCCCCTTACCTTGAAACTATGCCCCCTGGTTATTGACCCTCTACTAAGGGGAAAAGTTCCTTTCTATCTACCCTATCTATGCCCCTCATAATTTTGTACACCTCAATCAGGTCCCCCCTCAGCCTTCTCTGCTCTAAGGAAAACAACCCCAGCCTGTCCAGTCTCTCTTCATAGCTGAAGCGCTCCAGCACAGGTAACATCCTGGTGAATCTCCTCTGCACCCTCTCCAATGCAATCACATCCCTCTTATAGTGTGGCGACCAGAACTGCACACAGTATTCCAGCTGTGGCCTAACTAGCGTTTTGTACAGCTCTATCATAACCTCCCTGCTCTTATATTCTATGCCTCAGCTAATGAAGGCAAGTATCCCATATGCCTTTTTAACCACCTTGTCTACCTGTCCTGCTGCCTTCAGGGATCTATGTACATGCACACCAAGGTCCCTCTGATCATCTGTCCTTCCTAGGGTCCTATCATTCATTGTGTATTCCCTTGCCTTGTTAGTCCTCCCAAAATGCATCACCTCACACTTTTCAGGGTTAAATTCCATTTGCCACTGTTCTGCCCATCTGACCAACCCATCTATATCGTCCTGTAGCCTGAGGCTTCCCTCCTCGCTATTTACCACTCCACCAATTTTCGTGTGATCTGCGAACTTACTGATTATACCTCCTGCATTCATATCTAAATCATTAATGTACACGAGAAACAGCAAAGGACCCAGCACCAATCCCTGCGGTACACCACTGGACACAGGCTTCCAGTCACAAAAACAACCTTCGACCATCACCCTCTGCCTCCTGCCACTAAGCCAATTTTGGATCCAATGTGCCAAATTGCCTTGGATCCCATGGGCTCTTACCTTCTTGACCAGTCTCCCATGTGAGACTTTGTCAAAAGCCTTACTGAAGTCCATGTAGACCACATCAACTGCACTACCCTCATCCACACACCCAGTCACCCCCTCGAAAAATTCAATCAAATTGGTCAGACATGATCTCCCCCTGACAAAGCCATGCTGACTATCCTTGATTAATCCTTGCCTCTCCAAGTGGAGACTAATTCTGTCCCTCAGAATTTTTTCCAATAATTTCCCTACCACTGATGTTAGGCTCACTGGCCTGTAATTCCCTGGTTTATCCCTACTACCCTTCTTGAACAATGGTACTACGTTAGCTGTTCTCCAGTCCTCTGGCACCTGCAAATTACCCAGCTTTCAGGATAACAGCGACCACGACACCACACAACCCTGCCATGGCAAACTCTGCAAGACATGCCAGATCATCAACACAGATACCACCATCACACGTGAGGACACTACCCACCAGGTACATGGTACATACTCATGTGACTCGGCCAACGTTGTCTACCTCATACGTTGCAGGAAAGAATGCACCGCGGCATGGTACATCGGCGAGACCATGCAGACACTGAGACAACGTATGAACGAGCACCGCGCAACAATCGCCAGGCAGGATTGTTACCTCCCAGTCGGGGAACACTTCAGCAGTCAAGGACATTCAGCCTCGGATCTGCGGGTAAGCGTTCTCCAAGGCAACCTTAGAAACACACGACAACGCAAAATCATCGAGCAGAAACTGATAGCCAAGTTCCGCACTCATGAAGACGGTCTCAATCGGGATCTTGGGTTTATGTCACGATACATGACGTGATCCGGACTCGAGTCGTCGTTAGCTTGTTCCCCTGTGGCCAGAGAGGTTCTGAAAATTTGTGTCAGAGCCCCTGCAATCTCCTCCCTTGCCTCACACAGCAGCCTGGGATACATCCCATCAGGGCCTAGGGATTTATCCACTTTTAAGCCTGCTTAAACCGCTAGTACCTCTTCCCTCGCAATACTAATTTGTTCAAGTATATCACAATCCCCCTGCCTGATTTCTATGCCTACATCGGCCTTCTCCATAGTGAACACAGATGCAAAATATTAATTTAAAACCTCATCTACATCTTCCGGCATTACACACAGATTGCCACTTTGGTCCCTAATGGGCCCTACACTTTCCCTGGTTATCCTCTTGCCCTTAATATACTTATAAAACACCTTGGGATTTTCCTTTATTTTGCCCGCCAGTGTTTTTTCATGTCCCCTCTTCGCTCTCCTAATTTCTTAAGTACCCCCCTGCACTTTCTATACTCCTCTAGGGCTTCCACTGTTTTTAGTCCTTTGTATCTGCCAAAAGCCTCCCTTTTTTTCCTAATCCATTCTTGAATATCCCTTGACATCCAGGGTTCCCTGGGCTTGTTGGTCCCACTCTTGACCTTTTACGGGAACATGTTGGCGTTGTACTCTCTCTATTTCCTTTCTGAAAGACTCCCATTGCTCTGATGTGGATTTTCCTACAAGTAGCTGATCCCAGTCCACTTTGGCCAGATCCTGCCTTATCATATTAAAATCGGCCTTCCCCCAATTTCTGGTCCATCTTTGTCCTTTTCCATGACTACCTTAAATCTCACTGTATTATGGTCACTGTCACCAAAATGCTCTCCTACTGACACTTCTACCACTTGCCCGGCTACATTCCCTAGAATTAGGTCCAGTTCCGCCCCCTCTCTTGTAGGACTTTCTACATGCTGGCTCAAAAAGCTCTCCTGGATGCACTTTAAGAATTCCGCACCCTCTAAGCCTTTCACACACTGACTATCCCAGTTAATATTGGGGAAGTTGAAATCCCCTACTATTATTACCCTATTATTTCTACACTTCTCTGAGATGTTGGGAAGGCTGTTGAAAAGGCACATGGGATCCTTGGCTTTATAAACGGTGGCAGAGAGTACAAAAACAAGGAAGTTCTGCTGAATATTTATAAAACACTGGTTCGGTCCCAGCTGGAGTATTGTGTCCAATTCCGGGCACTGCACTTTAGGAAGGATGTCAAGGTCTTGGAGAGGGTGCAGGAGAGAATTACTAGAATGGTCCCAGGGATGAGGGACTTCAGTTATGTGGAAAGACTGGAAAAACTAGGGTTGTTCTCCTTCGAGCAGATAAGGTCAAGGGGAGATTTGATAGAGGTGTTCAAAATCTTGAAGGGTTAAGGAGAAACTGTTTCCAGTGGCAGAAGGGTCAGTAACCAGAGGACACAGATTTAAGGTAATTGGCAAAAGAGCCAGAGGGGAGATGAGAATTTTTTTACACAGCGAGTTATGATCTGGAATGCGCTGCCTGAAAGGGTGGAGGAAGTAGATTCAATAGTAACTTTCAAAGGGGCTGGTTGGATGAAATTAGCATCATGATAGCACTACTCGCCAAGAAACACATCTGTCTCTTCCTGACTAGTGGAGGAGACCGTCCAGGTTAAAAAAAATTGATAGAGAATGTCACATATAACTCCAACTGTGGTGCATGCAAACTAGTGGTGGAATGCCAAAGCTGGCAATCTTTAATCATTTGTAGATCGGAAAGAATCAAGAACAGTTGGTGTTCCGAAAGATCATGGCTCTACACCACTGGACAATACCACTGATAACTGGATTACAGACAAGGCACTGATTCTGATGTCCAGAGCACGTCGATGACCTGCTCGACAAACCGTCCAACATCACCAGAGACCGTTGGCAGAGTGGCAGAAAGGCCTGTGCGTGACAGCCTTCTCACTGGTGACAAAATCTTTAAGTAATCAAGCAGATGAAAGACAGCAAGGCCTAGGCCTGAATGGATCTCCAGCAGAGGTTTGCAAATGTGGGTATGGCGCCCTCACGGACCCGGAGTCACGGACCCGCCCTCACTGACCCGGAGTCACGGACCCGGAGTCACGGACCCGCCCTCACTGACCCGGAGTCACGGACCCGCTCCACACACTCTCCAACAGGACAGAGGAGACTGTAGCTTAATTTTCAAATTCACAGGTACTGTAACCGTCTACAAGACTAAAATACAACTGAAGAACTTACTAGAGGTGTCGCCTCCTGTTGATTGCTGTCCAATATGACACAGTGCCCTAACCGAGACTTCATGTGGATTCCCCATGAAGTGAAGTGTGATTGAGGTGGTTTTTTGTGGCACACCAGTTGCGGGAGAAATACAAGAGTGAGAACGAAGATGGGTACTTCATCTTGGCTGGCCTTTGACACCATCAACAGGTGAGGGCTCTGGAAGCTACTGCTCGAGTGTGCCTACTTCACAATCATCATTCACCAGTTTTTGGTGTTAAGCAGCATCATATCTTGGCACGCAAGGTGCGCTAGCTGACGTGGTGAGGGATTTAACAGAGAGCATTCACATCAATTTCCAAACCAGTGGTTGACTTCATGCGTGCAAAGTGAAGGAAGGGGCAGTCAGTCAGTGGGCGGCTTGACACCGATTCTCGACTGCATTCTCAAACCACACACAGAGCAAGAGTTACAACCCATCACTAATCGCTTAGTTAATCCACAGTGGCAGCGGCCACAGTCTCAAACTCACCAGAACCAGAAGCACTTGTGCCAGTGATGCCCAGAGATAAAGCGTACCCTTGCTCCAAAACTAACTTTTGCCCCACACGCCAAAAATTTGTGGACACTCGATCAATATCTAATGATGCTGGCGTGCAGTGCACTGGGGTACCAAGGTGTGGGCGGAGAAAGGTCAACGCATTGAGTTCCCAACTGCAGCTGTGTGCAGGCCATGGGGGGAAGGGAGAAAAGTCACCCCATGTCTTCCTGACCAGACGGTGTGTAGGGCTGCAAGATCCATGAAAGGAGATCGGGAGACAACAAGCTTTAGGAGTTGTCACACCCTCAAAACTTAAAAAAGAGTATGCTCATCACTTGCTCTGCGGTATATGTGCCTCTGGGATTACCATTACACTTAGCTTGAGACTTCCAGTCCAGATTAGAAGCTTGCATCTGAAGAGGATATCCCTTCAATCACCCTCCCCTCCACAACAGTCACTTGTGACCAATTTCACAAAAATCATGCAAATTAATATACTTCACGGCGCTGCATGTTGCAAAACTCTGCAGTTTCACAAGTGGTAGGCAACAGAGAAGAATTTCCCCACCTACTCACGGACAAAAAGACGGTTATTCAGCAATTACTTGCAAGGTAGCCTCAGATTTCAGGAAAAACAAACACTGCATCATCTACCAGGTGTAGCACTGCTCCCGCCACTTCCTTTCCTTGGATTTTCAGTCCCCCCTCTCCCCCTCGCCACCCCCGCCTCCCCAGAAGGGTCTGTTGGCTGGTTGCTCGGATATGGTTCGAGAGGTGCGAGTCACCCTCTGCTATCTCACCCAAGTGGTCGTTCTCGGTCAGTCTAGACAGCAGCATCATTAGACTATTTGATTGGGATGGAGCCCAACCCCAATCCTGTCGCTACCAAACATGCAGAACCAGCATCGTGCAGCAGGAACGCTGGCTGAATATCCGCCTCTCTAGCCCAGGGGCACAGAGGGCCCGACAACCACACTGACTGCTCAGCTGGCTCGGAACAGACCAGGGTTAATTCCTGCTGGTCCGTATGGTTCAGTTAATCAGATCTGCTCACTACCCCCCGGCCAAGGGCACGGTCCTACACAACTCCTATTGTGTCGAATGATGACTGCAGTGCCAGCATTTCCAGCAACAAATATTAAATAGCAAAACAAGAATTCATCTGGTTAATGTGTGGTATCCATTAAATTTAGCATCGATTTACTTCTAGCACCGCACTTCAACTCTCACATTACATTAATCTTTTAATTCTTCTCTCTAAATTGCCTCATTCGTATCCAGGCCGACACTCCCAGTGCAGTACTGAGGGAGCGCCGCACTGTCGGAGGGGCAGTACTGAGGGAGCGCCGCACTGTCGGAGGGGCAGTACTGAGGGAGCGCCGCACTGTCGGAGGGGCGGTACTGAGGGAGCGCCGCACTGTCGGAGGGGCAGTACTGAGGGAGCGCTGCACTGTCGGAGGGGCAGTACTGAGGAGGCGCTGCACTGTCGGAGGGGCAGTACTGAGGGAGCACCGCACTGTCGGAGGGGCGGTACTGAGGGAGCGCTGCACTGTCGGAGGGGCAGTACTGAGGGAGCGCCACACTGTCGGAGGGGCAGTACTGAGGGAGCGCCGCACTGTCGGAGGGGCAGTACTGAGGGAGCGCTGCACTGTTGGAGGGGCAGTACTGAGGGAGTGCCACACTGTCGGAGGGGCAGTACTGAGGGAGCACTGCATGTCGGAGGGGCAGTGCTGAGGGAGCGCCGCACTGTCGGAGGGGCAGTACAGAGGGAGCGCCGCGCTGTTGGAGGGGCAGTACTGAGGGAGTACCACACTGTCGGAGGGGCAGTACTGAGGGAGGGCCGCACTGTCGGAGGGGCAGTACTGAGTGAGCGCTGCACTGTCGAAGCCCCGTCTGCCCTCTCAGGTGGACATAAAAGATCCCATGGCATTATTCGAAGAAGAGCAGGGGAGTTCTCCCTGGTGTCTTGGCCAATACTTATCCCTCAATCAACATCACTAAAGCAGATTATCTGGTCATTTATCACATTGCGGTTTGTGGGAGCTTGCTGTGCGCAAATTGGCTGCTGTGTTTCCCACATTACAACAGTGACTACACTTCAAAAAGTACTTCATTGGCTGTAAAGCGCTTTGGGATGTCCGGAGGTTGTGAAAGGTGTTGTAGAAATGCAAGTTTTTCTTTATTTCCTACTCATTCCTTCTAAGGAACTCAAAACTGTGGAACTCCTTACCTCCCCCAATCTTCCCTTCGTCCTACAACCTACAAGCTTTTAAAAATTTAATCGTGATTTCCGGATTTACTTCTCTTTTCAACCTTAATGATTTCCTGCACTATTGACCTTGGGCCTTTACCTACGTTCCTCAATACATTAAATGAAAAAACCTCTTTGTCCAGGATAAATATTGCACACCAATAACAACCTTAAATCATCCGAAAACTGCAAACAGTATTTCAGACATGTCGCGCTGCAGCACGGTTTATCGAGCTCTCTGGTGAGGTGCACGGGACGATGCAGGATCAGTTTCATGGCAAGCATCTCACTTGTGGGAGACGCTGGAAAATCAACACTCCAGCTTTAAACAATTGAGCGCCACAGACGACCAACACAACTGAAGTTATTCTGTGGCACTGGTGGTGCAGGGTCTGAATGTTGCTCATTGTAAATTCCTTCTACGTCTCATTTTCCAAAGCACAGTGCAGCAGTTCCAGGGACAGGGAGTAGTACGGCTGGTGTTCGGACTGTAACATGATCATCCCAGCCCTGCCCTCAACAGCGATTTACACTAGAGATGTTTTGAGCTTGGCAATACGACCCCATACAAATCTCAAACGTTCCATCACAGAGTGAAAACCATCTCAATAATCTGAAGCTGCACGCTGCCTTTTCAGTGTTCAGTAGGTGGAGATTACAACCCTTGAAGATGCAGTGAGAGAGAAAGGAACAGTTTGCAGCCTCAGCAAAAACTGCATTCTTATTTGTGTTAATGCAAAGGGAATCAGCAGGTGGGGCTGGGCTGACAAGGGTGAATGATCGTGCATGAATTCACACTCGCAGTTTCTCATTCAGTGATCGTGCATGAATTCACACTCGCAGTTTCTCATTCAGTGATATTCATGTTCTTATTCATGCACTAAACATAAGAACATAAGAATTAGGAGCAGGAGTCGGCCATTCGGCCCCTCGAGCCTGCTCCGCCATTCAATAAAATCATGGCTGATCATCGACCTCAACTCCACTTCCCCGCCCGATCTCCATATCCCTTGATTCCCCGAGAGTCCAAAAATCTATCGATCTCAGCCTTGAATATACTCAAAGACTCAGCATCCACAGCCCTCTGGGGTAGAGAATTCCAAAGATTCACCACCCTCTGAGTAAAGAAATTCCTCCTCATCTCAGTCTTAAATGGCCGACCCCTTATCCTGAGACTGTGCCCCCTAGTTCTAGACTCTCCAGACAGGGGAAACAGCCTCTCAGCATCTACCCTGTCAATCCCCCTCAGAATCTTGTATGTTTCAATGAGATCACCTCTCATTCTTCTAAACTCCAGAGTTTAGACTCAATCTTTCCTCATAGGACAACCCTCTCATCCCAGGGATCAATCTAGTGAACCTTTGTTGCACCGCCTCTAAGGCATGTATGTCCTTTCTCAGATAAGGAGACCAAAACTCATAAGGATTCACAATTGCTTCTCAGGGCAGACCATGAAGTTGAATGATGAACCATGCCAACTCTAGTTTAATGAGCACCTCAAGCAAGACCGAGTGCAAACTGTTTTCCCTGCTCGCCTTCCCCCCCTGAAGGTGATCTTTGTGATCTATGGTTCCATGGGTGTTGTACACGTTCTAGCGTCTCATCTAAACAGCCGTTCATGTGTGACCCTTGCTAGTATCAGCAGACTACTAAACCTTGGAGGGCATCACATCCAAGTCTGCTGCTGTCCTCACACCCAACATCTACACACGCACTTTCCAGGAGACCGTCAGGTAGTCATCATCACTGTGCGACGGTCCCAGTTAGGAAGTATATGCAAGTGGGCATGGGCGAGGACAGGACTTGGCCCACTGCTGACAGCGCCCAGGTCAAATTGCCTGCCAACACGGCCTAGGCTCAACATGAAGAATAGCCAGTTGGGTGCAGTGCTCGAGATCTTCCAGCATGCGTGGAATTATAGCATAGATGTGAGCACCTTCTGGAGCATAAGGGGGGGGGGACTATAGAAACGAGAGAAGATTTTGGATCTGCTCCTTTATTAAAGAGCATTCTTTCCTCTAAGATGCATCTACCTTCAGTTGTGATTGATGCAGCCCATGGCATGTGGGTGCTGAGCGAAAACTAGTCATCTGAAAGTATGGTAGAGTTTTACTGAAATGTGAAAGGTCTTTATCCAGGAAATTCACGACATCGTATAGTAATTCACTTTATACAACAGTCAAGTACCACGTACGGTCACACCCAAACTGGTTTATGGTGTTACAGGAGTAGTCCAGCCCTGAGCACACACAAGCCCGAAGCCAACAAGGAATTTCTCCCGTCCCCACAAACTCGTACACAACTGTAATTCATCCTATAGCCAGCTGTCATCTGTTACCACATAATACCCCCGCCCCCCCACAAACAATTCCGTTTCCATTCCTGAAAAATGGTAGTTATCTGATCAAAAGCCACGCAAGTATAGAGAGAAAGCTGCTGCCATGAACAATGAATATATCGCACCTTGGCGGATGCCAGCATATCCTGCACATTCTGGCATACCAATCTACAATAACTCCAAGTGATAAAGCACCTTGAATGTTGTTTAATTTAAATAATTGGCTTGTCACTGAGCCAGCGAGATTGACATGGTGCGGCACTGTACACACATTTGATCCAGTCATTCAGATCTTGTTGTGCAGCAGACAGCTGACATCGCTGTGATTAAAAACAAACAAACACTCGTATGTATTTTAAGTCTTTAGCTGTTAGCTCAGCAATTGGCATGTGTGTTGGCCAGAAACAAAAATGTAATCCAAAACAAGACACGGTTCAGTTGGGGCAATAACGGAACTGCACCAGACCCTGAACCAGTGCAAGGAGCTGGACATTCTATTCGAGGGTACCAAACTTTTCTCAGCGCCTGAAGGTAAAGTCTGCCTCTCCGATAGCTCACCCACCTGCTCATTCCTCATGTGCGAGCAGTGATGCCAACAGGTTATCCTACCTTGGAGGGCATCCAGTTAAACCCATCCCTGCCCTCACCAGTCCCGTGAACACTCTCCAGCTGGGATTGTTGGATAGTGATTCGGAGCAGGAATCCTGGCTGATTTTTCCCTTTCCCTGGCCCAGGGGGCATTGCCCAAACTACTGTCCTACTGCCAAGGTCAGGTAACAGCACAGACTGGGACCTTTAGGCCAGTCTGACTCTTGCCACACCCCATGGTGTGTACACCCGGTAGGGGGGGGGCGGCGGGTATGGAGAATATACTTTTAATTTAAAAAAAATAAACCAACTAAAAAATGCCTACAAATCAGGTAAACATTTCACAGCATTTGTACAGATACTGATCATTTTAAATTGTGCAGTGATTTCCTTTAACTTTCTAAATAGTAAAAGTGATTGGAGTGAAGTTGCATGGCACAGGGGGACCCATAGAAAGGAAATTCATTTTACCATCATGAATGTTGAAATAGAGAACGGGCAACAATTTATGTTTCCCCCTCATTTACTTCGGGGTTTTATGGGGGGGGAGGGAAGGAGAAAGGAAGTGAAAAGATATAAAAATAAAACCGGAACAAGGAATGTTAATAAAGAAGAAAGCTGTTTGCTTTCCCAAGACCCAGCATCTGGGATCCACAGCAGGGAGGGGATTGGACTCTGCCACGGCACATTCCGTCCAACAGCCTCACCCTAACTGCCCGACTTGTGTGGCCAATGTCAAACATTATAAAGTTATCACGTCGAGTATTGTAACCTGATCCCACATGAACTCGAATCATCTCTCGCCTGCCAGCACGGAGGACACACGAGCCCAAGGACAGTTGGATTAAGGCAATCAGAAATGCGAAAACTAAAAACTGTGAAGAAAGAAATTCTTACTTTCAGTTACAGCAGAGGTTTGAAGCTGGGAGAAGATCCCAGCGATCAGCAGAGTCCTCACACTCCTGGCTGTGTCTGATCCAATTTCTGTGCATAAGCAGGATATTCTACTGCTGGATAGGAATTTGAAAAGATTTTATGGAACAAACAGTCCCAGGGCACGAGGCCCTGCGCGGGGGGGTCCCTGGGCATGACTCTCTGCGCGGGGGGGTCCCTGGGCATGACTCTCTGCGCGGGGGTCCCTGGGCACGACTCTCTGCGCGGGGGTCCCTGGGCACGACTCTCTGTGCGGGGGTCCCTGGGCACGACTCTCTGTGCGGGGGTCCCTGGGCACGACTCTCTGCGCGGGGGGTCCCTGGGCACGACTCTCTGCGCGGGGGGTCCCTGGGCACGACTCTCTGCGCGGGGGTCCCTGGGCACGACTCTCTGCGCGGGGGTCCCTGGGCACGACTCTCTGCGCGGGGGTCCCTGGGCACGACTCTCTGCGCGGGGGGTCCCTGGGCACGACTCTCTGCGCGGGGGGTCCCTGGGCACGACTCTCTGCGCGGGGGGTCCCTGGGCACACGCTCTGCGCGGGGGGTCCCTGGGCACACGCTCTGCGCGGGGGGTCCCTGGGCACACGCTCTGCGCGGGGGGTCCCTGGGCACACGCTCTGCGCGGGGGGTCCCTGGGCACACGCTCTGCGCGGGGGGTCCCTGGGCATCACTCTCTGTGCGGGGGTCCCTGGGCACACGCTCTGCGCGGGGGGTCCCTGGGCACGAGGCCCTGCGCGGGGGGTCCCTGGGCATGACTCTCTGCGCGGGGGGGTCCCTGGGCATGACTCTCTGTGCGGGGGGTCCCTGGGCATGACTCTCTGTGCGGGGGGTCCCTGGGCATGACTCTCTGCGCGGGGGGTCCCTGGGCATGCTCTCTGCGCGGGGGGTCCCTGGGCACGACTCTCTGCGCGGGGGGGTCCCTGGGCATGACTCTCTGTGCGGGGGTCCCTGGGCACGACTCTCTGCGCGGGGGGTCCCTGGGCACACGCTCTGCGCGGGGGGTCCCTGGGCACACGCTCTGCGCGGGGGGTCCCTGGGCACACGCTCTGCGCGGGGGGTCCCTGGGCACGCGCTCTGCGCGGGGGGTCCCTGGGCACGAGGCCCTGCGCGGGGGGTCCCTGGGCATGACTCTCTGCGCGGGGGGTCCCTGGGCACGCGCTCTGCGCGGGGGGAATTCCCAGGTAGACTGATTGTTAACATACAGAAACTGAATGCAAGGCTCTGCTCCAAGAGGAGGTCCAGTGGGACCTCTGCATCATCAGAAGGACACAGTGCACGGTACCGGTCTTCTGCTCCACCAGTGTGTTTGTGCAGCGAGGGGACCAGATGGGAGAAAGCCGAGGTGGATGGAGAACTACGTTGACGACAGCAGTCCAGTGGGAGCCCTGCTGTAAATTAGATGATTGAGTTTTGTATTTAGCATTCCTGGGAAAGTGGCCCAGCGTACATTAGGGAGTTTCAAAACAGAGAACCGGCCAGTGATTCAAATAATGTTGACAATAATTCGATACTTCACTCCTGCAGTTTCAAGATAGTGGAATGATCTGCTCGCATGCTCAGTAGTGTTCGAGTCTAGAAATCTGGGCACTGGAGTCAAGCTCGACAGCGTTTAGTAGATTCTTTGATTGGCTTTCAACCAGCCTGAAAGCCTCAAACACAGCTACAGCGATCAGACCACTGCGAGTAGCCCAGCAGTCAGCTTCTCCATGGTGTCAGCCGTGGCTCAGTGGGCAGCACCCTTGCCTCTGAGTCAGAAGGTCGTGGGTTCACGTCCCACTCCAGAGACTCGAGCACAAAATCTAGGCCGACACTCCAGTGCAGTACTGAGGGAGCGCCGCACTGTCGGAGGGGCAGTACTGAGGGAGCGCCGCACTGTCGGAGGGGCGGTACTGAGGGGGCTCCGCACTCTCGGAGGGGCAGTACTGAGGGAGCGCCGCACTGTCGGAGGGGCAGTACTGAGGGAGCGCCGCACTGTCGGAGGGGCAGTACTGAGGGAGCGCCGCACTGTCGGAGGGGCAGTACTGAGGGAGCGCCGCACTGTCGGAGGGGCAGTACTGAGGGAGCGCCACGCGGTCGGAGGGGCAGTACTGAGGGAGCGCCGCGCGGTCGGAGGGGCAGTACTGAGGGAGCGCCGCGCGGTCGGAGGGGCAGTACTGAGGGAGCGCCGCGCGGTCGGAAGGGCAGTTCTATGGGAGCGCTGCACTGTCGGAGGGGCAGTACTGAGGGAGCGCCGCGCGGTCGGAGGGGCAGTTCTGTGGGAGCGCCGCACTGTCGGAGGGGCAGTCTTTCAGATAAAACGCTAAACCAAGTCCCCGTCTGCCCTCTGAGGGAAACATAAAAGATCCCACGGCACTATTTCCTGGCCAATATTTATCCCTCAACTAATCCAGTAAAACAGATTATCTGATCATTATCACATTGCTGTTTGTGGGAGCTTGCTGTGCGCAAATTGGCTGCCATGTTTCCTTCATTACAACAGTGACCACACTTCAAAAAGTATTTCATTGGCTGTGAAACGCTTTGGGACATCTTGAGGTCTTCATAGGCGCTATATAAAAAAGGTAAGATTTTTAATCTGTGGTGGATATTGAGGAATTATAGCAAGAAAACTTGACTGAACAACATAATGTACACGTGTGGTGAGTGTGACTTATGTTGCCGTGACACTCGATGGTTATTCATTATTGAGAAGTTAGAAGTCAGTTTCTCACCATCCTTACTCCCGTGCATCATCTAGCAAGCAGGCGACACTACAAATCGGAGTCCAACATACCTGGGCTGTGAATTTTAAGAAACATTTCAGTTTTCCTGATACACTTCAGTACCTGTGTATAAGTTGCATTCCAAACTTTTGGATTTTTTGGGCAAAGCGAGTGTTTATTGCACTCGAAGATTTACAATACTCCCCGGTTTCTCTCCGTACTGCTCCAATCATTCAAGAGGAGCCCAGTGCCGATGATCACACTGACTCCCTTCGATGATTCTATCGAGCAGAGTAACTCCGTGATCAGAAACGCAGCCACTGCTGGGTACACCACCAGCGGACAACTGCCAAAGCTTTCTCTCTCGTAATCCACCGTTCCCCGCATGGAGCCTCAATCTATCATCTGCCCACTGATGTTATTTCACATTCTTCGTGTTGCTATTTACAATTGCGAAAATACAAGTGCAACAAACTTTCCACAAAACAACTAACTGAGCAGCTGCCCATTTAAAAAAAAATTCATTTATGGGATGTGGGCGTCGATGGCAAGGCCCAGCATTTATTGCCCATCCCTAATTGCCCTCGAGAAGGTGGTGGTGAGCCGCTTTCTTGAACCGCTGCAGTCCGTGTGGTGAAGGTACTCCCACAGTGCTGTTAGGGAGGGAGTTCCAGGATTTTGACCCAGCGACGATGAAGGATCAGCGATATACTTCCAAGTCAGGATGGTGTGTGACTTGGAGGGGAACTTGGAGGTGATGGTGTTCCCATACGCCTACTGCCCTTGTCCTTCTAGGTGGAAGAGGTCGTGGGTTTGGGAGGTGCTGCCGAAGAAGCCTTGGTGAGTTGCTGCAGTGCATCTTGTAGAGGGTACACACTGCAGCCATGGTACGCCGGTGGTGGAGGGAGTGAATGTTTAAGGTGGTGGATGGGGTGCCAATCAAGCCGGCTGCTTTGTCCTGGATGGTGTCGAGCTTCTTGAGTGTTGTTGGAGCTGCAACTCATCCAGGCAAGTGGAGAGTATTCCATCACATTCCTGACTTGTGCCTTGTAGATGGTGGAAAGGCTTTGGGGAGTCAGGAGGTGAGACACTCACCGCAGAATACCCAGCCTCTGACCTGCTCTTGTTGCCGCAGTATTTATGTGGCTGGTCCAGTTAAGTTTCTGGTCAATGGTAACCCCCCAGGATGTTGATATTGGGGGGATTCGGCAATGGTAATGCCGTTGAATGTCAAGGGCAGGTGGTTAGACTCTCGTTTGTTGGAGATAGTCATTGCCTGGCACTTCTGTGGCGCGAATGTTACCTGCCACTTATCAGCCCAAGCCTGAACGTTGCCCAGGTCTTGTTGCATGCGGGCATGGACTGCTTCATTATCTGAGGAGTTGTGAATGGCGCTGAACACTGGGGCAACTTACAACAGCTGTGTGTTAAAACAGTCCAAAAAAGCCCAAATTGTATTTTCCTAAAATATGATGTGCTATTTGTATTTTTAGACATAACAACACACAAATAAGTGGAATCTTATTTGTTAATTGTCATGACTCGAAATCAGCATGGACGCACTGGATCGAGACCTGCACAAGCAGTGGCCAAGGTCACTAAAATGAACAGTTGCTGTCTGCAGGTCTTTTTCAAACAATAGTAAGTGTGAAAGGTACAGTTAAGGTGCTAGCTTGAGGGATCAGTGGCTTGTTCCAGCTCCTGATCCCATTATTCCATGATTATGCTGGCTTCATTTCAAGCCGTGGGTTTGCAGCATCTTTCATTCACTGAAACACTAGGTAACGAACAGAAAACTGTCTTGGTGACCAAGCAGCAATGGGTTCCATGACACTCAGGAGAAACTGCACGAGGCTGTGATTTCCTTCTGCTTTCACGATGCCAGTCAATCAACACAGCTCAACATTAAAAGGATGCTCGAGTCGAGACCCAATTGCTGTCAACTCAAACAATAGCTCCAGTCTCACAACTCTGCTTTCAACTAAATAAATTTAGCTCCCACGCAAGTCAGCACTTCACATAATATTACAAAGATGTTGTTACTCTGCAGGCTGCTCCTGCTCTGGAGCCTGTTCTTAGCTCCTCGTTGAGGAGCCAATCTTAGCTCCTGTCAAAACTCAAGGTCTGAATCAATGTATTTATACACAGTAGCCTTGTACATACACAGCATTTCATACACGAGCTGGGAATGTGAGGAGGGCCATGTTAAGACAGGCCACTGTACAACAAGGAAGAGAAAGAAATCCAAACCGGCTCTCATTCAATACAGGAAGAGAAAGCCATTGACTCAAATTAAGATGCTTAATGAAGTTAAACAACTCACGATAAGTAACAAAGAGACTTTGCCCACTGAGTGATAAGTACGTGTAAATACATGTTTAAATGTCTGCAAGAGTCTTTTCAGTGATAGCATTACACCACAAATCGTTTCAGTGGGATTAGTGCTGTCTGCAGTTGTGCCTCTGCTTGTTGTACAATTACAATTTTTGATTGTTTTTTAGCGCGATTCAAATATCCTTCACCATTTTATCATCCAGACTGATTCAGAAAAAGAAAATCGCTTCTCAGCACTCGCCATCTCCACTCTTCTCACATAAAGCAGTGGTACACAGCCACCAGCTTTAATTGGTCAAAGGACGGGCGTAACTTCAAAAACAAACTTGCATTTCGATAGCACCTTTCACATCCCCAGCACGTCCTAAAGCACGTCACAACCAATGGTTTACCTGGAAATGCAGTCACTCTTAAGTTGGCAAATGCAGCAGCCAATTTGCACACTGCAAGATCCCACAAACAGCAAACTAATGAATGGCCAGATAATCCATCATTGGTGGTGAGCAAGGGGGAAATGTTGGAAGGGCATCGGAGAACTGCCTGCTCTTCTTCAAAACAGGGCCATTGGATTTTTTATTCATATCTGAAAATGGCAGAAGAGGCCTTGGTTTATTCCTTACCCCAAAGGAGTCAACTCCAACAATGCAGCACTCCCTCAGTCGGCACTCCAGTCTCAGCTTTCATTGTGCACCCAGAGATGAAACTGCTACCAACTAAGCCACGGTGACTTCGTCAAGTCGAGAGTTTTGGCAGAGTTTGGCAGAGCAAAGCCTTCAGGACCCAAGTGTAGAGAGTGGTACCTGCTAGAGTTTAACCACTAAAAGCACAGCGCTGATCAGAACAGAGCATCGCCGCGGCTGCTGCTGTTGTCCAGCTTACGGCCATCTCAGTAACTAAAGCACGGACTTGCAGGGTTACCTTTACAAACGTGATTGAGTTCTTTGATGAAATAACGGAGAAGGTTGATGAGGGTGGTGCAGTTAATGTGTACGTGGACTTTCAAAGGGTGTTTGATAAAGTTCCACAAAATAGACGTTTTAGCAAAGTTGAAGCCCATGGGATTAAAGGGACAATGGCAGCATGAATACAACATTGGCTAAGGGACCGAAAGCAGAGAGTGGTGGTGAACGGTTGCTTTTCAGACTGGAGGGAGGTATACAGTGTTGTTCCCCCGGGGTCAGAATTAGCACCACTGCTCTTTTTGATATATACAGGAAACTCTTGTTTAACCGGCACCTAAATATCCGGAATTCTCTCTTAACCGGCAAAAATCATACTCCGAAAACTCCTCTCAAATAACCGGCAATGTTGCCGAGTCCGAGTCCGAGTCTCCCGCGAACGCCGAGTACTCCGAAAACTCCTCTCAAATAACCGGCAATGTTGCCGAGTCCGAGTCTCCCGTGAACGCCGAGTTAGTCAGTGGGGGTAGTTCTCCAAAGTGCCACTACTCGGCCTCCTGGCGCTGTCGGAAGTCCGAACACTGCAGTAACAGGAGTCTGATTCTCCTGCACTGCCGGGAGTCTCTTCTGATCGGCCATTTTACTGTGTGTAAGTTTTGTTTTACTGTTAAGTAATTAAAGAGTTATGGATTACCCTCAACTGGCAGTACTGTACTTAATCAAGCATCTTCCACCATCCATTTAACACAACATTCTGTAGGTGAGTACCCAAATACTGTATACTGCACATTTCTTGATTTTTTTATTTGTGTTTGTTAAAAATAGCCTCGGTAGATATAACTCTCCGTTATCCGGAACTTTTGATCAACCGGCACCACGCCGGTCCCGTCGGTGCCGGATACCAAAGAGTTTCCTGTATTAATGACCTGGACTTGGGGGTACAGGGCATATTTTCAAAGTTTGCAGATGACAAGAAACTTGGAAATGTAGTGAACAATGAGGAGGACAGTAACAGACTTCAGGAGGACAGACAGACTGGTGAAATGGGCAGACACATGGCGGATGAAACTTAATGCAGAGAAGTGTGAAGTGATGCATTTTGGAAGGAAGAATGAGAAAAGGCAATATGAACTAAATGGTGCAATTTTAAACAGAGACACCTGGGAGTATACACACACAAACCTTTGAAGGTGGCAGAACAAGTTGAGAAGGTTAAAAAAGCAAACGGGATCCCGGGCTTTAGTAATAGAGAGTACAAAAGCCAGGAAGTTATGCTAAACCTTTATAAAACACTAATACGATAGCAAAATACTGCAGATGCTGGAAATCCGAAATAACAACAGAAAACACTGGAAAAACTCAGCAGGCCAGGCAGCATCCGTGGAGAGAGAAACAGAGTTAACGTTTCAGGTCGATGACCTTTAGTTCGGCGCCAGCTGGAGTATTGTGGCCAATTCTGGGCACCGCACTTTAGGAAGGATGTGAAGGCTTTGGAGAGGGTGCAGAGGAGATTTACGAGAATGGTTCCAGGGATCAGGGATTACAGTTATGTGAATAAACTGGAGAAGCTGAGGTTGTTCTCCTTGGAGCAGAGAAGGCTAAGAGGAGATTTGATAGCGGTGTTCAAAATCATGAAGGGTTTAGATAGAGTAAATAAAGAGAAACTGTTGCGAGTGGCTGAAGGGTCGATAACCAGAGGGCACAGATTTAAGGTGATTGGCAAAAGAACCAGAGGTGACATGAGGAAAAACTTTTTTACCCCATCAAACCTTCCCCTGTAAGCAAAGTCTGTCTATGCGGGAAGTATACCTCAGTGTATTTAAAATTTATTCCAATCTTCCCTGTGGAAACATAACAAGCTGGTTCAGCAGCAGCCCTGTGACTATCACACGGACACAACTTCCTCTCCCTCATTCCACTGGATTGCAGATCCATAACCTCAGTCCTTTGCACGTGCGACTCCAATCACACACCTACCTTTGTCACTCTCCTGCCACACACACACACACACACACACACACACAAACAGGGTAAAATACAGAAATGAAGTTCAACACAGATAAATGTGAGGTATTACATTTTGGTAGGACAAATAAGGAGGTCACTTATTACTTGGAGGGTGCGAGTCTGGGTGGGGTAGAGGAACAAAGGGATCTCGGAGTACAAATACACAAATCACTAAAAGTTGCGATACAGGTTAGCAAGGCCATAAAAAAAGCAAATCAAGCACTAGGTTTTATTTCTGGAGGTATAGAATTGAAAAGTAGAGATGTTATGCTAAACCTGTATCGAACCTTGGTTAGACCACACTTGGAGTACTGCGTACAGTTCTGGTCGACATATTATAAAAAGGATATAGAGGCACTGGAGAGGGTGCAGAGAAGATTTACAAGGATGATACCAGAAATGTGAGGGTATACATATCAGGAAAGGATGAACAGGCTGGGTCTCTTTTCTCTTGAAAAAAGGCAGCGGAGGGGTGACCTAATAGAGGTCTTTAAAATTATGAAAGGTTTTGATAGAGTGGATACAGAGAGAATGTTTCCACTTGTGGGGAAGAGCAAAACTGGAGGCCATCAATATAAGAGAGCATTCGCAACAAGGTGGATGAATTAATGGCACGAATAGAAGTAAATGGGTATGATGTAATTGCCATTACAGAGACATGGTTGCAGGGTAACCAAAGCTGGGAACTGAATGTTCCAGGGTACTCAACATTTAGGAAGGACAGACAAAAAGGAAAAGGAGGTGGCGTAGCACTGTTAATAAGGGATGAGATCGGTACGGTAGAGATAAACGATCTTGGCTCAACAGATCGTGATGTAGCACTGGAATCAGTTTGGGTGGAGCTAAGAAACAGCAAAGGGCGGAAAACATTGGTGGGAGTTGTGTATAGGCCACCAAACAGTAGTGGTAATGTAGGGCACAGTATCAATCAAGAAATTAGAAGTGCATGCAACAAGGGCAATACGGGAATCATGGGGGACTTTAATCTACATATTGACTGGGCAAATCAAATTGCCACTGATGGTGTGGAGGACGAATTCTTGGAATGCATGAGAGATGGTTTCCTGGATCAGTATGTGGAGTAACCAATCAGGGAAAAGGCTATTCTGGATCTGGTACTGTGTAATGAGAAAGGGCTAATCAATAATCTTATGGTAAAGGGGCCTTTAGGGACAAGTGACCATAATATGATTGAATTTTACATTAAGTTTGAGAGTGATGCAGTCCAATCTGAAACTAAGTTCTTCAATCTAAACAAAGGAAACTACAAGGGTATGAGGGACAAGTTGGCCATGGTAGATTGGGAGACTACACTAAAAGGTATGAAGGTGGACATACAATGGCTAACATTCAAGGAAATAATGCATAACTTGCAACAAACATATATTCCTCTAGGGCTAAAAACCCAAAAGGAAAAGTGATCCAACCATGGCTAACAAAAGAAATTAAAGCTAGTATTAAGTCAAAGGAGGAAGCTTATAAAAGTTGCCAGAAAAAGCAGTCAGCCTGAGGATTGGGATATTTTTAGGAATCAGCAAAGGTATTGATAAATAAAGGGAAAATGGAATATGAGCACAAACTAGCGAAAAATATAAAAAGGGATTGTAAAAGCTTCTATAGGTATGTGAAAAGGAAAAGACTGGCGAAGGTAAATGTAGGTCCTTTATAGTCAGAGACAGGAGAATTTATAATGGGGAATGAGGAAATGGCGGAGAAATTAAATAAATACTTTGTTTCTGTCTTCACGGAGGAAGACACAAAAAACCTCCCAGAAATACGAGAAAACCAAGGGTGTGACAAGAATAAGGAACTTAAAGAAATTAGTAAAAAAACAGTAGTAGCAAAATTAATGGGACTAAAAGTCGATAAATCCCAAGGACCAGATGACCTACATCCTAGGGTTTTGAAAGAGGTGGCCATTGGGATAGTGGACTCATTGGTTGTCATTTTCCAAAATTCTATAGATTCTGGAACGGTTCCTGCAGATTGGAGGAGAGCAAATGTAACCCCACTATTTAAGAAAGGAGGGAGAGAGAAAACAGGGAACTACAGACCTGTTAGCCTCACATCAGTAGTTGGAAAAATGCTGGAATATATTATAAAGGATGCAATAACTGGGCACTTAGAAACTAATAGTAAGATTGGGCAGAGTCAACATGGATTTATGAATGGGAAATCCTATTTAACAAACCTATTGGAGTTCTTTGAGGATGTAACTAGTGGAGTAGACAAAGGGGAACCGGTAGATGTGGTGTATTTGGATTTTCAGAAGGCCTTCGATAAGGTCCCACACAAGAGGTTGGTGAACAAAATTAGGGCAAATGAAATTGGGGGTAATATACTAGCATGGATTGAGAATTGGTTAACAGACAGAAAACAAAGAGTAGGGATAAACGGGTCTTTTTCAGGATGGCAGGCTGTGACTAGTGGGGTACTGCAAGGATCGGTGCTTGGACCCCAGCTATTCACAATCTATATCAATGATTTGGATGAGGGGACTAAATGTAACATTTCCAAATTTGCTGATGATACAAAGCTAGGTGGCAGTGTCAGTTGCGAAGAGGATGTGAAAAGGCTTCAAGGGGATCTCGACAGGCTCAGTGAGTGGGCGAGAACATGGCAGATGGAATATAATGTGGATAAATGTGAAGTTATCCACTTTTGGTAGAAAAAACAGAAAGGCAGAGTATTTCCTAAATGGTGAAAGATTAGGGAATGCAGATACTCAAAGGGACCTGGGTGTCCTTGTGCATGAGTCACTGAAAGTGAATGTGCAGGTGCAGCAAGCCATTAGGAAGGCAAATGGTATGCTGGCCTTCATTACAAGAGGATTTGAGTACAGGAGTAAAGAAGTCTTACTCCAATTATATAGGGCCTTGGTGAGACCACACCTGGAGTACTGTGTACAATTTTGGTCTCCTTACCTAAGGAAGGATATACTTGGCATAGAGGGAGTGCAATGAAGGTTCACGAGATTGATTCCTGGGATGGCGGGACTGTCGTATGAGAAGAGACTGAGTAAACTAGGCCTGTATTCTCTTGAATTCAGAAGAATGAGAGGGGATCTCATTGAAGCATACAAAATTATTACAGGGCTTGATAGGGTGGATGCTGGGAGAATGTTTCCCTTGGCTGGGGAGTCTAGAACCAGGGGCCACAGCCTCAAGATAAAGGGTAGGCCATTCAGGACTGAGATGAGAAGAAATGTCTTCACAGAGGGTGGTGAATCTTTGGAATTCTCTACCCCAGAGGGCTGTGGAGGCTCAGTCATTGGGTATATTCAAAACAGAAGTTGATAGATTTCTGACTAGTAAGGGCATCAAGGGATATGGCGATAGGGCCGGTGAATGGAGTGGAGGCAGAAGAACAGCCATGATCTCATTGAATGGCGGAGCAGGCTCGAAGGGCCGAATGGCCTACTCCTGCTCCTATTTCTTATGTTCTTATAGTCACCAAGAAATCCAATAGGGAATTCAGAAGAAACTCCTTTACGCAGACAGTGGTGAGAATGTGGAACTCGCTACCACAGGGAGTAGTTGAAGCGAATAGTATAGATGCACTTAAGGGGAGGCTAGATAAGCATATGAGGGAGAAGGGAATAGAGGGTTTTGCTGATAGATTTCGAGGAGGCTCGAGTGGAGCATAAACGCTGGCATGGACTGGTTGGGCCGAATGGCCTGTTTCTGTGCCGTATATTCTCGGTAATCCCATCACTCGGCTCATTAACTCAATCACCACCGCTTGCTGGACCTGTGCTGGATGGCCCTTTAGATCGCTGCCGTCATTCTCGGGTCACTCCCGAGCTCGGGCATGAAACCAGGACATTTAGATAAAATACCGGCTACAGGCTTAAAGGATCCTGCAGGACAAGAGTGCAAAGGCGGCATCCTTGAGAAAAATACCCCCATCTTATTGAATATTAAAAAGCAGGGGAGGTGGTTGGAGGGCTCAGCCTAACTACACAGTAGAGCAGAAACAGCGATCTCTGCTGCTGGCACTGTAATGCACTGGATTCAACACGGGTCAGATGTGGGGCTACAACATTGCAGTCCCAATTCTACACCCCAGGCTCGTGTCTAGCGAGGCTCCACATCACCAGCAGAGCCTGGCAATTTCTGCCCACTAGGTTTGTCACTTTTTATGAAGATGTTAGTGAGCAGATATTTTTTGAGGGATACGCAAAGATGAGACCACTTTATGCTCGTCTGGTAACGGTTCTTTAAATAGACTGCAAGCTATTGAAAACTACAAACCAGAATGGCCATTATTCCATATAGAGGAAGAAGAGAAGCAAGGCCCACCTCCCAGCACCTGCTCATTCGTCACCCTTGGAAAAAGCCGATGAACACACAGCTCTTGACTGAAGCATGTATGAAGCACGGCAAAAGGAAACCCAACCAGAGGAAAGGGAGAAAACCATGACATCCTTTCCAAAAGAGGCAATGGTACAGTACGATGCGCTTGAGCCCCGTGAAGTGCTGGGATGTTGGTAGACACCTTCGTCCTGACTTCCAGCCAGAGATGTGCTGCCTCGGGGTGGCACCGCGAAGATCAGACCTTTCCTTCGAGACAGGAAGATAATCATCCAGTACCAGTCTTCAACCTGCCTCTGGTTCCAGCGCATTAGCAGCAGGCGGCAGCGAGCCATTGCTGCCTGGTCTCGGTTACAGAAGGTAAGTGATACCGGGAGGATTAGATAATGTGGCAAAAAGATTTGAGAGAGAGGGGAGTGACTTCACAAAAATCTTATAAATATTTTGCATTGCAATTGCGTATCACTCAGACTCAATTCTCCAGAAAGCTCATGGACTATGGGGGTGCCCATCACACTCCTCACTACCAGTGCCACCAAGCTTAGTGTATCAGACCAGTAGATTACAACGTACTCTTAATTCAGTCACTTAATTTGAATTATCAGATCATTTGTACTTTTTTAGCACCAATTTCCCATGTTTTTATATTGCTTCATTCAAATGTTTTGATCATTCAGTTCTTTTTACACAGGATTACAAAGAATATACGGCACAGAAACAGGTCCAACCGGTCCATGCCGGTGTTTATGCTCTACTTGACCCTCCTCCCGTCTTTCCTCATCTAAATCTATCAGCATAACCCTCTATTCCCTTTTCCCTCATGTGCTTGTCCAGCCTCCCCTTAAATGCATCTATACTATTCACTTCAACCACTCCCTGTGGTAGCGAGTTCCACATTCTCACCACTCTCTGGGTAAAGAAGTTTCTCCTGAATTCCCTATTGGATTTCTTGGTGACTATCTTATATTGATGGCCTCTAGTTTTGCTCTTCCCCACAAGTGGAAACATTCTCTCTGTATCCACTCTATCAAAACCTTTCATAATTTTATAGACCTCTATTAGGTCACCCATCAGCCTTCTATTTTCAAGAGAAAAGAGACCCAGCCTGTTCATCCTTTCCTGATCTGTATACCCTCGTATTTCTGGTATCATCCTTGTAAATCTTCTCTGCAGCCTCTCCAGTGCCTCTCTATCCTTTTTATAATATGGTGACCAGAACTGCACACAGTACTCCAAGTGTGGTCTAACCAAGGTTTGATACAGGTTTAGCATAACTTCCCTACTTTTCAATTCTACCCGTCTAGAAATAAAACCTAGTGCTTGGTTTGCTTTTTTTATGGCCTTGCTAACCTGTGTCGCAACTTTTAGTGATTTGTGTATTTGTACTCCGAGATCCCTTTGTTCCTCTACCCCACCTAGACTCGCACCCTCCAAGTGATAAGTGACCACCTTATTCTTCCTACCAAAAACCAAAATGTAATACTTCACATTTATCCGTGTTGAATTTCATTTGCCAATTATTTGCCCATTCTGCAAGTTTATTAATGTCCTCCTGTAACTTGTTGCAGTCCTCCTCAGTATTGACTATCCCCCACAATTTGGTGTCATCCGCAAATTTAGAAAGTGTTTTTATTTCCAAATTCTAAATTGTTAATGTAAATTGTGAACAGCAGTGGTCCCAGCACTGATCCTTGTGGAACATCACTACCCACCTTCTGCCACTGTGAATAGCTGCCCTTTACCCCTACTCTCTGCTTTCTGTCTTGAAGCCAGCCAGCAATCCATTCTGCTACTTGTCCCCTGACTCCACATTCTCTGACCTTGTTCATTAGTCTATTATGGGGTAACCTTATCGAAGGCCTTTTGAAAATCTAGATAAATTACATCTACTGCATTACCATTGTCTACTCTCTCTGTTACCTCTTCAAAAAATTCAATGAGGTTGGTCAAGCAAGACTTTCCCTTTTGAAATCCATGCTGACTATTCATTATGTTGTTTTTGGTATCTAGATGTTCTTCTATTTTCTCCTTTAGTAGGGATTCCATTATTTTTCCTACCACCGATGTTAAGCTGACTGGTCTATAGTTCCCTGGACATGTTCTATCCCCCTTCTTAAATATCATTAACTATCCGCCAGTCCTCTGGCACTACACCTTGTTCTAACAAATTATTAAATATGTGTAGTCATGCCTCTGCTATCTCTTCCCTAGATTATTTTAAAATGCGTGGATGCATTTAGTGCAAAAAGACAATTGGGCTCACAGGACGAGAGTGTAGAGAGCGATAATCAGCCTTAGGCTCATACACTTTAATACTTTATGGTATGTTTCTTGTGCAATATTCTTAACTCATCACCTCAAATTGCTGCTGTCACCGATACACAAGAATAGTTCATCCAACTGCTGTTAACAGCAACAAATGAGAAAGTCACTTTTTTAAATTTATACCCTGTTATTCCACACAGTAAGTTAGATGTTTTTAAATATATATATATATATTTATAAAGACTGCTTCCCACCTGTAACAGTTTGAGAGACTCAATTGATCGATTACCAGATAGTCACAGATGAGGAAAGCCATTCGGCCCATCTCCGTTCACCCAGAGCGATAAACCTTAGTCCCTCCCCTCCCCATTGCAGCATCGAACTGTTTGTTCAATGATTCAGGGGTTTCACCCACACTACTCTTCCTGCAAATCCATTCCATACATTGATCACTCTGGGTGACGGAGAATATCCTGAGATCAGTCCTAAATGTCCCTTTTCCAATTCTAATGCAGGTCCTCTTGTCCGACTCTTGCTATTGAATTTGATGTCATATTCCTGGTTTACCTTTTTCATCCCTTTAGCGATCTTGTGTATCTCGGTATTATTGTGTCGCTGCACCAGATCATCGGCTCTCAGATGCCTCCTTTCCAAGCTGAAGAGCCCAAGTCTCTCCCGTCACTCCTCATAACTCAGACCCTGACCCTGGGGACCACCCCCGTGGCTCTTCTCTCCAGCGCTCCCTTGTGTCTCGGTGACCAGAGCGGGGCACAGGACTCGAGGTGCGGTCTGGCCAGAGCATGGTACAGCTTGATTACTGCTCCCTCTGACTTCTACTCGACTGTTCGACCGTGTAGTTCAGCATTGGATTGCTGCTCTGCACTGCTTGACTGAACAGATACATTTGGTATCAATAAATATATTTTAATATTCCAGAATTGGCAATCTGTAAAGTTATGGGAGTTGCTGACTCAAATCTGAGGGGAGAATTCGTCCAGATCAGGACATTAGATATAGTGCGACACCTTGTCACCTCTTGGTACAGCAGTAATTCTAACCAGAGATGGCGAGCTGGAGTTTAGATTATCCAATTCTTGTTTTGTTCTTCCATTTGTGGAATTTAGACTACGTTACAGGTACTTGCACAGTGCATAACATTGCACAAGTCAACAGAAAGCCTGTCGAGTGTGGCTTCCTAGTTTTGTTTACAGTGAACTGAACACCAGCTATTATCTGAACACCCTCTGGTCCCAATTAATTCAGACAATTCATGCTGCTTTGCACCTGGAATCTTTATATAGCACACGAAGCCACACCCTTTCCTATTCTTTGTCTGGTAGCTTGGACTAAAATATTTGATGAGATAACAGTGCAGGGTATCAATTTATCACAACACTTAGCTCCCCAGCCCACATCGTGTACAACACTGCTTAAAAAAAAGACAAAAGACCATCAGATCTAGAACACAACTTGATTTGAGATGGAATCCACGAATCACAAGAGCCAGGCTGGAGCTGCAGGCGGCTTGGACAACCCACGCCTCGAACGGCCCAGGAATGGGCCTCTAGTAATCTCAGCACATTGTCAAAGTGCGACAACTTCACACCATTTCTGCTTACAGTTACCGCAGAAAGGATTGAAGTTCATGCTTCATCTGGTTATGCAAAATAAATTGAAATAACTTTAACTACTTCCAATAATGACTTCCCTAGGGGTTTTCATCTGCATTCATTCTCTATTGATACAGAGCAATGCAAAAGGGGAGGGACTGACAAACGGAAAGCCCTGCAATGCTCCGTCAATAACAGGTCTCACGGTCAGTCGTTCAGTCGCTGCAAGTTGTTGATATATCAGAAGCTACAGCCTGAAAAATAAACCAACTTCAAGTGATGACTTGGGAACTCCTGAGCTCCAGGCTGAGGCTTCCCACACAGGAACAGACAGGCCTCGGAGAAAACACCGCTGCAAGCATCTTAAACACAGAAAAGGCTGTTATACAGGCAAGACTGTTGTAAAGTTTGTAATTTTTTTGGCTTTATTATGCTACAAACTTTATTTCCAAAGGTATGTCTTCAATTTAGTGACAACACAAAAATGCCACCAAAAGGATTTTCCAACAGGTCTTTGATTGAATCAGTGAATAGTACAGCACAGGAGGAGGCCATTCGGCCCATCGAGTCTGCGCCGGCTCTTTCGAAGAGCGATCCAGTCAGTCCCACTCCCCCTGCTCTTCCTCATATCCCTGCAATTCTTTCTCCTTCAAGTATTTATCCAATTCCCTTTTGAAGGCTGCTATTGAATCTGTGTCCACTGCCCTATCAGGCAGCGCATTCCAAATCCTAACCACTCGTTGTGTAAAAAAGTTTTTCCTCATGTCGCCTCTGGTTCTTTTGCCAATCACCTTAAATCTGTGTCCTCTGGTTATCGGTTCATTCTTTAAAAAATTGGTAGCTGTTGCTTTCCATTTTTAATTTTATTTTCCAACTTTATGATTTGTGGTTTTGACTCCTGCTTTCTATTGGCCGATTGCTGACTGGGACAATTCCCAACTGCTCAGTTGTGATTTGTTCCTGTATCACGAATATGAGATTTCAGCCAATCGGTTACAAGCATGATATAAAATTTGCATATAGAAATATTCCAATGTGAGGAACAGCGTGCACGCTCGATGCAACACATGTCCAGCGAACACTGTTCACAATAAGTCACAAGTGTAAGATAGAAACTATATACAAACTGAAATTAAACTAGTCGAAAATTTAGCAAAGCCAGAGGAGATAAATAGCATGTTCACTCAATTACCGCAAATATCATATTCCTGGAACAGCAAAGCCCTCTCCCAATCAGTAGGCAGCAACCGGGAATGAAAACCAAGTTCGTAAAACTTTAAATCAAACCTGGCCATCCAGCTACCAATAAAAGAAAGACTTGAGAAAATGCTTTGCCAATCAAGGACTTAAAATAAGGCTCGTTACAATAAAGACATTAAAAATGTATATTTCACAGTAACATAATTAAAAAGTAACCCATAAAACGGTCTTCTGTATCTCAGAGTGCCTTTATTGCAGTTTTACTTAAAGGCCTTAATCTCTCTGAAAAGCCTGGGCTTGCAGTTGATATTTTATCCCCAGAGCGATCACTCTGTGCTTGCACTCCCCTGGAACACACGGCCTCTCCCCCAGCATTGCAACGGCCGGGCGTCTCCCTTGTGCTACATCAGCAATTCACAGTTCACTCGTTTGTGTGAATGATTTGAAAAAGACAGCTGGAGAGTTAATTCCAACAGCTTTGTTTAAAGCTTCATATTTAAGCTATTATATTGTTTTTTATGCATGTATGCATGAGAGAGAGAGAAAGAGAGAGGATTTGAACACCAGTTCTTTTGTTTATATTTAATATACAAGACAATCATTGTCCACAGAAAGATGCATTTTTCTCAATGAAAATGTTGAATGATGACCTCAGGAACTCCTCACAATCTTTTTTTTTATTAGTTCACGGGATGTGGGCGTCGCTGGCAAGGCCGGCATTTATTGCCCTACAGAAGCTGGTGAGCCGCTGCAGTCCGTGTGGCGAAGGCACTCCCACAGAGCTGACTTTGTTGTAGCAGTTTGTTACAACTGAGTGTCTCGCTGGGCCATTTCAGAGGCAGTTAAGAGTCAACCACATTGCTGTGGGACTGGAGTCACATATAGCCCAGACCGGGTAAGGACGGCAGATTTCCTTCCCTAAAGGACATTAGTGAACCAGATGGGTTTTTACGACAATCCGGTAGTTTCATGGTCATTCCAGATTTATTTAACTGAATTTAAATTCCACAGCTGCCATGGTGAGATTTGAACTCACTGCTCCGGATTATTAGTCCAGGCCTCTGGATTACTAGTCCAGTAACATAACCACTATGCTACCGTACCTCTCCGGGAATAGAAAAATAAGCCACAATCTGGGTTCTGACCTGCAGCCTGAATAGCAATTAAACTCTGAATGACCTCCCCCAATGTTTACTTAACAATTAGACTTTGTGGCCTTCAGGGGACACAGCTTCACCTTAGCAGTAGGATAATACATTGCATGAGACAGCATAAAACAACACAACATCCAACTTAACATCTGCCATGGGAGATCACCAGTAGATATATAAAACCATTCGATTTCAGGCTATAACTCTCTACTGGTATTTCCAGAACATTCCTTTCCTCTCAGCTCTCTCGTTTCCTAGCTTTATGTCTAATTTCTTCTTTCTTCCTCCATTTTTCCTCGCTTTCATACGCTAGGTTACTAGCACCGACTTTCCACCCACCCCAACCCACCGCCCATTGGAACCAGGGCACTCAGGGTTGGAAGCTGCTGCAGCCCTGCCCCCTTGCAATTCCCCATTTCCCGGTGCTGGGACCGGCAGCGGAGAGTACATCACCCTTGTATGACAATAGCATGCAATTCGGAGAAGTATGTCCTCAGATAAGAATGGGGAGCACTTTTACACAAACTCATTCCCTCCAGGCTTTCCTTCCTCTTTACTAATCACTTTCATCCTATTGTGACGTTCATACTCCAACTCTTCAAATCACATCTTTAGTACAAAGCAGATTACAAGTTAGACGTTATACGTTACTTGTAATATCTGCGGCAAGCAGTTGTAGCAACTTCTATCTGGAAGTTTTTTTGGGTGGTGGGAAAAATCTAAGTTTTTGTCGAGATATAATTGTAATTTCCAGATTACACCCCCCACAAAGAAAATTCACTTATATAAATGTAGAGGGTTGTTGTAAGCCGAGAGACTGTTCTCTGGGTTAGTGCAAAGCAGGTACGAGCTGAATAAATGAGCAATCTACTTGCTTTTGTGCTTCAAAACCAGTTAAGATAGTTTTAAAAACTTTCAGTTCATCAGATAGTTACATAAACAGCGTGACATTCCGCCCCCCTTAAAGCAGGGGGCCACACGATGCATGTAAACTGCAGCACTATTAGGATCTAGATTTTGTAAATTTTTTCCTTTCTTAAAAAAGTCGACAAACACACGGGTCCATGGGACATCAGATAATACCCGATTAGTTAAATCTTTAAAACAGATGAACATGTACAGATTGTTCGACTTTGGTTAAACTGCCCATCAGATACTGATTTGCTGTGGATGCCCCATGAATTCGTTTGCTGATCATAAAAACACACGACAGAAACACCCAAACTGGTTCTTTGACCTACACAACAGATTCTGAATTTAAGATACCAAAGATTTCTATCAGCAATAGCAGTAAAACATGCACATAATGATTACAGGAGATTTCAAGTGTACAATGGTGTGCGTTAATAACTTGCTGTACCAACTAGTAAATTCAGTTTTGTTCATAAAGTGCTAAATAACATTACTAATATCAATTACCAGAGCCACTGGGAGTGGAGGTGTTGGCTGGTGCTTGGGGTCGGGATCCCCGATCGGTACCTGGTGGCAGGGGATCTACCGACCTTCTCCTTAAAAACAGTGAGGACTGGGCGCTTAATATTCAAGGGTACAAGGTGTTCAGAAAAGATAGGGAAGGAAAAAAGGGAGGTGGGGTGGCAGTGCTGATTAAGGAAGACATTGTAGTGTTGGAAAGGGAGGATGTTCTTGAGGGGACAAGGACAGAATCCATTTGGTTAGAGTTGAGGAGCAAAAAGGGTGTGATCACGCTATTGGGGGTATTCTATAGGCTTCCAAATAGTGAGCGGGAGGTAGAGGAGCAAATCTGCAGGGAAATCACAGAGATATGCAAGAGCTATAGAGTGGTGATATTGGGGGTCTTTAATTACCCAAATATCGATTGGGATAATGCTAGGGTAAAGGAGGGGGAGGAATTTCTGAAATGTGTTCAGGAGAATTTCCTTGACCAGTATGTTCTTGGCCCAACTAGGAAGGAGGCATTGCTGGATCTGGTGCTGCGGAATGAGGTGGGTCAGGTCAACCATGTGTCTGTGGGAGAACACTTGGGTACGAGTGATCATCGTATCATAAGATTTAGATTAGCAATGGAGAGGAGCAAGGAACAATCTAGAGTGGAACTTCTAAACTGGAATAGGGCTAACTTCAATGGGATGCGAAAGGATCTAGCCAGAGTAAAATGGAACCAAAGACCGACAGGAAAAACTGTAATGGAACAATGGGTGATCTTTAAGGAGGAGATGTTCCAAGTACAGGCTAGATACATTCCAACAAGAGGGAAGGGTAAGGGAACCAAAGCAAGGGCTCCTTGGATGACGAGGGAGATAGAGAAGATGATCAAACAAAGAAAGGTGTATGATGCATGTCAGGTGAATTCTTCAAGGGAGAACCAGACCAAATACAATAAGTTGAGAGGGGAAATGAAGATGAAAATAAGATTGGCAAAGAGAGAATATGAGTAGAATGGCAGTAAACATAAAAGGGAACCCAAAAATCATGTAAACAGTAAGCGGGTAGTAAGAGGCGGAGTGGGGCCTATTAGTGACAAAGAAGGTGATATATGCTTAGAGGCGCAGGGCAAGGCTAGAATACTAAATCAGTACTTTGTATCGGTGTTTACTAAGGAGGTGGATGCTAACAAAATATCGGTAGAAGTGGAAAAGGTAGAAGCAATGGAAGGGGTGAAAATTGATAGACAGGATGTACTAGAAAGACTGGGTATGCTTAGAGTGGACAAGTCGCCTGGTAAAGATTGTTTGCATCCCAGGTTGTTAAGGGAATTGGGGGAGGAGATAGTGGAAGGGCTTGCCATAATTTTCCAATCTTCCCTAGATGCGGGGGAGGTGCCTGAGGATTGGAAAGTGGCAAATGTGACACCATTGTTCAAGAAAGGGTGTAAGGACAATCCTAGTAACTACAGGCTGGTCAGTTTATCAGTGGTGGGTAAAGTTTTAGAAACAATAATCAAGGAAAAAATTAACGGGCACTTGGAGAGGCTTAAGATAATTAGAGAGCCAACACGGGTTTGTAAAAACAGATCGTGTTTGACTAATCCAATTGAATTTTTTGATGAAGTAACAGAGGATTAATGAAGGGAATGCAATGGATGTTGTCTCCATGGATTTTTGGAAAGCGTTTGACAAAGTACCACATAGAAGGCTGGTTAACAAAATTGAGGCTCATGGAATAGGTGGGTCAGTGACAGCTTGGATAAGGAATTGACTTAATGACAGAAAACAGCGAGTTGTGGTACATCACATTTATATTTTATTTTTTCATCCACCCTTTTATTTGCCCCCCCCCCTTTTTTTTTCCCTCCCAGAAGCTGGCAGCTGTCCTTCATTCTGCCAGTGCATTTCACACTTCTTTTAGCCTCAACCTGTCACTAACACCTCCTCTTGCCTTGATCATCTCTTAATGTCTCTCAATGTCTCTTAATCTCTCCTTTTGTTCTTTCATCGCCTCCCCCTTTTCCCAGCTTTATCCTTGCTTTAAATCTAGTTCATTTCCTGCTTTTTTCTAGTTCTGACGAAAGGTCTTCGACCTGAAACGTTAACTCTGTTTCTCTCTCCACGGATGCTGCCTGGCCTGCTGAGTTTTTCTAGCGTTTTCTGTTGTTATTTTGGATTTCCAGCATCCGCAGTATTTTGCTATCATATCGAGTTGTGGTAAATGGCTGTTTTTCAGACTGGAGGATGGTAGACAGTGGTGTTCCCCAAGGGTCAGTGCTGGGGACACTGCTTTTTTTGATATATATAAATGACCTGGATATTGGAATACAGAGTAGAATTTCTAAATTTGCCGATGACACCAAACTTGGGGGTGTGGCAAACAGTGAGGCTGATACCAATTGACATATTGAGAGAGTGATTAGCAAAGCATATGGGATCTTGGGCTTCATAAATAGAGGTATTGAGTACAAAAGTAGAGAAGTTATGCTGAACCTGTATAAAGCGCTGGTTAGGCCACAACTGGAGTATTGCATCCAGTTCTGGTCACCACACTTTAGGAAGGATGTGAAGGCCCTTGAGAGGGTGCAGAGGAGATTTACCAGAATGGTTCTGGGGATGGGGAATATTAGCTACAAGGACAGATTGGAGAAGCTGGATTTGTTTTCATTAGAGCAAAGGAGGTTGCAGGGTGATTTGATAGAGGTGTACAAGATTATGATGGGTTTGGATAGGCTAGACGGGGAAAGGCTGTTCCCACTAGTTGATGGTACAAGGACTAGGGGACACAGATTTAAGGTTTGGCCAAGAGATACAGTGGGGGACATGAGGAAAAACTTTTTTACGCAGCGAGTGGTGAGGACCTGGAACTCGCTGCCGACGGAAGTGGTGCAAGCGGAGAAACTCAATGTTTTCAAGGGGAGACTGGATAGGCACTTGAGGGAAATAAACTTGCAGGGTTACAGAGATAGAGCGGGGGAATGGGACTGACTGGATTGCTCCAGAGAGCCGGCACGGACTCGATGGGCCGAATGGCCTCCTTCTGTGCTGTTATGACTCTATGACTCTACATGACAAAGTAGAGAACGTTATGAAGGCTAGACTATCCCAGTATCCACTGGGAAAATGAAAGTCTTCCCTGAAAACTACAGGCCTGAAAGCAAATGTTTGAGATCATGATCCCGAGGTGCGAGGCTGTAATCAAAGAGATATCTGAGGGAAGAGGCTCAATGCAAGGAGGAAAATATTAAAAAGGTGGACATTGGTCGGACCACACAGGTTCGAAGCCCTGGATCTCCAGAGTTACATTTTCCCGGTGCAAACAGAATGATAGAGACAGCACAACCCAACAGTAAAAGTTAACTAAAGCACGCCAACGAAATAGGGAGGATTTCCTTTTGTGAGCTCAAGACCTTGCGGCTCCTTTAAGCCTTGGCCTGTGGCAGCAGCTAATAATCAGGGCTCTGAAACACTCGGCACTCCTTCTATTAAATGTGATGCATTTCCCAGAGCTCCATCAAAGGGTTTCCAGCAGGCTGGTGATGAGAAGAATGCTCTGTACTCCTCCCTACAGCAAACTAAGCAGACTGGAAGAGTGGGTTTATTTTAGAATGAGGCACAGCCCTGCCCACTGGGCTGATCCTTCAGTTTAAATCACTCTCAGTCAGTGGAAGCTGCAACACCTGCCCCTGACCGAACAGCATGATACCACCAGAGGTGCCTTGTCTCTTCATGGGATTACTTTGACTTTGTCAGTTTAATGTTGGAGATGGATCTGGTGCTGCGGAATAAGGTGTGCCAGGTCGACCAAGTGTCTGTGGGAGAACACTTGGGTACGAGTGATCATCGTATCATAAGATTTAGATTAGCAATGGAGAGGAGCAAGGAACAATCTAGAGTGGAACTTCTAAACTGGAATAGGGCTAACTTCAATGGGATACGAAAGGATCTAGCCAGGGTAAAATGGAACCAAAGACTGACAGGAAAAACTGTAACGGAACAATGGGTGATCTTTAAGGAGGAGATGCTCCAAGTACAGGCAATGTACATTCCAACAAGAGGGAAGGGGAAGGGAACCAAAGCAAGGGCTCCTTGGATGACGAGGGAGATTGAGAAGATGAGGAAACAGTAAAAGAGGGTGTATGATGCATGTCAGGTGAATTCTTCAAGGGAGAACCAGACCAAATACAATAAGTTGAGAGGGGAAGTGAAGATGAAAATAAGATTGGCAAAGAGAGAATATGAGAGTAGGATGGCGGTTAACATAAAAGGGAACCCCAAAATCTTCGACCGGCATGTAAACAGTAAGCGGGTAGTAAGAGGCGGGTTGGGGCCTATTCGGGACAAAGAAGGTGATATATGCTTAGAGGCGCAGGGCAAGGCTAGAATACTCAATCAGTACTTTGTATCGGTGCTTACTAAGGAGGTGGATGCTGACAAAACATTGGTAAAAGTGGAAAAGTTAGAAGCAATGGAAGGGGTGAAAATTGATAGACAGGATGTACTAGAAAGACTGGGTATGCTTAGAGTGGATAAGTCACCTGGTCCAGATGGCTTGCATCCGAGGTTGCTAAGGGAATTGGGGAGGAGATAGCGGAAGGGCTTGACATAATTTTCCAAACATCCCTAGATGCGGGGGAAGTGCCCGAGTATTGGAAAGTGGCAAATGTGACACCATTGTTCAAGAAAGGGTGTAAGGACAATCCGAGTAACAAACAATAATCAAGGAAAAAATTAATGGGCACTTGGCGAGGTTTAAGCTAATTAAGGAGAGCCAACACAGATTTGTAAAAGGCAGATATTATTTGACTAATCTAATTGAATTTTTTGATGAAGTAACAGAGAGGATTGATGAAGGGAATGCAATGGATGTTGTCTACATGGATTTTCAGAAGGCGTTTGACAAAGTACCACATAGAAGGCTGGTTAACAAAACTGAGGCTCATGGAATAGGTGTGTCAGTGGCAGCTTGGATAAGGAATTGGCTTAAGGACAGAAAACAACAAGTTGTGGTAAATGGCTGTGTTTCAGACTGGAGGATGGTAGACAGTAGTGTTTTCCAAGGGTCAGTGCTGGGGTCACTGCTTTTTTTTGATATATATATATATATATATAGCAAACAGTGAGGATGATACCAATCAACTGCAACAGGACATAGAAAGGCTAGTAGAATGGGCAGATGGAATTTAATACAGAGAAATGTGAGGTGATGCATTTTGGCAGAAGGAACAGGGAGAGGCAATATACACTTAATGGCACAGTTTAAAGAGAGTGCAGGGGCAGAGGGACCTGGGAGTTAATGTGCATCGGTCCCTGAAGGTGGCAGGACATATTAAGAGAGTGGTTAGCAAAGCATATGGGATCTAGGCCTTCATAAATAGGAGGTATTGAGTACAAAAGTGGAGAAGTTATGCTGAACCTTTATAAAGCGCTGGTTAGGCCACAACTGGAGTATTGCGTCCATTTCTGATCACCACACTTTAGGAAGGATGTGAAGGCCCTTGAGAGGGTGCAGAGGAGATTTACCAGAATGGTTCCGGGGGTGGGGGATCTTAGCTACAAGAACAGGTTGGAGAAGCTAGATTTGTTTTCATTAGAGCAAAGGAGGTTGAGGGGTGATTTGATAAACATAGAAACATAGAAACATAGAATCTAGGAGCAGGAGTAGGCCATTCAGCCCGTCGAGCCTGCTCCGCCATTCAATACGATCATGGCTGATCATCCAAATCCAGTACCCTGTCCCTGCTTTAATCCCCACAGTACACATATCCCACCCTACCCCCGTAACCCCACGTATTTAATTCCCCCTAACATATCCCATCCTATCCCCATAACCCCACATAGTTAATCCCCCCTAACACTAAGGGTCAATTTATCATAGCCAAATCAACCTAACCCACACATTTTTGGACTGTGGGAGGAAACCGGAGCACCCGGAGGAAACCCACGCAGACACGGGGAGAATGTGCAAACTCCACACAGACAGTCACCCGAGGTCAGATTCGAACCCGGGTCTCTGGCGCTGTGAGGCACCAGTGCTAACCACTATGCCACCGTGTTGCCCGAAGTTGTACAAGGTTATGACGGGTTTGGATAGGCTAGACGGGGAAAAGGCTGTTGCCACTAGTTGATGGTACAAGGACTAGGGGACACAGATTTAAGGTTTTGGGCAAGAGATACAGGGGGGTTGTGAGGAAAAACTTTTTTTTTTTTTTTTTAAACAGTGTGTGTTGATGACCTGGAATTCGCTGCCGACGGATGTGGTGGAAGCGGAGACACTCAATGTTTTCAAGGGGAGACTGGATAGGCACTTGAGGGAAATAAAGTTGCAGGGCTACGGGGATAGAGCGGGGGAATGGGACTGACTGGATTGCTCTACAGAGAGCTGGCACGGACTCGATGGGCCGAATGGCCTCCTTCTGTGCCGTTATGACTATGACACTATGTTACTACTGGAGTATTGAAAAATTGCCATTTCAAGCACACCCAGCTCATCTTCAGAGCTACTTTCATATTAGTTTAGTGCTGTGCTCATGCCTCGGTCTCCCAAAGTGAGTCTCGCCATGCAGTCAGTGGCAACACAAAAGTAGACTTGCTGCATCCGTTGAGACCCTTAGGCAGGAAGACATAGAAAACAGAGGTCTGGAGTGAGAAAAGGCCACTCGTCCCTTCAATCCTCTGCCTTCCACAGCCCACGTATTATTATTCTACACAATATATATTAATGATCTAGATGAGGGAACTAGAAACATAGAAGATAGGAGCAGGAGTAGGCCATTCAGCCCCTCGAGCCTGTTCCGCCATTTAATGAGATCATGGCTGATCATCCAAATTCAGTACCCTGTCCCTGCTTTCTCCCCATATCCCTTGATCCCTTTAGCCTTAAGAAATATATCCAACTACTTCTTGAATCTATTTAATGAATTGGCCTCAACTGCCTTCTGTGGCAGAGAATTCCACAGGTTCACCACTCTCTGGGTGAAGAAATTCCTCCTCATCTCAGTCCTAAATGGCTTACCCATTATCCTTAGATTATGACCCCTGGTTCTGCAATCACCCGCCATCGGGAACATCCTTCCTGCATCTAGTCTGTCTAGTCCTGTTAGAATTTTATACGTTTCAATGAGATCCCCTCTCATTCTTCTAAACTCTAGCGAATACAAGCCTAACCGACCCAATCTCTCTTCATACGTCATTCCTGCCATCCCAGGTATCAGTCTGGTGAATCTTCGCTGCACTCCCTCCATGGCAAGAACATCCTTCCTCAGATAAGGCGACCAAAACTGCACACAATACTCAAGGTGTGGTCTCACCAAGGCCCTGTACAACTGCAGCAAGACATCCTTGCTCCTGTACTCGAATCCTCTCGCTATTAAGGCCAACATACCATTTCCCTTCTTAACCGCCTGCTGCACCTGCATGCTTACCTTCAGCGACTGGTGCACAAGGACACCCAGGTCTCGTTGCACTTCCCCTTTTCCCAATCTATTGCCGTTCAGATAATAATCCGTCTTCCTGTTTTTGCCACCAAAGTGGATATCCTCGCATTTATCCACATTATACTGCATTTGCCCAATCACCCAACCTGTCCAAATCATACTGGAGTTTCTCTGCATCCTCCTCACAGCACACACGCCCACCCAGCTTTGTGTCATCTGCAAACTTGGAGATATTACATCTAGTTCCCTCGTCTAGATCATTAATATATATTGTGAATAGCTGGATTCCTAGCACCAATCCCTGCGGTACCCCACTAGTCACTGCCTGCCACTCAAAGCCACGATTGAATCTGCCTCCACCACCCTTTCAGGCAGTGCATTCCAGATCCTAACCACTCACTGCGTAAAAGAGTTTTTCCTCATGTCGCCTTTGGTTCTTTTGCCAATCACCTTAAATCTGTGTCCTCTGGTTCTCGACCCTTCCCCCAATGGGAACAGTTTCTCTCTATCTACTCTGAACACCTCTATCAAATCGCATCTCAATCTTCTCTGCTCTAAGGAGAAAAACACCAGCTTCCCCAGTCTATCCACGTAACTGAAGTCCCTCATTCCTGGAATCATTCTCGTCAATATTTTCTGCACCCTCTCTAAGGCCTTCACATTCTTCCTAAAGTGCGGTGCCCAGAATTGGACACAATACTCCAGTTGAGGCCAAACCAGTGTTTTATAACTTCCACGCTTTTGTCATCATAACTTCCTCGCTTTTGTACTCTATGCCTCTATTTATGAAGCCCAGGATCCCGTATGCTTTTTTAACCACTTTCTCATCCTGCCCTGCCACCTTCAATGATTTGTGCACATATACCCCAGGTCTCTCTGTTCATGCACCCCCTTTAGAATTGTACCCTTTAGTTTATATTGCCTCTCCTCATTCTTTCTACCAAAATGTATCACTTTGCATTTTTCTGCGTTAAATTTCATCTACCATGTGTCCGCCCATTCCACCAGCCTGTCTATGTCTTCCTGAAGTCTATCACTATCCTCCTCACTGTTCACTATACCTCCAGGTTTTGTCTCATCTGCAAATTTGGAAATTGTGCCCTGTACACCCAAGTCTAAGTCATTAATATACATCAAGAAAAGCAGTGGTCCTAGAACCAACCCCTGGGGAACACCACTGTATACCTTCCTCCAGTCCGAAAAACAACTGTTCACCACTACTCTCTGTTTCCTGTCATTTAGCCAATTTCATATCCATGATGCCACTGTCCCTTTTATTCCATGGGCTTCAACTTTGCTGGCAAGCCTGTTATGAGGCACTTTATCAAACACCTTTTGGAAATCCATGTACACCACGTCAACCGCATTGCCCTCATCAACCCTCTCTGTTACCTCATCAAAAAACTCGATCAAGTTATTTAAACACGAGTTGCCTTTAACAAATCCGTGCTGGCTTTCCTTATTTAATCCACACTTGTCCAAGTGACTTAATTTTGTCCCTGATTATTGTTTCTAAAAGCTTCCCCACTACTGAGGTTAAACTGTCTGGCCTGTATTTGCTGGGTTTATTTTTACACCCTTTTTTGAACAAAGGTGTAGCATTTGCAATTCTCCAGTCCTCTGGCACCACCCCAGTTTCTAAGGAGGATTGGAAAATTATGGCCAGTATCTCCACGATTTCTTCCTTCACTTCCCTCAGCGTCCTAGGATGCATCCCATCCTGTCCTGGTGATTTATCTACTTTAAGTACAGCCAGCCTTTCTAGTACCTCTTCTTTATCAACTTCACCTGACGAAGGAGCAGCGCTCCGAAAGCTTGTGATTTCAAATAAAACTGTTGGACTATAACCTGGTGTTGTGCGACTTCTCACTTTTGTCCACCCCAGTCCAACACCGGCATCTCCGCATCATGGCCACTATCGACACCACAATTTTTATCCCATCTAGTATCTCAACTACCTCCTCTTTCACTATGACTTTGGCAGCATCTTCTTCCTTGGTGAAGACAGATGCAAAGTACTCATTTAGTACCTCAGCCATGCCCTCTGCCTCCATGCATAGGTCTCCTTTTTGGTCCCTAATCGGCCCCACCCCTCCTCTTACTACTCTTTTACTATTTATATGCCTATAGAAGACTTTTGGATTACCTTTTATGTTAGCTGCCAATCTATTCTCATACCCTCTCTCTGCCCTTTTATTTTCTTTCTCACTTCCCCTCTGACCTTTCTATATTCAGCCTGGTAAGTGTCTTATCTCATCTCCGAGAAGAGCCTCAAAGTGCTTCACACTTTTAAATGCTGTCACTGCTGCTATATGGGTAACATTCTGTGTTTTGTTCACGTTATCGAATTAGTACACGCCCAACCTTTCCCCAGCTGTAGCTTTTATTTCGATCTTCAGGTCTTTGCTCGTGGGGAGGTTTTGCAGATTTTTCAGCAAAGGCTGTGGAAGATCAGGGAGACGAGGAAAGGTCAAGCACAGCCAGTGAGAGTCAACGTGGGAGCAGTGAGACAGGGTGAAGTGGGGCTGGTGATTCGGGGCAAAGCCGGGCCTTCGATGAGGGCCAAGCCGGGGCTCGCCAAATTCACAGAGAGCTTGAAAGTTGCTGGAAATGGTCAACAGAAGCTGCTTGGGCTCCGTGCACTGCCGATTCATCCCCACTGCTCGATAAAACTCACCGAAGCGGATACAGCCCCCCAGAACAGCAGGCAAATAAAAGAGTCCTCAATATGATCTTCTGACCAGGGCCATATGCGTTATGGAGACTGAAGAAGTTAAATTCTACTCTTCGCACAAGGGATTCCAGGACCTTCCTCAGTGCTTTGTAGATCATATTTCACAATTTGGCAAAATAGTTTTGTGAAAACAGAGGCCCAATGGCCTTGCTTGTGACAAAAAATAATTGCAGAGAGTAATTTAAATTGCGGTTACACATATTAAGGCCAAGTTTCCAAGTCTGAAGTGCTGGCACCTTGAAGTCACAGGTACAGGGTTCCATGATTATTGCCCATTAAAACTGACAACTGGACACAAGCTTAAAAATGCCGATAGTCATGAAATGATACTAGTTAGCAGGTGTGATTCTGTACAAGGCAAAAACCACCTTTTACCAACTAGACCATCGGGGGCACTCTTATTACCTTAATATAACCCAAGAAGAGCAGATTCATCTAAACTCCAGTCTTACGTTTTGGTAGAAATAACTCTACACAGGATTACAGAGGATATACGGCACAGAAACAGGCCATTCGGCCCAACCAGTCCATGTCGGCGTTTATGCTCCACTCGAGCCTCCTCCCGTCTTTCCTCATCTAAATCTATCAGCAGAACCCTCTATTCCCTGTATCTGATCTGGGACAATGGAAAATGACAACAGCCCTCTGGGTATGTCAGATAAAATTAATTAAAGTGGCTCCCTTTACATTTCTCCTTGCAGTGTTGGAGCTCGTCTCCCTCCCAACTCACAGGATATCGATACGGTTTAATGCTGTAGATCGAGTCCTCGCGAGGGGCTAAATGGCCTACTCCTGTTCCTGTGATGACCAGCAAATATCAAGCAACTGGAGAGATCCCAGCTTCACCATCTCCCGAGATGGACCAGCATGACATCCACCCCGGGAGAGGGGACTGTCCTGCAGAATTTAAACTGACAGCTTCACTGCACAGAATGCTCCACAGCAGATTCTGTCTCCTGTCTGAATTTGCAAAAACTTTTTTCACGTTAGATTTTAAAAGTTCAGTAGCAGTGTTACCCATTAAAGGCCATAGGCAGAGAATAGACCGCATACAAAGGCCAAAAGTAGAGAGTAGGCCCCAATAAAAAGCCCAGGGACAGGGAGTAGGCCCCAATAAAAGGCCCAGGGACAGGACTAGGGTCCAATAAAGGTCCAGGGACAGGAGTAGGCCCCAATAAAGGCCTAGGGATAGGGAGTAGGCACCAATAAAGGCCCAGGGACAGGGAGTAGGCCCCAATAAAGGCCCAGGGACAGGGAGTAGGCCCATTAAAAGGTCAGGGATAGGGAGTAGGGCCTCAGTCGCCTCACAGAGGATGAATTGCCCCGTTTGACAGACCACAGGTGTGTGAAACAGATGCTGCTGCTCTGCTCGGACTCAAATAGCCCGGCTGGTGTGGATTTTGGTGCGTTATCGGTCGGCCTCACCCCAAACTCCTGGAGAAAAGCCACCCAGAGACTGGCGGCAGTGAACCTGCGCCGAAGAGGAGCTGAGGAAATTGGCAGGAAAGGCGCGAGTTTCCAGAGCTCTGTGGTGAGCAGCAGCCTGCCATCACTGGCTCGCATTTACATATGGCTTTTGACAGAAAAACATCCCAGTTTAACAGAAGGGTAAGAGGTGATCTAATAGAGGTTTTCAGGATGATGAGAGGTTTAATAGAGTAGAGAGAGAAAAACTATTCCCTCTGGCGAGTGGGTCAATAATCAGAGGTCATAGATTTAAAATCATTGGAAAAAGATCTCGAGGGGAGAGGAGGAGAAATGTTTTCACTCAGAGAGTTGTGGGGATCTGGAACGCTCAGCCTGAACAGGTGGTGGAAGCTGATTCCATCAATAATTTTAAAGGGAGTTGGACGGTGCTGGAGGATGAGGAACTCACAGGGTTACGGACAAAAGGTGGGGATGTGGGACTGAGCACGACTGCTCGTTCAAAGAGCCAGCACAGGCACGACGGGCCGAATGGCCTCCTCCTGGGCTGTAAGTTGCTATGATTCTATGAAATTCTGGGGATGTGGGCGTTGCTGGCTAGGCCGGCATTTATTGCCCATTCCCAGTTGCCCTGAGGAGGTGGTGGTGAGCCTCCTTCCTGAACCGCTGCAGTCCGTGTGATGAAGGTACTCCCACCATGGCGCTCAGTAGGAAATTCCAGGTTATTGACCCATTCGATGAAGGAAGGCTGATTATACGTCCGAGGCAAGATGGTGCATGCCACTTGGAGAAGAGCTGATGGTGTTGCCGTGACGATGTTGCTCTGCTACTTCTCGAGGGACGGGAGCTGCTGTTGAAGTGACCACAAGATCATACGAAACAGGAGCAGTAGGAGGCCATACGACCCCTCGAGCCTGCTCCGCCATTCAATAAGATCATGGCTGATCTTTGACCTCAACTCCACTTTCCTGCCTGATCTCCATATCCCTTGATTCCCCTAGAGTCCAAAAATCTATCGATCTCAGCCTTGAATATACTCAAAGACTCAGCATTCACAGCCCTCTGGGGCAGAGAATTCCAAAGATTCACAACCCTGAAGTGGGGCTTTCGAGCTCTACTATAATTAAAGGGTTAAGAATGGGAATCGAATGAGCTAAAAGGCCTTTGCAGTAGTAAGCTTTTTCTAAGTTGCTGAACTGGCAGTTGAGATAACCTAAGAATGACATGTTGATTTTGCAGTAGTGTTAGAATGATTGACGACTGCAAGCTGTGTCACTTGGAGACAATTGCAAATCGCCGGATGTTGAACCATAAGAGGCCTAGAGGATGTAAGTTCTGCTCTGGCAGGAAAGTAGAACAATGAGTCGGAAGCAAAAAGGCTCAGAGGGGCAGGAAAGCAGGACAATGAGCCAGAGGTACAATGTTGGTGAAACCCCATCTGGCATAAACAAAGGTCATAGGTGCAACAACAGCTTGCGGTATTAACGGACATATACTTTTCCGGTAATAAAGGTGGTACCTTAATGTAACGCAGCACAGGCAACCAATCAGTAAATGCACACACGGGGCGAAACCCAATCAAATTGTTAAGATGGATCGTGCACAAGGCTAATTATGTCCCTATATTTTGTATAAGAGACTGCTTAAAACTTTGTATCATGGGAGAGAAGCCTGGCTAGACCGATGGCAGGTTGTCTCCCCACTGGTGCGAATAAAGACTGCTTGAATCTTCGAATGCAGACCTGGTGTCGAGTGTTTATTTCAAATACTCCACTTCAACCCTCTGAGTGAAGAAATTCCTCCTCATCTTGGTCCTAAATGGCCGACCCCTTATCCTGAGACTGAACCTAGTGAGTTGCTGCAATGCCTCCTGTAGATGGTACACACTGCAGCCACGCTGCGCCGGTGATGGAGGGGGGTCGATATCGGGTCCAGTGGCAGAGACACCGATCAGACAAACTGCTCGGTCTTGGATGGTGTTGAGTTCTTGAATGTTGGTGTAGTTATGCCAGAAAACAATGTAGCAAGTTGACCTCGCGAGAGGCCGTGATTTAATGGCGGTGGTCTGGGTACTATACTTGTTAAGCGAGCAGTACTCTCAGTGCCAGGTTGATGAGTATATCTTCTATGCAAGAGATGGCCTCATTCATGCAGCGACTCTGGGTGGAGAGGTTCAGCCTCAGAAGCTGTGCTTGCAGCTCCCTACAATAACTGCAATCCTCTCGGGCTGCATCTGGAGAGGGTTTGGAGCAAACACAATTCACAGAATGCTGCGACCGAGTCTCAGCGAAGGATAATATTTCCCAGCTGCACAGAGCATTCAAGTGGGCCCCGAGGAATGCGAACACCATTGAAGCACCTCGGCACGATCTTTATTTTAAAGCAACGATTCTATATGAAGTTCTTGTGGCGGGGTACCCACGCTATGTTGTCTCTGTGACTTGACTGCACCAAAATTCATCAACATTTCCAATATTGAATCCCAAATCTAATGTCAATTTATTTCATGAGGGTTTCTCAACACGGTACAAGCGCAAAGTTTAAAAAATATAATCGGATTTAATTTTAAAAAGCCACATACACTTTAAGCTAACAGCACTCTATCTAAATGAGGAGGAGGAGGAACTCACATTTACATCAGTCATTCCGGAGGGATGGCTGCAGTTAGCTGGGAATCAAAATGGATCATGGAAAGTATAATATATATATATATATGTTTTGTGAGTAAGAGACAGAATGAGGATATGTCTGTAAGGATGGGAGCGGAATAGTGTGCATGTGCCTTTTGGTGTATTTCCACACCTCCAGAAAGGTTATTTAAGCTTTGTACAGATGTTATCAATCAGTCTTGTTGCTGTGTTGCTGGACTACAGATCCAGAGGCACTGCCACCAAGTGGTCATTCTTCATATGCGAGTCTGGACAATGATCAGGAGTCCGCTATTGATCGCAGTGGGGAACGTGCATGACGGGTCTCGGTCCACTATTTTAATGGAGGCGTTAACCTGTTTATTCTTAGAATCATAGAATGGTTGCAGCACAGGAGGAGGCCGTCGAGCCGGTGCCGGCTCTCTGCAAGAGCACTTCAGCTAGTCCCACTCCCCCGCCCTTTCCCCGTAGCCCTGCAAATTGTTTTCCTTCAGGTACTTATCCAATTCCCTTTTGAAAGCCGTGATTGAATTTGCCTCCACCACCCTTTCAGGCAGTGCATTCCAGATCATAAGAACTAAGAGCAGGAGTCGGCCATTCAGCCCCTCAAGCCTGCTCCTCCATTCAATAAGATCATGGCTGATCATCGACCTCAACTCCACTTTCCTGCCCTATCCCCATATCGCTTGATTCCCTTAATATCCAAAAATCTATCGATCTCTGTCTTGAATATACTCAATGACTGAGCCTCCACAGCCCTCTGGGGTAGAGAATTCCAAAGATTCACCTCCCTCTGAGTGAAGAAATTTCTCTTCATCTCAGTCCTAAATGGCCGACCCCTTATTCTGAGACTGTGACCCCTGGTTCTAGACTCCCCAGCCAGGGGAAACATCCTCCCTGCATCTACCGTGTCAAGCCCTGTAACAATTTTGTATGTTTCAATGAAAACTCCTCTCATTCTTCTAAACTCTAGAGAATATAGGCCTAGTCTCCTCAATCTCTCCAGTCTATCCACATAACTGAGGTCCCTCATCGCTGGAACCATTCTTGTAAATCTTTTCTGCACCCTCTCTAAGGCCTTCACATCCTTCCTAAAGTGCAGTGCCCAGAATTGGACACAATACTCCAGTTGAGGCCGAACCAGTGTTTTATAAAAGTTCATCATAACTTCTTGCCATTTCCAAGATGACAAAAGAACGATGCGCCTACCATCAGCCAGAGTGAGCTCAGTAAATTCAGCACAGAACCGAGATCAAACCGGAGACTTGTGTCAGTGATTCTGACCGTGCTGTCCACCTATCTGCCGACACATTGGGAGAGTTACGGTTTCTGGTGCTGAACGGTGTGTGTAATTCCAGCTACAGGGGGCAGGGCATTAGCTATGCCTGCCTTTTCGTGGGATATGTGGAACACTCTTTGTTCCAGTCCTACTCGGGTCCCCTCCCTCACCTCTTTTTCCGGTACATTGATGACTGTATCGGTGCCGTCTCCTGCTCTCGCCCTGAACTAGAACATTTCATTCACTATGCTTCCAATTTCCACCCTTCCCTCACCTTCACATGGTCCATCTCCGACTCTTCCCTTCCCTTCCTCGACTTCTCCATCTCCATCTCTGGGGATAGGTTATTGACTAACATTCACTACAAGCCCACTGACTCCCACAGCTACCTGGACTACACTTCCTCCCACCCCGCCTCCTGTAAGGACTCTATTCCATTCTCCCAGTTTCTCCGTCTCCGCCGCATCTGCTCTGATGATGCCACCTTCCATACCAGTGCTTCCGACATGTCTTCCTTTTTCCTCAACCGAGGATTCCCCTCTACCGTGGTCGACACGGCCCTCGACCGTGTCCGTTCTATCTCCCGCACTTCTGCCCTCACCCCTGCCCCTCCCTCCCGGAACCACGATAGAGTTCCCCTTGTCCTCACCTTTCACCCCACCAGCCTCCACATTCAACGGATCATCCTCCGCCATTTCCGCCACCTCCAGCGTGATCCCACCACCAAACACATCTTCCCCTCACCTCCCCTTTCAGCATTCCGCAGGGACCGCTCCCTCCGCGACACCCTAGTCCACTCCTCTACCACCCCCAGCACCCCTTCCCCTTCGCCTGGCACCTTCCCGTGCACGCGCAGGAGATGCTACACATGCCCTTACACCTCCCCTCTTCCCACTGTCCAGGGCCCCAAACACCCCTTCCAGGTGAAACAGCGATTTACTTGTACTTCCTGCAATTTAGTATACTGTATTCGCTGCTCACGATGTGGTCTCCTCTACATTGGGGAGACCAAACGCAGATTGGGTGACCGCTTTGCGGAACACCTCCGTTCAGTCCGTAAGGGGGACCCCGAGCTCCCGGTGGCCTGTCACTTTAATTCACCGCTTCACTCCCACTTTGACCTCACCGTCCTCGGCCTATTACACTGTTCCACGGAAGCGCAGCGTAAGCTCGAGGAACAGCACCTCATCTTTCGTTTAGGCACGCTACAGCCCTCTGGACTCAATATCGAGTTCAACAATTTTAGATCATAACCTCAGCTCCAATCACATTTATATTTTATTTTTTCCACCCTTTTATTTGCCCCCCCCCCACCTTTTTTTTCCTCCTAGAAGCTGGCAGCTGTCCTTCATTCTGCCAGTGGATTTCACACATCTTTCAGCCTTAATCTGTCACATTAACACCACCTCTAGCCTTGCATATCTCTTAATGTCTCTTAATGTCTCTTCATCTCCCCCTTTGTTCCTTTATCCCCTCCCCCTTTTCCCAGCTTTACTCTGGCCTTAAATCTATTTGATTTCCGGCTCTTCACAGTTCTGACGAAAGGTCATCGACCTGAAACGTTAACTCTCTTTCTCTCTCCACGGATGCTGCCTGGCCTGCTGAGTTTTTCCAGCGTTTTCTGTTGTTATTTCAGATTTCCAGCATCCGCAGTATTTTGCTATCGGATTAGTGTGTGGTCCTGGTGCTGAAACAGCAGCGGTTTGACATCAATACCAACCCTGCCTTTTACGAACAGAACAATAGCTTTGTCAGACTGAGCACTTCCCACCGAGGCAGCCACTCTGACCACACAGAACACCACACAGCATCACGAACAAAGCAGCTCCCCTTCGCTAGCATCCACTGGTCTGCTGCAGTATTCACCTGCGGAGAGGCGCATGCACGCCTTCCTGCACTTCGATTCCAGCCTCAGCATACCAGCAAGGAAAAGACTGGAAATGGGAATATTATCTCTCCAACAGCTTTGTTAAGACCACAATGAGTGAGCTCACTAGGAAACTACCCTGTCCTCCACCCTCTTCTACGTACTGTAGTTTACTTTTAACTTGTTTTTTTTAAATTAAGCATTTAAAAAGGTCAGTACACTCTACAAACAGCACAAATGACAACATCCTCATTTTGACCGCTCTTCTCCACATACAGACAGATACAGTATGCCTTACAACGCACTGGATAAAAGGGACAGAGGCAAAGAGAAGGGTGGAAGCATGATTAAGCGAAACAGACTTTCGGAGGTTTTTGAAAGCAAGGAGGGAGTTGCTAAGGCTGGGGTATAGATTGGCTGCTACTGTGGAGTGGGCAACGTGGAGTAAACTGGCACCGGAGGAGCAATTATTCACAGACTCAACTAGCTTCAAAATTCACCACTGATTGGTTTCGCAGTGGTAAACAAGCGCCCCAACAATGTCAGCCTCGGCTCCGTAGCAGCACTCCAGCCTCAGTCAGAAGGTCATGGGATCAAGTCAGACTCAAGAGACTTGAGCACATATTCTAGGCTGACACTCCAGTGGAGTGCTGAGGCATTGCTGCACTATCAGAAGTGCCGTCTAGAATCATAGAATGAGTCGCTGTGGGCCATCAGCAGCAGCAGAATTGTATTCCACCACAATCTGTAACCTCATGGCCCGGCATATCCCTCACTCTACCATTACCATCAAGCCAGGGGACCAACCTGGTTCAATAAGGAGTGTAGAAGAGCATGCCAGGAGCAGCACCAGGCGTACCTAAAAATGAGGTGCCAACCTGGGGAAGCTGCAATACCGGACTACATGCATGTTAAACAATGGAAGCAGCATGCTATAGACAGGGCTAAGCGATCCCACAATGAACGGATCAGATCAAAGCTCTGCAGTCCTGCCACATCCAGTCGTGAATGGTGGTGGACCATGAAACAACTAACGGGAGGAGGAGGCTCCATGAATATCCCCATCCTCAATGATGGCAGAGCCCAGCACGCGAGTGCAAAAGACGAGGCTGACGCGTTTGTAACCATCTTCAGCCAGAAGTACCGAGTGGATGATCCATATCGGCCTCCTCCTGAGGTCCCCACCATCACAGAAGCCAGTCTTCAGCCAATTCGATTCACTCCACGTGATATCAAGAAATGGCTGAGCGCACTGGATACAGCAAAGGCTTAGGGCCCCGACAACATCCCGGCTATCGTGTTGAAGACTTGTGCTCCAGAACTAGCCGCGCCTCTAGCCAAGCTGCTCCAGTACAGCTACAACACTGGCATCTATCCGACAATGTGGAAAACTGCCCAGGTATGTCCTGTCCACAAAAAGCAGGAAAAATCCAACCCGGCCAATTACCGCCCCATCAGTCTATTCTCAATCATCAGCAGAGTGATGGAAGGTGTCATCGACTACCTCTCCCCCCACCCAGAGGTCCCTGTTCCTCTGACTCCGACCTCTTGTGCACCTTCCCTGCTTTCGCCCCATCATTGGCAGTCCCTTGTTCAGTCGCTTAGGACTCATGTTCTAGAATTCATTCACTAAACCCCTCCACCTCCCTCTCCACCTTGACACCCACTCCTTCAACCAAGCGTTCGGTCACTCCCCCTAATATCTCCTTCTTTGGCTCAGCGTCTGTTTGTCCTCATGTCTCTGTGAAGCACCTTGGGACGTTCTTCTACATTACTAGTGCTATATAAATGCAAGTTTGTTGTTTGCTTTATTGCTGACCAAAGTACGGTAGCGTAGTGGTTATGTTACTGGATTAGTAATCCAGAGGACTGGACAAATGATCCAGAGACAGGAGTTCAAATCCTACCAATTTAAATTCAGTTAATTAAAGAAATCTGAAATAAAAAGCTAACATCAGTAATGGTGACCATGTCGTAAAAACCCATCTGGTTCACTAATGTACTTTAGGGAAGGAAACCTGCCGACCTTACCTGGTCTGGCCTATATGTGACTGCAGACCCACAGCAATGTGGTTGACTCTTAACTGCCCTGTGAAATGGCCCAGTAAGACACTCAGTTGTTCAAGAAGGCGGCTCACCACCACCTTCTCGAGGGCAATTAGGGATGGGCAATAAATGCCGGCCTTGCCAGCGATGCCCACAACCCATGAATGAATTAAAAAAAACGAAATACCCAATGCCTGCACATCATGAATCAAAATAGAGAAAAGGTGGAATTCTAGTTTTTAAAAAAGATCAGACTTTTGGTGTCCAATTTAAAAACCTCTAAGGCGCACCACTCAAAAATGAGAAGCCCCAGTCTGAACAAGAGGCACCCAATACACACCTGGGAGGCCTGTTTAGTCGGTGAAATAAGTGACCTTTGCATCTGGACGTGGTGATAAGTGTGAAACGACCACTTTAAGGGACAAAATGAAACCATCCTGATGGAAAAGTATTTGGAGAACCTTTTGTTTCTTTATAAATACCAATGATGCAAATGGTGTGTAAACTCATCAGCCCCTCACTTGTGCAAGAGATGACCACGACTGCATCTCCCTTCCTTCCAGTCAATAAAAGATCGTCAAGCCCTCTTCTCATGAAGACAGCGATCCTTTAAATGTACTTCACCTTTTGTTGCAGACAGCGTAGGATGAACAGTAAGCCGAAATTCGAATTAATTGCCCACCTCTTTCCGTTACAAAACTATACATTCTGAATTAGCAATTGACACAGAAACCCCCGTCACTTTGAAGTGGTGAGCACCCACCAGTTTCAGCAGAGTGAATTACAGCCCGCCTGTTGTCTCATGCGATGTGCAACCACCCTGTGGTTGGAGATGACAAACTTTGATTTAAAGATATCACACAGATAAGTACAGATTAGGGAGGCCATTCAGCCCATCTAGCACACGATTCCATTCAAACTTAGTTTCCCCCATCACAGTATACGTCTCTTGAACAGCTCCAGAGTTTCTGCCTCTACTACCTTACCCAGAGATTGTTCCACATTATTAATTCACTCAGAGGGAAGACGAGCTTCCTGACACTCGTCCTCGACTTGCCGTTTACCAGTTTGTACTGATGTCCACTTCCCCTGGGGTCATGGCTTAACTTGAAATAGTGCTCAGGATTAACCTTCTCTAATCCACTTAGTATCTTCCATATCTCTATAAAGGTCCCCTGTCATTTGTCTCCTTTAAAAGGCTTAAGAGTGCAGGTTTTGAAAACCTTTCCAGTCCTCTAACACCAAGGATCAGTTTTGTGGGCCTTCTTGGCACCACTCTCAGGGTTTGGGATATTTTTCTAGTGCCTCGGTCACCTGACCTAACCGCAATATTCAGGGTGCAGCTTGACCTGATCACTACAGTGTCGGCCGTGGCTCAGTGAGCAGCGCTCTCGCCTCTGGGTCAGAAGGTTCTGGCTTCAAGTCCCAATCCAGAGAGTTGAGCACAAAATCCAGGCTGACACTCCCAGTGCAGTACTGAGGGAGCGCCGCACTGTCGGAGGGGCAGTACTGAGGGAGCGCCGCACTGTCGGAGCGCCGCACTGTCGGAGGGGCAGTACTGAGGGAGCGCCGCACTGTCGGAGGGACAGTACTGAGGGAGCGCCGCACTGTCGGAGGGACAGTACTGAGGGAGTGTCGCACTGTCGGAGGGGCAGTACTGAGGGAGCGTCGCACTGTCGGAGGGGCAGTGCCGAGGGAGCGTCGCACTGTCGGAGGGGCAGTGCTGAGGGAGTGATGCATTGTCGGAGGTGCAATACTGAGGGAGTGCTGCACTGTTGGAGGTGCAGTACTGAGGGAGCACTGCACTGTCGGAGGTGCCTGTCTTTTGGATGAGACGTTAAACTGAGGCCCCGTCGGCTCGCTCAGTTGAACGCTAAAGATCCCACGGCCACTATTTCGAAGAAGAGCAGGGGGAGTTCTCCCCGGTGTCCTGGGGCCAATATTTATCCCTCAGTCAACATCATTAAAACAGATTATCTGGTCATTATCACATTGCTGTTTGTGGGATCTTGCTGTTCGCAAATTGGCTGCCACGTTTCCTACATTACAACAGTGACTACACTTCAAGAAGTACTTCATTGGCTGTGAAGCGCTTTGGGACGTCCGGTGGTCGTGGAAGGCGCTGGAGAAATGTGATTCTGTCTGTCCTTCTTTCCATATGACGGCAACTGAAACTCCAAACATCTAAAACTGAGAGTCTGGTTTCACTGTATACACAAGAAAACTTAAAGCACAACTAGTCACTGGTGGAGACTGTGAGAGAAGAGTTAGTCAAGCGACACAGAGATAAAAATGATCCCTTTGAGGATATCAAGAGGATTTCTATCTTATAAATGGCAAGTCAGAAAGGACAACCTGATAGTTCAGTGGATAAATGTACAATGGGTCCTAGTGGATTCATGATTGTAGACCCCTGACTGTCACACAGAACCTGGAGTACACCCTCCAATGGGAACCCTATTCACAGTAGGGCACGGCTTGGGGAGATGGTTGCTATCAGAAGGATCATGTCACCCAGTTATGTTCGGTCTAGCCAACTTTCTGGAAGTTGCTCCTCTCTCTTTCCTCCCAACCCCACCCACCCCCCCCCACGTCACGCACAGCTACTGGGCACCTTTACCCCGCCCCCCCAACATCTGGAAGGAATTTGAAACAGTCTGGAGAGAACTTGGGAGAGCAAGGAGACTGAAGCCACCAAACAGGAAAAGGTGGGCTACCCGGAATCAGGACCATGAACCATCAGGACCGGAATCCTGCCACATTGCCCAAATCTAGAAGTAATAACAATGTAGGTTGGGAAGGCCAACTTGTAACTTTCTGATCCCATTGAAGCATCCCGAACTCATCCCATGCTGAAACAACAATCCTGGGCCAGAAATTTTAAAAATATTAAAGGGACCCAGAATGAGTTTCTTTGCACCCCTGGGCTTCAAGGTGGCGAGGAGACAGGCCCAGGGAACAAGACCATGCTATTTGAGTGGACATATAAATGAAGTGGTCTCAATTCCTAACAAGGCAATTTCATAGAATCATAGAAGATAGGAGCAGGAGTAGGCCATTCGGCCCCTCTAGCCTGCTCCGCCATTCAATGCGATCATGGCTGATCATCCAAATGCAGTACCCTGTCCCTGCTTTCTCCCCATATCCCTTGATCCCTTTAGCCGTAAGAAATATATCCAACTACTTCTTGAATCTATTTAATGAATTGGCCTCTACTGCCTTCTATGGCAGAGAATTCCACAGGTTCACCACTCTCTGGGTGAAGAAATTCCTCCTCATTTCTGTCCCAAATGGCTTACCCGTTATCCTTAGACTGTGACCCCTGGTTCTGGGCTCCCCGACCATCGAGAACATCCTAGTTTGTCCTGTCCTGTCAGAATTTTATAAGTTTCAATGAGATCCCCTCTCATTCTTCTAAACTCCAGCGAGTATAAGCCCAATCGACCCAATCTCTCTTCATACGTCATTCCTGTCATCCCAGGTATCAGCCTTGTGAATCTTCGCTGAACTCCTTCCATTGCAAGAACATCCTTCCTCAGATAAGGCGACCAAAACGGCACACAGTACTCAAGGTGTGGTCTCACCAAGGCCCTGTACAACTGCAGCAGGACATCCTTGTTCCTGTACTCAAACCCTCTCGCTATGAAGGCCAACATACCATTTCCCTTCTTAACCGCCTGCTGCACCTGCATGCTTACCTTCAGCGACTGGTGCACAAGGACACCCAGGTCTCGTTGCACTTCCCCTTCTCCCAATCTATTGCCATTCAGATAATAGTCTGCCTTTCTGTTTTTGACACCAAAGTGGATAACCTTGCATTTATCCACGTTATATTGCATCTGCCACGCTTCTGCCCAATCACCCAACCTGTCTAAATCATCCTGGAGTTTCTCGGCATCCTCCTCGCAGCACACACGCCCACCCAGCTTTGTGTCGTCTGCAAACTTGGAGATATTACATCTAGTTCCCTCGTCTAGATCATTAATATATATTGTGAATAGCTGGGGTCCAAGGACCGATCCCTGCGGTACCCCACTAGTCACTGCCTGCCACTCGGAAAAAGACCCGTTTATTGCAACTCTTTGCTTTCTGTCTGCCAACCAGTTCTCTATCCAAGTCAATACCTTGTCCCCAATCCCATGTGCCTTAACTTTACACGCTAATCTCTTATGCGGGACCTTATCAAAAGCCTTTTGGAAGTCCAAATACACCACATCCACTGGTTCTCCCTTATCTATTTTACCAGTTACATCCTCAAAAAATTCCAGTAGATTAGTCAAGCATGATTTACCTTTTGTAAATCCATGTTGACTTTGTCCAATCCTGTCACTGTTTTCCAAGTGCTCAGCTATTACATCTTTTATAATGGACTCTACCACTACCGATGTCAGGCTTACCGGTCTGTAATTCCCCGTTTTCTCTCTACCAACCTTTTTGAATAGTGGGGTAACATTAGCTACCCTCCAATCCATGGGTACTGTTCCAGATTCCATTGAATGTTGGAAGATGATCAGCAATGCATCTACTATTTCTCGGGCCACTTCCTTAAGTACCCTAGGATGTAAATTATCAGGCCCTGGGGATTTATCGGCCTTCAATCCCTTCAATTTCCCGAACACCATTTCCCTACAAATACTGATTTCTTTCAGTTCCTCCCTTTCATTAGACCCTATGATCGCCAACATCTCTGGGAGGTTATTTGTGTCCTCCTTTGTGAAGACAGAACCAAAATATGTATTTAATTGGTCTGACATTTCTTTGTTCCCCATTATAAGTTCCCCTGATTCTGACTGCAAGGGACCTATGCTTGATTTCACTAATCTTTTTCTCTTCACATATCTATAAAAGCTTTTACAGTCAGTTTTTATGTTCCCTGCAAGCTTACTCTCGTATTCTATTTTCCTCTTCTTAATTAATCCCTTTGTCCTCCTTTGTTGAATCTTAAACTGCTCCCAATCCTCAGGGTTACTGCTTTTTCTGGCCAATTTATATGCCCTCTCCTTGGATCTTATGCTATTCCTAATTTCCCTTGTTAGCCACGGTTGAGTCACCCTTTTAGTTTTATTCTTATGCCAAACTGAGATGAACAAATTCTGTAGTTCGTCCATGCGGTCTTTGAATGTTTGCCATTGCCTATCCACCGTCAACCCTTTGACTGACATTCCCCAATCAATCCTACCCAACTCGCACCTCATACCATCGTAGTTTCCTTTATTTAAATTCAGGACCCTAGTCTCTGAGTCAACTACTTCACTCTCCATCCTAATGAAGAATTCTATCATATTATGATCGCTCCGACCCAAGGGGCCTCGCACAACAAGATTGCTAATTAATCCTTTCTCATTGCATAATACCCAGTCTAAGATGGCCTGATCTCTGGTTGGTTCCTCGACATATTGGTCCAGGAAACCATCCCGTAAACACTCCAGGAATTCCTCCTCCATAGTATTGTTACTAATTTGGTTAGCCCAATCTATATGTAGATTAAAGTCACCCATGATGACTGCTGTGCCCTTATTGCATGATTCTCTAATTTCCCTTTTAGTGCCATCCCCAACCTCCGTATTACTGTTTGGAGGTCTATATATCAAACCCACTAACGTTTTCTGCCCCTTGTTATTTCTCAGTTCAACCCATACAGATTCCACATCATCAGAGCTAATAGCCTTCCTTTCAATTGTATTAATCCCCTCTTTAACCAGCAATGCTATCCCACCTCCCTTTCCTTTTTGCCTATCTTTCCTGAATATTGAGTACCCCTGGATGTTGAGTTCCCAGCCTTGGCCACCCTGTAGCCATGTTTCGGTAATCCCAATCAAATCATATACGTTTACCTCTATTTGCGCAGCTAATTCATCCACCTTGTTCCGAATGCTCCTTGCATTAAGACACAAAGCCTTCAGGCTTGTTTTTTTAACGCTCTTAGACCTATTAGAATTAGTATTTACTGTGGCCATGTTTGATTTAAACCGTTGTTTTCTCTGACTGCAACTTTTGTTTTTCTCCTTCCTATCTTTTGCTTTTATCCTCGTTTCCCTTTCCTCTGTCTCCCTGCTCAGGTTCCCAACCCCCTGCCATTTTAGTTTAAAACCTCCCCCAGAGCACTAGCAAACACTCCCCCTAGGACATCGGTCCCAGCCCTGCCCAGGTGTAGACCGTCCGGTTTGTACTGGTCCCACCTCCCCCAGAACCGGTTCCAATGCCCCAGGAATTTGAATCCCTCCCCCTTGCACCATTCCTCTAGCCACGTATTCATTTGAAATATCCTCCTATTTCTACTCTGACTAGCACGTGGCACTGGTAGCAATCCTGAGATTACCACCTACCTTTGAGGTAATTTCTTGGCCATTGGAGGCAGGAGGTCAATCGTCAGCCAAGGCCACTGGCCAGGAGAGCTGGCAATGTGGTTGTCACATTTGTTGGTCTGTATAGAACTTCCCCCAACATCGGGGAAAGTCCACAGCTAGAAGTTGCAATGCAAGTGGGTGAAGTCAGCACAAGAGAAACCACATCAGGTTTTATCTGCATCCATAGGAAACTGTTGCATATCATAAATCTGATATGAAGTCACATAAAACGGTCTGCTTTGAATACAGTGCATGAGGTTCGGTAAATGAAACTGGGTTTGTAATTCAGAGCCAGTTTCAGATCAGAGTCATGATTTGTAGCATGAGCCTATCACGCTGGAGGGTGGAGGGTGGAATTTCAGATCGCACAGAAACTGAGGATTGAAGAGTTAGAAGTTCTAATTCTGAAACTGCTGGGTTAATGGTACAGAACACATGAAAGATTCCGTTTCTGGAGCCTTTTGCCTCATCACAACTGCAGCTTTTGACACATTAGACCCCCTGTAACCCCACCTCATTGTTTCAGTTGTATCTTGCTATGTCTTTGATGTGGTGCCTTCCTGGCTGACCTGATTGCCTTTTGTCACACCTCGGCAGATAAACAGTCAGGAGGATTAAATGTAGTTGTCTGCCATTGTAAGTTACACATGCATTGTTCTCTGTCTATATATGCTTTGCTGATTTGTATTCCTTCACTTCACCTGACGAAGGAGCAGCGCTCCGAAAGCTTGTGATTTCAAATAAAACTGTTGGACTATAACCTGGTGTTGTGCGACTTCTCACTTTCATCACAACAGGCAGTGGAGGAATGAGTGTCACAAACATGAACACCTCACGTTATGGAGCTCTCCTACATTTCAGGTATTTACTAAAACATTCATTCCAGCAGTTAACTGACAAATGATAAAGACTTGGGTTCCCATTCTGCTCTGCCCTGCTCATTGTACAGGCCTGTCCCAATCTACAGACATGAGCAACAAACCGGCAAAAAACACTGATACTATAAATTGATTAAAAAAAGAGTTTGATAAATATTCAGTTGGGAACCAGATCAGAGGTTATAGGAAAAGGTATAGACAGAGAGAATCAATGCTCCAAGGGGCATACACAATGGTTGCTGTGCTGCTTGGAGAGAGGGTATCATCTGGAGGGGAAGAGGACAGGGTTCAGTAGTGGAGATGGTGAACTGTTGGAGACCAGGGCTCAATAATGAAGATGTTGGGAACGATTACAATGGTTAATATTCTAGGTTACATGGGGAGGAGTGAAGTGAAGTGTCTGGTCTCTACTTACCACCTTTCCACAATGCCAAGCCAGAGATCTTTTCAAAGCACTTAACGTTGCTTTTGAAACGCAGTAACTGTTGCTATGTCTGCCATGGGATCGGCCATTTTACACAGGAACAGGAGGAGGCCATTCAGCCCCTCGAGCTTGTTCCTCCATTCAATGAGATCATGGCTGATCTGCCACCTAACTCCATATACCCGCCTTTGGCCCATATCCCTTAATACCTTTGGTTAACAAAAATCTATCAATCTCCAATTTAAAATTAATTGATCTAGCATCAATTGCCGTTTGCAGAAGAGAGTTCCAAACTTCTACCACCCTTTGTGTGTAGAAGTGTTTCCTAAATTCACTCCTGAAAGGTCTGGCTCTAATTTTTAGACTCTGCCCCCTAGTCCTAGAATCCCCAACCAGCAGAAATAGTTTCTCTTTCTACCCTATCTGTTCCCCTTAATATCTTAAACTTCAATCAGATCACCTCTTAACCTTCTAAATTCCAGGAGTACGACCCTAATTTGTGTAATCTCTCCTCGTAATTTAATCCTTGGAGTCCGGGCATCATTCTGCTAAACCTACGCTGCACTCCCTCCAAGGCCAGTATATCTTCCTAAGGTGTGGTGCCCAGAACTGCTCACAGTGCTCCAGGTGTGGTCTAACCAGGGCTTTGTACAGCTGCAGCATAACTTCTACCCCCTTGTATTCTAGTCCTCTAGATATAAGGGCCAGCATTCCATTAGCCTTCTTGATTATTTTCTGTACCTGTTACAAACAAAAAAAAGAGATGAATGACTAATTAATGTGTTTTTGGTGATGTTAGTTGAAGGAGGAAAGTTGACCACAACACTGGGAGAATGCTCTGCTCTTCTTCAAAGGGCTGGTGCTTCGATATCCACCGAGAGGGTGATACCTCCACCAATTCAATACTCCATCATGACGCACTGGAATGCCAACCTAGATTATTAGTTTAACTACTGGATATGGTGCTCAAACCCATAACCCTCTGACCCAGAGGCAAGAGTGCTACCCACTGAGCCAAGCTGGCCTGTGGAGGACATTGGCACCAACTCTACTACTACAGAGCACGGCAGGCTGGGCTTCCAAAACTGTGCCCCTGTAAAAAGGACTTGCATTTCTCCAGCGCCTTTCACCACCTCAGGACGTCACAAAGCGCTTCACAGCCAATGAAGTACTTTTGAGCTGCAGTGAAATTTACCAAAATACTATTGAAACATGATCAGCCGGGGCTCAGTTGGTAGCACCCTCGCCTCTGAGTCAGAAGATTGTGGTATTTAAATCTTGAGACTGGAGCACAAAAATCTAGGCCGACATTCCAGTGTAGTACTGAAGGAGCGCTGCACTGTCGGAGGGGCAGTACTGAGGGAGCGCCGCACTGTCAAAGGGGCAGTACTGAGGGAGCGCTGCACTGTCGGAGGGGCAGTACTGAGGGAGCGCCGCACTGTCGGAGAGGCAGTACTGAGGGAGCGCCGCACTGTCGGAGAGGCAGTACTGAGGGAGCGCCGCACTGTCGGAGGGGCAGTACTGAGGGAGCGCCGCACTGTCGGAGGGGCAGTACTGAGGGAGCGCCGCACTGTCGGGGGGGGGGCAGTACTGAGGGAGCGCCGCACTGTGGGAGGGGCAGTACTGAGGGAGCGCCGCACTGTCGGAGGTGCCATCTTTAGGATGAGACGTTAAACCGAGGGCCCGTCAGCCCTCTCAGGTGGACGTAAAAAATCCCATGGCACTATTTCGAGCAGGTGAGTTCTCCCCAGTGTCCTGGTCAATATTTATCCCTCAATCAACATCACTAAAACAGATTATCTGGTCATTATAACATTGCTGTTTGTGGGAGCTTGCTGTGCGCAAATTGGCTGCTGCGTTTCCTACATTACAACAGTGACTACACTTCAAAAAGCACTTCATTGGCTGTAAACCACTTTGGGATGTCCGGTGGTCGTGAAAGGAGTTCTAGAAATGCAAGTCTGTCTTTCTGATCTAACTGCAGTATTACGTTCCTCGTCCGGTACCCCCAAATTTTGGATTCAAAATGCCAAAGTAACGAGGTAATCCTAAAGAATCACTGATGATTTTACAAATCCACAATAATGAATATGTTGAGCTACATACAACTAACAAAAGACAAGACAATCGTATTATAGGTTTCACAGGTTTTGCAGTTCTCTTCTGCACGAGTACAGGCTGCGTAGACAGTTCCAGAGTGTTTGGAACGATCAGGACCTTCTGTAAACAGAGATCAGAAACGCACATGTTCCTCTGATTTGTCACGCTGAACCAAGACTCACATCTCGAGGAAGCTGTGCAAAAGGTGGTCAGGTACCTCCAGACAGGGGCAGTGTGTCTGTCTCCCCACCACCCCCCTTCTCGCTCCAGCCCAATCCTGGCACTTTTGTATGCCCTTCCTGTAGCGTGCTAACTCATGCCTCATATTGACCAATGTCCACCCCAGCAGCCACCATTTAATGCCACATAGTGGCCGATATTCTTCAAAGGCTACTGTCTCACATCTCCTCGTGGCCAACATTCCCTCTGGGAACCATGATCTCTTGCCTCCTCGTGGCCAACATTCCCTCTGGGAACCATGATCTCTTGCCTCCTCGTGGCCAACAATCCCTCTGGGAATCATGATCTCTTGCCTCCTCGTGGCCAACTAAAATGACCATTTCAATCTGTCCCTCCCCCACCTCACTTGGGGATACCGGCCACAAAGTGTCAACATGGCTCCGTGCCTGAAGTCAGAAGGTTGTGGGTTCAAGCCTCACCCCAGAGACATGAGCACACAATCAAGGCTAACAGTTCAGCGCAGTGCTGATGGAGTGTTGCGTTTTCAGAGGTGCCGTCTTTTCGACAAGACCTTAAACGGAGAGACTGTCTGCCCTCTCATGGACGTAAAAGATCCCATGGCACTATTCGAAGAAGAACAGGGTGCTCTGGCTAACATTCATCACTCAACCAACTCCCTGAAAACACAAATGATCTGCTCGTTTCTCTTATTGCTGGTTATGGAATCTCGCCGGGTGAACATTTGCCGTCACGTTTGTCTTCAAAGTAGTTGATTGGCTGTGAATTACCGAGGACGTGAACGATGTTATACAAACACAAGTTTCCTTGTTCGCAATTGCCACCATCTCATGACACAAATTCGGTATTTCAGAGGCATGGGGAATTCATGCGTACCCTCTCCCTACTAGTGGTGCCCTGCATTAGCCTGAGACAGTGCTCCACCTGTCTGCCCATTATCATAGAATTACAGTACTGCACAGGAGGCCATTCGGCCCATCGAGTCTGCGCCGGCTCTTTCGAAGAGCAATCCAGTCAGTCCCACTCCCCCCGCTCTTTTCCCATATCCCTGCAATTCTTTCTCCTTCAAGTATTTATCCAATTCCCTTTTGAAGGCTACTATTGAATCTGTATCCACCACCCTATCAGGCAGCGCATTCCAAATCCTAACCACTCTCTGTGTAAAAATTTTTTTCCTCATGTCGCTTCTGGTTCTTTTGCCAATCACCTTAAATCTGTGCTCTCTGGTTATTGACCCTTCAGCCACTGGGAACAGTTTCTCTTTATTTACTCTATCAAAACCCTTCATGATTTTGAACACCTCTATCAAATCTCCTCTCAACCTTCTCTGCTCTAAAGAGAACAACCCCAGCTTCTCCAGTCTCTCCACGTATCTGAAGTCCCTCATCCCTGGGACCATTCTAGTAAATCTCCTCTGCACCCTCTCCAAGGCCTTGACATCCTTCCTAAAGTGCGGGGCCCAGAATTGGACACAATACTCCAGCTGGGGCCGAACTAGTGTTTTATAAGGTTTAGCGTAACTTCCTGGCTTTTGTCCTCTATGCCTCTATTTATAAAGCCCAGGATCCCATGTGCTTTATTAACTGCTTTGTTAACCTGGCCTACCATCGTGTACCATCTACAATAAACAACACGAAATAACCAGAATGGTATCGGACAAAATACCTCAAAAGAAACGGAGTCTTGGGCCCAGCCACACCAGTATCAATCCACCATTAATTCCCGCACACTGGAGTCCGCTTTGATCTTAAAAATTGCGACAGAGAATGTAATTTTCTGTAAGTATGTATTTCATAACTAATGAAATAGATTTTTTTAATTTTGGTTTGGAAATTAAATTGCAGTTCCCATGAGGTTGAACAAGGTTAACGTTGATCTTAGTGACAGTCATTAGAGTTGATTAACGGTTGTTAGATCAAACATATTGGGGCAGATTTTCATCGTGTGCCTGGAGCAATTGGATCACCTGAGCACAGTAAATCCAGGAAGATCAGACAGGGAGGAGCAGGCACCCACAAGGGAGCCTGATTGTCCTCATTTCAATTAATGGGCTGATCATTGGGCTGGCTGCATAATGGGTGGAAGCTCCTCCCTACTGATCCAGTAACCCAGGGGTAGGAACAGGGAAATCTGCCCATATGATCAGTGGTTATTGCGGCCAATGACTGGTGTATATTGGCAGTAACGACCTTCAGCTGTTACAGTGAATGATGCTACTACTGTAATGATCTTGGGATAGACATCCTATACATCACACTAAGAGATGGTTAGAGTTTGCAGAGAGGGAAAAATCAATTCGCAGAAGTCTGTCTTGGGATCAGTCTTTTGGTTAAATTCATTTTTTCCTCCCAGTATTTTCCCTTTTTTTTCTTCACCGCAGGACTTCATCCATGTGGCGGTGTTTCAGGCGTGAGCCCAGTGAGTGTCCTTGAGGAAGCAAAGCCGAGCCTGATCTGGTCCTCAAACAATCTCAGTGGGGTAGCGATGAGGAGTAATGCCCCCCAACTCCCCCTCCCCCCATGGGTAGTGGGTAAATGCACAATCCACTCAGATAACAAGGTCCCAGCTTCGATCCCAGTCTCTGCCGAGTTTTCTGATCTCATTAAGGGTATCAGTTGGGTGCTACAGTAGGCTACATAAGAAATAGGAGCAGGAGTCGGCGATTTGGCCCCTCGAGCCTGCGCCGCCATTCAATAAGATCATGGCTGATCTGATCTTGGCCTCAAGTCCACATTCCCGCCCGCTCCCCATAACCCTTCACTCCCCTGTAGCTCAAATGTCTGTCTATCGCAGCCTAGAATATATTCAATGACTCCGCCTCCACAGCTCTCTGGGGTAGAGAATTCCAAAGATTCACAACCCGCAGAGAGAACAAATTCCTCCTCATCTCCGTCTTAAATGGGCGATCCCTTATTCTGAAACTATGCCTAGTTCTAGATTCCCCCACTAAGGGAAACATCCTCTTAGCATCTACCCTGTCAATCCCCCTCAGAATCTTATATGTTTCAATAAGATCACCTCTCATTCTTCTAAACTCCAATGAGTATAGGCCCAACCTGTTCAACCTTTCTTCATAACTCCTTCATCTCAGGAATTAACTTAGTGAACCTTCTCTGAACTGCCTCCAATGCAAGTATATCCCTCCTTAAATAAGGAGACCAAGACTGTACGCAGTACTCCAGGTGTGGTCCATTAGCCTTCCTAATTACTTGCTGTACCTGCATGCTAACTTTTTGTGTTTCATGTACTAGGATCCCCAGATCCCTTTGTACCGCAGCATTTTGTAGTCTCACTCCATTTAAATAATAATTTGCTTTCTCATTTTTCCTTCCAAAATGGATAACCTTGCATTTTCCCACATTATACTCCATCTGCCAACTTCTTGTCTGCTCACTTAGCCTATCTATATCCCTTTGCAGACTCTGTATCCTCCTCACAACTTGCTAACCCACCTATCTTTGTATCAGCAGCAAATTTGGCTGCAGTACACTCGGTCCCTTCATCCAAGTCATTAATATAGATTGTGAATAGTTGAGGGCTCAGCACTGACTCCTGTTGACTCTGCTTGACTGTAATATTATTTTCTAAATGCCCTATTACTTCCTTAATAATGGATTCCAGCATTTTCCCAATAACAGATGTGAGGCTAACTGGTCTATAGTTTCCTGCTTTCTGCCTCCCTCCTTTCTTGAATAGGGGCGTTACATTTGCAGTTTTCCAATCCACTGGGACCTTTCCAGAACTCAGGGAATTTTGGTAGATTACAACCAACACATCCACTATCTCTGCAGACACTTTTTTTTTTAAGACCCAAGGATGCAGGCCACCAGGTCCAGGGGACTGGTCAACCTTTAGTCCCATTAGTTTGCCTAGTACCTTTTCTCTAGTGATAGTCATAGTTTTAAGTTCCTCCCTCCCTATAGCCCCTTGATTATCAATTATTATTGGGATGCTTTTAGTGTCTTCTACTGTGAAGACAGATACAAAATATTTGTTCAAAGTCTCTGCCATTTCCCTGTTCCCCATTATTAATTCCCCAGTCTCATCCTCGAAGGGACCAACGTTTACTTTAGCTACCCTCTTCCTTTTTATGTACCTGTAGAAAATTACTGTCTGTTTTTATATTTTTTGCTAGTTTACTCTCATACTCTATCTTCTCCCTCTTTATTATTTTTTGAGTCATCCTTTGCTGGTTTCTAAAATTCCCAATCCTCTGGCCTCCCACGAATCTTCGCAACATTGTATGCCTTTTCTTTCAATTTGACACCCTCCTTAACTTCCTTCGTTAACTAATACTTAGGAACATAGGAACAGGAGAAACATAGAAACATAGAAAAATAGGAGCAGGAGTAGGCCATTTGGCCCTTCGAGCCTGCTCCACCATTCAATATGATCATGGCTGATCCTCTATCTCAGTACCATATTCCCGCTCTCTCCCCATACCCCTTGATGCCTTTTGTGTCTAGAAATCTATCTAACTCCTTCTTAAATATATTCAGTGACTTGGCCTCCACAGCCTTCTGTGGTAGAGAATTCCACAGGTTCACCACTCTCTGGGTGAAGAAATTCCTCCTCATCTCTGTCCTAAATGTCATTCAGCCCCTTGATCCTGTTCCGCCATTCAATGAGATCATGGCTGATCTGCGACCTAACCCCATATACCTGCTTTTGCCCCGTATACCTTAATACCTTTAGTTAACAAAAATCTATCAATCTCAGATTTAAAATTAAAATCAATTGCCATTTGCAGAAGAGAGTTCCAAACTTCTACTACCCTTTGTGTGTAGAAGTGTTTCCTAATTTCACTCCTGAATGGTCTCTATATACCCTATCCATTCCCCTTAATATATTGAAAACTTCGATCAAATCATCCTTAGCCTTCTAAATTTGAGGGAATACAACCCTAATTTGTGTAATCTCTCCTCGTAACTTAATCCTTGAAGTCCGGGTATCATTCTGGTAAACCTACGCTGCCCTCCCTCCAAGGCCAGTATATCTTTCCTAAGGTGTGGTGCCCAGAACTGCTCACAGTGCTCCAGGTGTGGTCTAACCAGGGTTTTGTACAGCTGCAGCATAACTTCTACCCCCTTGTATTCTAGTCCTCCAGATATAAAGGCCAGCATTCCATTAGCCTTTTTTGATTATTTTCTGTACCTGTTCATGACATTTTAATGATCTATGTACCTGGACCCCCAAGTCTCTTTGGACATCCACTGTTTTTAGCCTTTCACCATTTAGAAAGTAACCTGTTCTATCCTTTTTAGGTCCAAAGTAGATGACTTCACATTTGCCGAAATTGAAATCCATTTGCCACAGTTTTGCCCAGTCACTTAATCTATTTTATGTAATTTTATGCTTTCATCTACACTGCCGCCTTTGTGTCATCGGCAAATTTGGATATGTGACTTTCTAGGCCATCATCCAAGTCGTTAGATGGCATCTCGCCCACCGCAGAATGACATTATAGTTCATTGACTTCTCAATGCCAGTTTTAACCTTTAAGGAAAATGTGAAAGAAACTATTTGATTGAGGCTTGCAGGAGGAAGTTATTCAAAATTATGAGGCGTTTTGACAGAGTATATAGAGAAACTGCCCCACTGGCAGGAGTGTCGGTAACCAGAGGACACAGATTGAAGATAATTGGTAAAAGAGCCAGAGGGGGAGATGAGGAGAATTCCTTTTTTACGCAGCGAGTTGTTGTGATCTGGAATGCGCTGCCTGAAAGGGCAGTGGAAGCAGATTCAATAGTAACTTTCAAAAGGGAATTGGATAAATACTTGAAAAGGGAAAAATTTGCAGGGCTATGGGGAAAGAGCAGGGGAGTGGGACGAGTTGGAGAGCTCTTTCAAAGAGCCGGCACAGGCACGATGGGCCGAATGGCCTCCTGTTCTGTATGATTCCGAGTGCAGAGAGAAGATGGTGTGTTTCATCAATACAAGTTTTGAATTCATGTGTGACATCACATTGTAATGTATACAATACCAGGTGACATCATGGACTAGAATGGAACAGGCCCTCAGATAGTTCAGCAAGACACGGCATTGCCAGCACAGAATGTTTCAGAGGGATCCTACAAAGATCCAATTCTACGAGAGGGATGCCATGTAGATCCAATTGTCAACTGCAGACGTGATAACACAAGGTACATTTTGAGAGTATAACTTTCCCGGTTTTCGAAAAAAAGGCAGCATAATGGAACAGCACTTCGAGAGAAAGAAAAACTCACAATTATACAGCGCCTTCCACAACCTCAGGACTTCCCAAAACACTTTACAGCCAATGAAGTACTTTTGAAGTGTAGTCGCTGTTGTAATGTAGGGAAATGTGGCAGCCAATTTGTCCACAGCAAGCTCCCACAAACAGCAATGAGATAAATAACCAGATCATTTTTTTTCATTAATGTTGGTTGTGGGATAAATGTTCACCAGAACACCGGCAGGACTCAACATGCATCTCTCCTAATAGTGCCAAGGGATCTTTTGCGTCCACCTGAGATTGCAGGAAGGCCCTCAGTTTAAGTTCTCATCCGAAAGACGGCACCTCCAACAGTGTAGCTTTCAGTCAGTACTGCACTGAAGTGTCAGCCTGGAATATGGGCTCAAGTCTCTGGAGTAAGCTTTAACCCATGACTTTCTGACTCAGAGTGAGAGTGCGACTCACTGAGCCATGCCAGCCCTTAATGTGCGGCCAGGCCTTTGCTTGGCATCTTGTCTATAGACATGCAGCTTAAATTCAGAGCTTGCAATGAGTATTGTGGGCGTGTTAAAATTTCACGCTATTACAGAACCGTTTTCTTTCTCAATGGGTTAACAATGAAGCTAAGCCATGTCCCCTTCAATTTGGGACCTATGCTTTTTCAATGGCACCCTCGTCTCAGAGTCAGAAGGTTGTGGGTTCAAGTCCCACACCAGAGACTTGAGCACAAAATCCAGCACTGAGGGAGTGCTGCAGTGTTGGAGGTGCCGACTTTTAGATGAGAAGTTAAACCAAGGCCCATCTGCCCTCTCAGGTGGACAGAAAAGATCCCGTGGCACTATTTCAGAGAAGAGCAGGGGAGTTCTCCTCGGTGTCCTGGGGCCAATATTTATCCCTCAACCAACATCACACACAGATTATCTGGTCATTATCACATTGCACCTCGACCCCATTTACATTCTTATTTTCTAGGGAGTACGTGGCCTCTTTATTCCTCCAACCAAAATGTACCACCTCATACTTCTCTATATTGAAATTAATTCGCCATTTACACGCCCATTCTGCAAGTTTGTTAATGTCTTGTGTTTTGCCGCACTCCTCCTCAGTATTAACTATATCTCCCAATTTGGTGTCGTCCGCAAATTTAGATTTTGTACTTCCGATTCAAGATTCCAAATCATTTATATAAATGGTGAACAAGAGTGGTCCCAGCACCGATCCCTGTGGAAAACCAATTCCCACTTTCTGCCAGTTTGAGTCCTCCTACTCTGTTTTCTGTTTTGTAGCCAGCTTGCTATCCATTTTGCTACTTCATAGAATAGAATCATAGAATGGTTGCAGCACAGGAGGCCATTTGGCCCGTCGAGCCTGTGCCGGCTCTCTGCAAGAGCACTTCAGCTAGTCCCACTCCCCCGCCCTTTCCCCATAGCCCTGCAAATGTTTTTCCTTCAGGTACTTATCCAATTCCCTTTTGAAAGCCATGATTGAGTCTGCCTCCATCACCCTCTCAGGCAGTGCATTCCAGATCCTAACCACTCGCTGTGTAAAACATTTTTTCCTCATGTCACCTTTGGTTCTTTTGCCAATCACCTTGAATCTGTGTCCTCTGATTCTCGACCCATCCGCCAATGGGAACAGTTTCTCTATCTACTCTGTCCAGATCCCTCATGATTTTAAACACCTCTATCAAATCTCCTCTCAACCTTCTCTGCTCTAAGGAGAACAACCCCAGCCTATCCATGTAACTGAAGTCCCTCATTCCTGGAATCATTCTCGTAAATCTTTTCTACACCCTCTCTAAGGCCTTCACATCCTTCCTAAAGTGAGGTGCTCAGAATTGGACACAGTACTCCAGTTGAGGCCGAACCAGTGTTTATAAAGGTTCATCAAAACTTCCTTGCTTTTGTACTCTATGCCTCTATTTATGAAAATGAGAAGTCGCACAACACCAGGTTATAGTCCAACAGATTTATTTAAAATTACAAGCTTTCGGAGCTGTCGCCCCTTCCTCAGGTAAAGTTACAAAGTTACATCTCCGCATCATGACCTCTATTTATGAAGTGGAGATGCCGGCGTTGGACTGGGGTGGACAAAAATCAGAAGTCGCACAACACCAGGTTATAGTCCAACAGATTTATTTAATTTTACAAGCTTTCGGAGCTGTTCGCTCCTTCTTCAGGTAAGGTAGCTGTGAGAGACTATAACCTGGTGTTGTGCGACTTCTATTTATGAAGCCTAGTATCCCGTATGCTTTTTTAACCACTTTCTCAACCTGCCCTGCCACCTTCAACGATTTGTGCATATATGCCCCATGGTCTTTCTGTTCATGCACCCCCTTTAGGATTGTACCCTTTAGTTTATATTGCCTCCCCCCATTCTTTCTACCAAAATGTATCACTTCACACTTTTCTGTGTTAAATTTCATCTGCCACATCTCCGCCCATTTCACCAGCCTGTCTATGTCTTCTTGAAGTCTTTCACTATCCTCCTCACTGTTCACTATACTTCCAAGTTTTGGGTCATCTGCACATTTTGAAATTGTGCCCTGTACACCCAAGTCATTAATATATATCAAGAAAATCAGTGGTCCAAGTACCGACCCCTGGGGAACACCACTTTATATACCTTCCTCCAGTCCGAAAAACAACCGTTCACCACTACTATCTGTTTCCTGTCACTTAGCCAGTTTCGTATCCATGCTGCCACTGTCCCTTTTATTCCATGGGCTTCAACTTTGCTGGCAAGCCTATTATGAGGCACTTTATCAAACGCCTTTTGGAAATCCATGTACACCACGTCAACTGCATTACCCTCATCAACCCTCTCTGTTACCTGATCAAAAAACTCAATCAAGTTGGTTAAACACGATTTGCCTTTAACAAATCCGTGATGGCTTTCCTTAATTAATCCACATTTGTCCAAGTGACCATTAATTTTGTCCTGGATTATCGTTTCCAAAAGCTTCCCCACTACTGAGGTGAAACTGACTGGCCTGTAGTTGCTGGATTTATCCTTACACCCTTGTTCAAAAAAGGGTGCAGCATTTGCAATTCTCCAGTCCTCTGGCACCACCCCCGTATCCAAGGAGGATTGGAAGATTATGGCCAGTACCTCTACAATTTCCACCTTTACTTCCCTCAGCATCCTAGGATGCATCCCATCCAGTCCTAGTGACTTATCTACTTTAAGTACAGCCAGCCTTTCTAGTACCTCCTCTTTATCAATTTTTATCCCATCTAGTATCTCAACTACCTTCTCTTTCACTATGACTTTGGCAGCATCTTCTTCCTTGTTAAAGACAGATGCAAAGTATTCATTCAGTTCCTCAGCCATGCCCTCTGCCTCCATGCGTAGGTCTCCATTTTGGTCCCTAATTGGCCCCACCCCTCCTCTTACTACCCATTTACTATTTATATGCCTATAGAAGACTTTTGGATTCCCTTTTATGTTAGCTGCCATTCTATTCTCATACTCTCTCTTTGCCCCTCTTATTTCCTTTTTCACTTCCCCTCTGAACTTTCTATATTCAGCCTGGTTCTCACTTGTATTCTCAACCTGACATCTGCCCCCTTTTTCTGCTTCATCTTACTCTCTATTGTTTTTGTCATCCAGGGAACTCTGACTTTAGTTGCCCTAACTTTCCCCTCATGGAAATGTACCTCGACTGTACCCGAAACATCTCCTCTTTAAAGTTCGATTACAGTTTTGTCTGCCAATCTTTGATTCCAATTTACCCAGCCAGATCCATTCTCAACCCACTGAAATTGGCTCTCCTCCAATTAAGTATTTTTACTCTAGATTGCTCCCTGTCCTTTTCCATAGTTAGTCTAAACCTTATGATACTGTGATCACTGTTCCCTAAATGATCCCCTACTTCTCCCAACTCCACGTGCTCTGCCCTTAGTCCTGAGTCTACCATGCGGTATCTTATCGAAGGACTTTTGAAGGTCCATATATATTACATCCACTGTATTACCCTTGTCTACTCTTTGTTACTTCTTCAGTAGAATTGAATAAGGTTGGTCAAGCATGACCCCTTTTAAAATTCATACTGACTATTCTTTATTATATTTTTAGATTCTAGATGTTTTTCTATTACATCTTTGAGTTAAGATTCCAATATCTTTCCTAACACCGACATGTTGATCATTCTGTGTGAAGAATCTCCTGATATCAGTCCTAAATATTACCTTTTATTAGTTTGAACCTGTGTCCCCTTTGTCCTCTCAGTTTAATTTACAATAATATTCTGTACAATTTACTGTCTTTTATATAGCTATAAGATCGGACACCTTCTCTCCAGACTGAAAATCTCAATTCTCTCATCTTGCCTCAGAACCCAGACCTTGGACACTAGAGATCTGCCTTGTGGCTCTACCCTGCACCCCACCCTGCACCCCCACCCTGCACCTCCACCCTGCACCCCCACCCGTGCTTGAATGGATCCTTCGTTTTGCCGCAACCTGTACTGAGCACAGTAGTTGAACGGCAGTCTGCGGCATTGTTTGGTTTGATCACAACTTGCACACTTGTTTTGCCGATATAGTTCAGCTATTAGCCTTGTTGATATCTGCTCTGCAGTGGTTGTGTCTGTTGCACCCAAAGCCTACCAAGACTCCGAGGTCTCTTGCAGCTTCGTCCTTGGGTTATTTTCAGCACCGTTCACAAAACACGTATGCTGCCCATGTTTCCTTCCCGTGTGCAACAATTTGCACCCGTCTGCAGTAAACTTCCTCTGCCATTGTTTGGCCCACTGGCATATTTTGTTTAACGCATTCTGACCAATTTACATGGTGTTTCTGAATACAAGTAATTAATGTAAATTAGAAACAGTACCCATGATTTTTTTTTTAATTCTTCAGCCAATTTCTTATCCATGCCCAAGTTTTGCCCTGAACCCCCACAGCTTTAAGCTTAATGACGGACCTTCCATACAGAACTTTATCAAACGTCCTTCGCAAGTCCACAACATTGTAGGGTTTAAAGAAAGTAAAAAGAGACTTGCCTTTCTATAGCACCTTCTCACGACCTAAGGATGTCCCAAAGCGCTTTACAGCCAATGAAGTACTTTTTGAAGTGTAGTCACTGTTGTAATGTAGGAAACGCGGCAGCAAATTGCACACAGCAAGATCCCACAAACAGCAATGTGATGATGACCAGATAATCTGTTTTAGTGATTGGGGGATAAATATTGGCCCAGGACACAGAGGAGAAATCCCCTGCTCATCTTCAAAATAGTGCCTTGGGATCTTTTACATTCACCTGAGAGAGCAGACGGGGCCTCAGTTTAACGTCTCAACCAAAAGACGGCACCTCCGACAGTGCAGCACTCCCTCGGTACTGCCCCTCCGACAGTGCGGCACTCCCTCGGTACTGCCCCTCCGACAGTGCGGCACTCCCTCGGTACTGCCCCTCCGATAGTGCAGCACTCCCTCAGTACTGCCCCTCCGACAGTGCAGCACTCCCTCGGTACTGCCCCTCCGACAGTGCAGCGCTCCCTCAGTACTGCCCCTCCGACAGTGCGGCGCTCCCTCAGTACTGCCCCTCCGACAGTGCGGCGCTCCCTCAGTACTGCCCCTCCGACAGTGCGGCGCTCCCTCAGTACTGCCCCTCCGACAGTGCGGCGCTCCCTCAGTACTGCCCCTCCGACAGTGCAGCACTCCCTCAGTACTGCCCCTCTGACAGTGCAGCGCTCCCTCAGTACTGCCCCTCCGACAGTGCAGCGCTCCCTCAGTACTGCCCCTTCGACAGTGCGGCTCTCCATCAGTACTGCCCCTTTGACAGTGCAGCACTCCCTCAGTACTGCCCCTCTGACAGTGCGGCGCTCCCTCAGTACTGTCCCTCCGACTATGCAGCGCTCCCTCAGCACTGCCCCTCCGACAGTGCAGCGCTCCCTCAGCACTGCACTGGAGTCTCAGCCTGGATTTTTGTGCTCAAGTCTTTGGGGTGGGACTTGGGTTGTCACTTCTTCAATGAAATCAAGAAGGTTAACATGTGTACCACATTAGTCGGTTTCCAATCTACTGGTAACTCCTCAGTATCTGTTGCCTCTCTGATAATGATTGTCAGAGCCTCTTAATCTCCTCGCCTGGCTCTCTCAATCCTATGGGATAAGCACCATCCAAGGTTGGGAATTATATGTTTTAAACCCTTCCAGCTTATCTAGGAATTCCATCTCATTTATATTGAAGTCCTGAATTTTATCCGTGCTATTCTTTTTTGGGGGGGAGCATGTGGTTCATGCCGTCCGATGTGGATACTTGAAGGATGGAATCATCCAGCATATTCCCACTGCAACTCGCTTTCACCACAGCTTCAAGCCTATCTTCATCTTCGAATGTCCTTATGTCTTCACTGGTGGTCCTCTAGTTATTGTCGTACTGAGGTGTGAATGTTTGCTGAAATTATTTGAACAAGCCGTGCTCATCTGAAGTCATCTAACCAGATGGCTCTCACGGCCTCTGATTCACATCCCAATGGGGCGGTCTCCAGAAACTAGCCTTTTTTAAGGCAGGCTTTAATTTAATAGCTCATTAAAAATAGCTAATATCTAGATCATTTCAGAGAACAGGTTGGATAAACTTGGCCTGCATTCCCTGGAGTTTAAACGGTTGAAGGGTGATCTAATTGAGGTGTTTAAAATAATAAAAGGGTTTCGTTAGGGTAGATAGAGAGAAGCCATTTCCTCTGATGGGGAAATTCAGAAGGGGGCAGAACCTTAAAATTAGAACTAGGTAATTTCGGAGTATAATCAGGAAGTACTTTTTCACTCAAAGGGTAGTGGCTTTCCATAACGTGCCAAATAAAAGGTTGTTATGCAAGATAAGGGCGCATGGGATTGAGGGTAATGTATTAGCATGGATAGAGGATTGGTTAACGGACTGAAAACAGAGAGTAGGGATAAACGGGTCATTTTCGGGTTGGCAGGCTGTAACTAGTGGGGTGCCGCAAGGATCAGCGTTGGGGCCTCAGCTATTTACAATCTATATTAATGACCTAGATAAGGGAACTGAGTGCAATGTATCCAAGTTAGCTGATGATACAAAGCTAGTTGAGACAGTAAGCTGTGAGGAGGACACAAAGAGTCTGCAAAGGGTTATAGACAGGTTAAGTGAGTGGGCAGTAAGGTGACAGATGGAGTATAATGTGGGTAAATGTGAGGTTATTCACTTTGGTAGGAAGAATAGAAAAACAGAATATATTTTAAATGGTGAGCAACTATTAAATGTTGGTGTTCAGGGAGATTTAGGTGTCCTCGTACAGGAAACAGAGTTAGCATGCAGGTACAGCAAGCAATTAGGAAGACAAATGGCATGTTGGCCTTTATTGCAAGAGGGTTGGAGGAAAAAAGAGTAAGGAAGTCTTGCTACAATTGTACAGGGCCTTGGTAAGACCACACCTGGAGTACTGTGCACAGTTCTGGTCTCCTTAGCTGAGGAAGGTCATACTTGCGTTAGAGGTGGTGCAACGAAGGTTCACTCGATTGATCCCTGGGATAAGAGGGTTGTCCTGGGATAAGGGGGCTGTCCTATGAAGAGAGATTGAGCCTATACTCTCTGGAGTAAAGAAGAATGAGAGGGGATCTCATTGAAACGTATAGGTTTCTGAGGGGGATTGACAGGGTAGATGCTGAGAGGTTGTTTCTCCTGGCTAGAGAGTCTAGAACTAGGGGGCATAGTCTCAGGATAAGGGGTCAGCCATTTATGACTGAGATGAGGAGGAATTTCTTCACTCAGAGGATTGTTAATCTTTGGAATTCTCTGCCCCAGAGGGCTCTGGCTGCTGAGTCGTTGAGTATATTCAAGTCTCAGTCTTGAATCTTCTGCCTAAGAAGATTCAAGACTGAGATCGATAGATTTTTGGACTCTAGGGGAATCTAAGAGATATGGGGATCGGGCGAGAAAGTGGAGTTGAGGTCGAAGATCAGCCATGATCTTGTTGATTTATGTGGTTATTATCACATTGCTGATTGTGGGAGCTTGCTGGGCACAAATTGGCTGCCGCAGTTCCTACATTACAACAGTAACTACACTTCAAAAAAGTAATTCATTGGGTGTCAAGCACTTTGGGACATCGGTGGTCATGAAAGGTGCTATATGAAGGCAAGTCTTTCTTTTTCCTCTTCCTATGTTCCAACAACATCCTTATTTATATAGCGCCTTTAACGTAGTAAAACGTCCCAAGGCGCTTCACAGGAGTATTAAAAGTCAAAACATTTGACACCGAGCCACATAAAGGGAAATTAGGGCAGGTGACCAAAAGCTTGGTCAAAGAGGTAGGTTTTCAGTAACGTCTTAAAGGAGGAAAGAGAGGTAGCGAGGCGGAGAGGTTTAGGCAGGGAATTCCAGAGCTTAGGGCCCAGGCAACAGAAGGCACGGCCACCAATGGTGGAGCGATTATAATCAGGGATGCTCAAGAGGGCAGAATTAGAGAAGCGCAGATATCTCGGGGAGGTTGTGGGGCTGGAGGAGATTACAGAGATAGGGAGGGACGAGGCCATGGAGGGATTTGAAAACAAGGATGAGAATTTTGAAAGCGAGCTGTTGCTTAACCGGGAGCCAATGTAGATCAGCGAACGCAGGGGTAATGGGTGAACGTGACTTGGTGCGAGTTAAGACACGGGCAGCTGAGTTTTGGATCATCTGACGTTTATGTAGGGACGTTTATGTAGGGTAGAATGTGGGAGGCCAACCAGGAGTGCATAGGAATAGTCAAGTTTAGAGGTAACAAAGGCATGGATGAGGGTTTCAGCAGTGGATGAGCTGAGGCAAGGGCGGAGACGGGCGATGTTACGGAGGTGGAAATAGGTGGTCTTAGTTATGCTTCCTAAAAAGTCAAAATATCCCAAAACGTGTCAAGCATCTTTAATGTAGAAAACGTCACAAGGCACTTTATAGAGACAGATGCCCGCCCCCTGATTTCTATCGAGGGACCCATACTGAAAAATGAGTAGGCATGTTGGCCAAGAACAGATTGTTGCTCAGCTGTGACACCCTCCCCACAGGAGGCTGCCAACACTCGCCAACTGGGCTTATATAATTCAAAAGAAAGCAAATTGCACGCAAGTCCTAAACTGGAGCAAAACAAGTCTGCAGATGCTGAATAGTAGAGTAAATGAGCTTCAGGTTGATAAACATTAAATCCTGGGCAGTGCAGTAGGCTGAAAGGTCGAAAGCAAGTTGCAATGGCAAATGGAGATAAGAATCCGTACATGAATGGAGAACAGAATACCTTAACTGATGCACAGATATCTACAACAACTTATATTTATATAGTGCCTTTCACAGACTAAACCGTCCCAAGAAAAAAAGGATACAAGAATATCTTCAGTAATAGAGCCAAGGATAACGACACTATAGGATATCTGGATCAATGGATATCAGGATGTTCTGTCACTCAGGATCAGTCTTTGAGAAATCAGAGAATATTGGAAATACTCAGTGGGTCCCTCAGCACCAGAGAGGAGCAGGCAGTTTAACCATTCTGCCAAGACATTTCCCACGTCCTGATGCAACGTCTCTACTCGAGACACGAGCTGGTTTTCTGTCTTTCAGATGTTCACTCATCTGCTGGGTATTTCCAGTATTTTCTGTTTCAGTTCAGATTTCTCACGGCTATTCTTTTTATTTTTGCTGTTCTGAAACTCATCTTGGACTGCTCGACAATGTAGAGTTGCTCACTCTGAGCTTGAATTTTTATTTTAATTTTTACATTATTTCCCAGTAGATAATTGACCTGATGAAAGCAACAAAAATAAATCAGTACAAAAGAAAACTGTCGATGGCGAGAACGCAGGATCTTAACAGTTCCGCTGTCATTGATGTTGACACCTGGCACAAGAGTTAGGTGTCAGGCTTGGCTCAGGGGGTAGCACTCTCTCACCTCCGGGTCAGATGGTTGTGGGTTTAAGCCCCACTCCAGAGACTTGAGCACAAAATCCAGGCTGACAGTCCAGCGCAGTACTGAGGGAGCGCCGCACTGTCGGAGGGGCAGTACTGAGGGAGCGGCGCACTGTCGGAGGGGCAGTACTGAGGGAGCGCCGCATTGTCGGAGGGGCAGTACTGAGGGAGCGCCGCATTGTCGGAGGGGCAGTACTGAGGGAGCGCCGCATTGTCGGAGGGGCAGTACTGAGGGAGCGCCGCACTGTCGGAGGGGCAGTACTGAGGGAGCGCCGCACTGTCGGAGGGGCAGTACTGAGGGAGCGCCGCACTGTCGGAGGGGCAGTACTGAGGGAGCGCCGTACTGAGGGAGCGCCGCACTGTCAGAGGGGCAGTACTGAGGGAGCGCCGCACTGTCGGAGGGGCAGTACTGAGGGAGCGCCGCACTGTCGGAGGGGCAGTACTGAGGGAGCGCCGCACTGTCGGAGGGGCAGTACTGAGGGAGCGCCGCACTGTCGGAGGGGCAGTACTGAGGGAGCGCCGCACTGTCGGAGGGGCAGTACTGAGGGAGTGCCGCACTGTCGGCGGTGCAATACTGAGGGAGTGCTGCACTGTCTGAGGTGCCCTCTTTAGAATGAGATGTTAAACCCAGTTTGCCCCCTCAGGTGGATGTAAAAGATCCCATCACACTATTCGAAGAGCAGCAGAGGAATTCTCCCAGTGCCCTGGCCAATATTTATCCCTCAACATCACCAAAACAGATTAGCTGGTCGCGTATCTCATGCGGTTTGTGGGAGCTTGCTGTGTGCAAATTGGTTGCTGCATTTCCCTACATTACAGCAAAAACTACACTTCAAATAAGTACTTAATTGGCTGTAATTTACACTCCGTAAACCTGAAGTCATCAAAACTCGTCTGCCCGTGTCCTAACTTGCACCAAGTCCCGTTCACCCATCACTCCTGTGCTCACTGACCGACATTGGCTCCCGGTTAAGCAACGCCTCGATTTTAAAATTCTCATCCTTGTTTTCAAATCCCTCCATGGCCTCGCCCCTCCCTATCTCTATAGTCTCCTCCAGCCCTACAACCAGAGATATCTGCGCTCCTCTAATTCTGCCCTCGAGTATCCCTGATTATAATCACTCCACCATCGGCGGCCGTGCCTTCAACTGCCTGGGCCCTGAGCTCTGGAATTCCCTCCCTAAACCTCTCCACCTCTCTTTCCTCCTTGAAGACGCCCCTTAAAACCTGCCGCTTTCCTGCCCTAAATATCTCTTTATGTGGCTCGTGTCAAATTTTGTTTGATAAGACTCCTATGAAACACCTTGGAACATTTTACTACGTTAAAGGCGCTATATAAATACAAGTTGTGGTTGTTGTAAAACACTTTGAGACGACCAGAGGTCGTGACCGGCACTCGAGAAATGCAAGGTTTTTTCCTTCTGCTGATACAATAAAATGCTGTCAACTAAATGCTGTCAACTAAAATATTCAATGATCAGCAAATCCTTCCTTTATTGGCGAGTGATCAAAGACATTGGTCATGCAAATTACCGACAGTGTGAAGAGCAGGAAAGCACCCGGGATGTTTCGTTATTCAATCATAGAAATTTACGGCCCAGAAGGAGGCCATTCGGCCCATCATGTCCGTGCCGGCCGAAAAAGAGCTATCCAGCCTAATCCTACTTTCCAGCTCTTGGTCCGTAGCCTTGTAGGTTACGGCACTTCAAGTGAATATCCAAGTACTTTTTAAATGTGATGAGGGTTTCTGCCTCTACCGCCCTTTCAGGCAGTGAGTTCCAGACCCCCACCACCCTCTGGGTGAAAAAAGTTCGCAACTCCCCTCTAATCCTTCGACCAATTACTTTAAATCTATGCCCCCTGGTTAGTGACCTCTCTGCTAAGGGAAATAGGTCCTGCCTATCCACTCTATCTAGGCCCCTCATAATTTTATACACCTCAATTAAATCTCCCCTCAGCCTCCTCTGCTCCAAAGAATTCAATGTTTTTTTGTGTGCGAGAGCCCCCATTCTCGAGGTGACCGGTAAAACGAATCTCCTGCAGTATCCTGCAGCTTTAGCAGCAGATGCCTGGCATTGAGTGAAATGAAGATTCAGCGCTTGTTCTCAGTTTCAAACACTTGTACTGACTGGCACCCTCTTGTTCCTACACAGTATCCTCAGGCACCTTAAGAAGTCAAAGTGCTTACAGAACAAACGTAATATATCCTAAAAAATAACATAATCCCACATAAACCCTCCTGTTTAGAACTCTGAGGTGTGGCTGCAAATAGGACAGGCAATGAAGAATAGCTGAAATAAATCACCACGGTCTAGACCGTGTGCAAATCCTCCCAATGAAGTCAGTGGGTGGCCATTTATTTTGGGGTGGTAGAATACAGGGTCTGTTGGCTGTCCCCCCTCGTGTAGACATGGGCTCATCACACACTTCAACATCATCCCACACTTGTAATCGATACTGAAAGAGGATCATCACTGTTTTGCCGAGGAGAAATGAAATTAGCTGTTTCTGGAAGTTGATGATGTCACGATGGTACAACGTGCACTTGTATACAACGGCGGTTTGGTGGTGAACTGATGGTTTGTAGCGCAGCGGAGTCATCGTGTAGTGAATTCACAAACAAAGAGCGCCAATCACCAACCACCTTTCAAAGATCAGTCTTGGTCAGCTTGTCTGGGGGTTTTTTGTTTGGGGGGGGGGGTTGGCGCAGTTTTGTGCTGATTAAAATGAGGGACATTCGTGCTAGGGAACGAAACACTTTCCATTTCAGGCGCCCAGTGGCAGAGTCAAGCATTCCCAGGGCAGGTAGAGCACAGTCTGACTGCAGAGTAAAGCTCCCTCTACACCGACCCATCCATGCACCTCAGCCCCAACCTAAAAAAAATAAACCGCCTCTACTGTGCCAGGGTATCACTGCTCTATTTCTCACACCAACCATGCTGTGGCCACTCAGAGATGAATAATTCGGTGCCAAGTTGATGGGCCCAATGGCCTACTCCTGTTTCTGTAACTATTCTCCAAGCTCGTCACCCATTAGAAAAGTTCCCCCCCCCCACCCATCATATTTCATTGAAGTGGACCTCAATTTCCCTTCTGCATTTTTCTATCTAATTTCTTTCATTTGAGCGGCAGGAGGGGGCATCACAAATAGAGAGAGGGGACGCCATCAAGAGATTTGAAAGGGAAACAAAGGATTTTGAAGCCAACTGGCATGGGCCCAGGGAGCCAGTGGAGAGGATGGAGTGATAAACGTATGGGATGTAGTGCAGGCTGCAGCACTGGCTGTTACTTGTGGAGGCTGGTTAGGGGAGAATTCGTGCCTCGGGTAAGGGAGGCATTATCTAGGGTTTGAGCAGTGGTGGTGGGCAATGGGACTGAGATGGAAGGAAGCAGTCTGGCTAATGAGGTGGGATCAGTGGAAAGAGGCGGCGCTTGGAGCTGAGCGGTAGGCCAAGGTTCTGCACCTCCAGCCAACTGACGTCTGAAAGGAAGCGCGATACTCAGAGGGAGCAACAGTACGAAAGGATAGATAAAGCTGCCATGGCCAACAAAGTGACGGAATGGGCTTGATGGGCCCAATGGCCTACTCCTGTTTCTGAAACCATTCTCCAAGCTCTCGTCACCTATTATAAAATTCCCCCCCATATCATATTTCATTGAAGTGGACCTCAATTTCCCTTCTGCATTTTCCTATCTAATTTCTTTCATTCTACTGTACACCAACCCAGTTTATCTCATTTCTCTCCATCTACAAAACACATATACCCAGAAGACAATGAACTTTCAGCATCAGCGATGGGTTGATTCTCCAGTTGTGCTCAGTGGCCGTGTCGACTGCTGAGTTTACCCGTTCAGCAAAGCCCCTGGACATCTTCCTTGTGAATCAGAAGTTGGTCGGCTGACACAAGGGGCAACAAATTCAATCGCTAGCTTCTACATTTCTGGCGAGAAGCAGGAGGAAGTAAAAGTTTACGTAAAAAGTTTCAAAGTTAGAAAAATAGATTAGGTCCCAAAAATAAAAGGCAGAATTCCAGCTGGAAAATAAAAATAGGTTTCAGAATAAGACACAGGAGAGAACAGGACACGGTTAGTGTTTCAGTTTGTTTTTTTATTTATTATTAAAATTTTGTTCTAAATGCTTATTTGAGTAGCTCAGGGTTAATATTGCAGTAATAAACCGATTACTGGTGTTTCAGTAAATTTATTTCTCTAACATTATTTGTTTCAGCATCAATGCTCGAGCTGAGAGAACCGACACAGGCCAGCCCAGAGACTGGAGATTCCCTGGACCTGCCAACAGTCTGAGGGTTAGACTACACACCAGGCTAGAAATTACTGTGCATGATATTAGATGAATATTACCATCGTCTCTTCACTATTTTAACACAAGCTTTCGACCACATATTCATCATAAAGGCCGCCTACTCCACCTCATTAACAATGCCCGCCTCTGCCTCAGCCCATCTGCTGCCCAAACGCTCGTCCATGACTTTATCACCTCCAAATTCCACTATTCCAACGCTCTCCAAGCCGCCCTCCCATCCTCCACTCTCCGTAACCTTCAGCTCCTGCAAGATTCGGCAGCCCCTGTCCAATCTGGCACCCATACCCTGCTCCCCCATCACCCCAGTGCTCCCTGGCTCACCTCAACTTCCAGTCCCCCCCCCCATAGCCTGCAATTTAAAATTCCCATCCTCGTGTTTAAATGCCTTCATGGCCTTGTTCCTCCTCAAGCCTTCGAACCCTCCATTCCTCCAACTCCAGGCTCTTGTACCTCTCCCTCGGCCCCACCATTGATGGCCATTCCTTCAATCGTCTCGGCCCCACACTCTGGAATTCCCTCCCTGAACCCCTCCCTCTCCCCACCTCACTGTCCTCGCCTAAGGCCCTCATTAAAACAGGCTTTGCACCCCTCCGAATTTCTCCTCCTTTGGGTCAATGTCCATTGTTTGTCTGATTACTCCTCTGGGAAGCCCTTGGGGACATCTTTCTATGTTAAAGGCGCGATATAAATGAAACGCGGCTAGAATGGTAGATAAGGAATATCACGCAATGCATTAGTTCGCTAGTATCGGTAAGACAATTTTCTAGGCTATACAGTGACTTTGAAGATTGCCAGAGCCTATTGTAGTGTCATGTGGAATGATAGAGTGTACGATTCAAAGGGAGGTACAATAAGGCGATTGTTTGGCAGTTATTAAGCAGAATTATAAGAAGGATTAAGAATACAGATTCTGCTTATTGTAGCTCAAACGTTCAACGATACACGCAGCAGATCAAAGACATGTGTGGCCAATCTCAGCAAAGCTCAGCGATTCTCATACAGCAAGATGTAACTCATTGAAAACTGCAATTTACAGAAGACAAGGGCCTGTGAAACAAGACACCCCTAATGGCTCAGTGGAGCTTTCAAACTGCCGCAGTGGGATTTGAACTCATGTACACGACCATAACCGTACACGACCATAACCGTACACGACTGTCGCCTTTGCCGCACGTATGCGCTCCCGAGACTGGAGGACAAAAATCTAGGCCGACACTCCCAGTGCAGTACTGAGGGAGCGCCGCGCTGTCGGAGGGCCGGTACTGAGGGAGCGCCGCGCTGTCGGAGGGCCGGTACTGAGGGAGCGCTGCACTGTCGGAGGGGCAGGACTGAGGGAGTGCCGCACTGTCGGAGGGGCAGGACTGAGGGAGCGCTGCACTGTCGGAGGGGCAGGACTGAGGGAGTGCTGCACTGTCAGAGGTGTCGTCTTTCAGATGAGACGTTAAACCGAGGCCCCGTCTGCTCTCTCAGGTGGGCGTAAAAGATCCCACGCCACTATTTCGAAGAGCAGAGGGGTTCTCCTCAGTGTCCTGGGGCCAATATTTATCCCTCAATCAACATCACTAAAAACAGATTATCTGGTCATTTATCACATTGCTGTTTGTGGGATCTGCTGTGCGCAAATTGGCTGCCACGTTTCCTACATTACAACAGTAACTACACTTCAAAATGTACTTCATTGGCTGTAAAGCACTTTGGGACGTCCTGAGGTTGTGAAAGGTGCTACAGAAATGCAAGTCTGTCTTTCTTTTCTTTTACATCAAGCAGCTCACCAATCGTTTAACCAAACGGATAAGATTGGTTTCTGTGTTATGGGCTACAACCATCCCGGTGGGTCATTTACCCACAGAGGCTGCTGCCAAACATATTTACACAGAGATAACAACAGAAAACGCTGGAAAAACTCAGCAGGCCAGGCAGCATCCGTGGAGAGAGAAAGAGAGTTAACGTTTCAGGTCGATGACCTTTCGTCAGTTCTGATGAAAGGTCTTCGACCTGAAACGTTAACTCTCTTTCTCTCTCCACGGATGCTGCCTGGCTTGCTGAGTTTTTCCAGCGTTTTCTGTTGTTATTTCAGATTTCCAGCATCCGCAGTATTTTGCTATCATATTTACACAGAGGTTCCTTTACTGTGCTTGAAACTAGCACCAGAAGTAGCTCAGCTACTAACCGCTTCACCGAGAGTGTTGATACTAAATCCAATGTAGTATTCAACTATCTTGCTTGAACTCCTCATTCCCCTCTAGTTGCCCCTGGTCTATCTACCTATGCTCAAGATATCAATATCCTCCACAATCAAGAAGAACGCTAGGGATGAGAAAAGGCCGTTTGGCCAATCAAGTCTGCTCCATACCCAGTCCATTCATGACCTACTCAAAAGGTCATCGACCTGAAACGTTAACTCGGCTTCTCTCTCCACAGATGTTGCCTGACCTGCTGAGTGTTTCCAGCTTTTTCTGATTTTATTTCAACCTATTGGTGCTCGGACATCACGTGCTACAGAGCAACACCTGCCATTCCCAACACATTGGGAGTTGTGAGTCACAGGTGAGGTGCCAGGTGGAGATTGGGTCACCAGGGCCTCAGGGAAGAAGTGAAAAAAAAAATAATAAGTCAAGGATAAGGTAACGCCACTTGGCCCAACGAGCTAGTTTCTAGTATTTTGACGCACCCAGCCCTGGGTGCAAGTTACTGAACTGGCATCAGACTCTTAACCTTCTTTAGTCTAGACTGCACAGCTTAAGCTTCACTCATCATTCATCACAGTTCATTCCCATTAGACTTGCGATCAGTCTTGTTGCCTACTCTGCCCCCTCCAAGAGGGGATCCCTTGGTGGCATGGGGCTGAGAGGTCTCGATGTCAGTTTGAGAGCTGGGGGGCTGTCTGTTGCCTCTACTCCTCTAATTCTGCCCTCTTGAGCATCCTTGATTATAATCGCTCAACCTTTGGTGGCCGTGCCTTCTGTTGCCTAGGCCCTAAGCTCTGGAATTCCCTCCCTAAACCTCTCCGCCTCACTTTCCTCCTTTAAGACGCTCCTTTAAACCTACCTCTTTGACCAAGCTTTTGGTCACCTGCCCTAATTTATCCTCATGCGGCTCGGTGTCAAATTTTTTCGTCTTAAAATACTCCTGTGAAGCACCTTGGGATATTTTACTACGTTAAAGGCGCTATATAAATACAAGTTGTTGTTGTTGCTGAAGAACGAGGTGTTTTGTGTGAGGAAGGCCCGAACACAACAAGTCAAAAGGAAGGAGAATACAAAATATTTTGCTCAAGGATCTCGATCAAGGGCAAAGCTTTCAAAATGGATGGTAGTTATTCGGAGTCATGTGACAATGCCGCGATCATATTCCCATCACACGGCGGCTCTTGGCGGGGGCGGAGATCGCACCTTGTGAGAAGGTCAATGATCGAATAGTTAACGTAAGCCTGGTCAACGTCATCTCCGCCCCTGGTTTGGATTGTCTGAGGGGTCGAGGAGGAATTTTCCAGATTGATTTTCCCCTTCCTGGCCCTGGGTTTCTTGTTCTGGTTTTTTTGCCTCTCCCAGGAAATTGCACAGCTGCTGGGGGCAGGAGTGGGGCGGGGGGAAAGAGAAGAGTCTGGTCAGGATGCTCCAGGCAGAGTGTGGGGCAGGAGGGGGGCAGGGGGGCAGGGAGAGAAGAGTCTGGTCAGGATGTTCCAGGCAGGAGTGTGGGGCAGGAGGGGGGCAGGGAGAGAAGAGTCTGGTCAGGATGTTCCGGGCAGGAGTGTGGGGCAGGGAGAGAAGAGTCTGGTCAGGATGTTCCGGGCAGGAGTGTGGGGCAGGAGGGGGGGCAGGGAGAGAAGAGTCTGGTCAGGATGCTCCAGGCAGGAGTGTGGGGCAGGAGGGGGGCAGGGGGGCGGGGAGAGAAGAGTCTGGTCAGGATGCTCCAGGCAGAGTGTGGGGCAGGCTAGATCGACCAGCAGGTTGTTTCCTGCCCATCATTTTTGTATCTTCCTGCTAGCTGTACGTCACCTATTATATCATAGAACCTTCTTTCAAAATAGTTCAAAATATTTTCTCTCCCCACAACCGCCCCCCCCCCCCAACACAACCAGATTCTGACCTTTACAGCAACAACTGTATTTATACAGCGCCTTTAATGTAGTAAAACGTCCCAAGGCGCTTCACAGGAGTGATTATCAAACAAAATTTGACCCCGAGCCACAGAGATATTAGGACAGGTGACCAAAAGCTTGGTCAAAGAGGTAGGGTTTAAGGAGCGTCTTAAAGGAGGAGAGAGAGGTGGAGAGGTTTAGGGAGGGAATTTCAGAGCTCAGGGCCCAGGCAGCTGAAGGCACGGCCGCCAATGGTGGAGCGATGGAAATCAGGGATGCGCAAGAGGCCAAAATTGGAGGAGCGCCGAGATCTCGGAGGGTTGCAGGGCTGGAGGAGGTTACAGAGATAGGGAGGGGGTGAGGCCATGGAGGGATTTGAAAACAAGGATGAGAATTTTTAAATCAAAGCGTTGCCCGATCTGGAGCCACTGTAGGTCAGCGAGCACAGGGGTGATGGGTGAAGGGGACTCAGTGTGAGTTAGAACACGGGGCAGCAGAGTTTTGGATGAGCGGAAGTTTACGGAGGGTGGAAGCTGGGAGGCCGGCCAGGAGAGCGTTGGAATAGTCGAGTCTAGAGATAACAAAGGTCATTTAGGGCAATTTGCCAACTCACACATCAGATACAGGGAAATTCCCAGAGCACAATCTGCATTGGCAAATTACAAAGTCAAGCTGGGCTCATTTCAGAGCAACAACACCCCACACACACGGAGCAATGAGTACATCTGTACGTGGAGTCAGCACAACCTCACACACAGTCATGTTTGATAAACATCAGCAGCAACAAAGAGTCACAGAGTCATAACGGCACAGAAGGAGGCCATTCGGCCCATAGAGTCCGTGCCTGCTCTCTGTAGAGCAATCTAGTCAGTCCCATTACCCCGCTCTATCCCTGTAACCCTGCAAGTTTATTTCCCTCAAGTGCCTATCCAGTCTCCCCTTGAAAACATTGAGTGTCTCCGCTTCCACCACTTCCGTCGGTAGCGAGTTCCAGGTCATAAGAACATAAGAACATAAGAAATAGGAGCAGGAGTAGGCCAATCGGCCCCTCGAGCCTGCTCCGCCATTCAATAAGATCATGGCTGATCTGATCCTAACCGCCAATCTACTATCACAGAACCATCTCCTGAACCTAACAGAATTGGACACACGAAATAGGAGCAGGATCAGGCTACACGGCCCCTGGGCCCGCTACGCTACCCACAGGGCCATGACCGATCCGAACCGAGATTCATGTCCAAATTCCTGCCCGCTCCCCGTAACCCTTAATTCCCTTTACTTCTAGGAAACTGTCTATTTCGGTTTTAAATTTATGTAATGATGTAGCTTCTACAGCTTTTTGGGGCAGTATATTCCATGGACCTACCACCCTCTGAGTGAAGTAGTTCCTTCTCATCTCAGTTTTGAAAGAGCAGCCCCTTATTCTAAGACTATGCCCCCTAGTTCTAGTTTCACCCATCATCGGGAACATCCTCCCCGCATCCACCCGATCCAACCCCTTCACAATCTTATATGTTTCAATAAGATCGCCTCTCATTCTTCTGAACTCCAATGAGTAGAGTCCCAGTCTACCCAACCTCTTCTCATATGTCCATCCCCGGGATTAACCGAGTGAACCTTCTTTGTACTGACTCGAGAGCAAGTATGTCTTTTCTTAAGTATGGACACCAAAACTGTATGCAGTATTACAGGTGCGGTCTCACCAATACCTTGTACAACTGAAGCAATACCTCCCTATTTTTATATTCTATCCCCTTAGCAATGAAAGCCAACATTCCATTGGCCTTCTTAATCACTTGCTGCACCTGCATACTAACCTTTTGAGTTTCGTGCACCAGGACCCCCAGATCCCTTTGTACTTCAGTACTTTCCAGTTTCTTGCCATTAAGATAATAACTTGCTCTACTATTTTTCCTGCCAAAGTGCATAACCTCACACTTTCCAGTATTGTATTCCATCTGCCAAATCTCTGCCCACTTACTTAGCCTGTCTATGTCCCCTTGCAGATTTTTTATGTCCTCCTCACTCACTACTTTCCCTCCCATCTTAGTATCATCTGCAAACTTTGATATGTTACACTCGGTCCCCTCCTCCAAATCGTTAATACAGATTGTAAAGAGTTGGGGACCCAGCACTGACCCCTGTGGAACACCACTAGTTACTGATTGCCAGTCTGAGAATGAACCATTTATCCCAACTCTCTGCCTTCTGTTAGATAGCCAATCCTCTATCCATGCCAGAATATTACCCCCAATCCCATGATTTTTTATCTTAAGCAATAATCTTTTGTGTGGCACCTTGTCAAATGCCTTTTGGAAGTCTAAATACACCACATCCACCGTTTCCCCTTTATCCACCCTGTGTGTTACTTCCTCAAAGAACTCCAGCAAATTTGTCAAACATGACTTCCCCTTCATAAAACCATGCTGACTTTGTCCTATTAAATTATGATTATCCAAATGTCCCGTTACTGTCTCCTTAATAATGGACTCCAAAATTTTACCTACCACAGATGTTAGGCTAACCGGTCTATAGTTTCCAGCCTTCTGTCTACTGCCCTTTTTAAATAAGGGTGTTACATTAGCAGTTTTCCAGTCTGCCGGGATCTTTGCTAAGTCCAGGGAGTTTTGGAAAATTATTACCAATGCATCCACAATCCCTACCGCCACTTCCCTCAAGACCCTAGGATGTAAGCCATCAGGTCCAGGTGATTTATCCGCCTTGAGTCCCATTATTTTACCGAGTACCACTTCCTTAGTGATTTTGATCGTGTTTAGCTCCTCCCCCCCTATAGCCCCCTGTTTGTCCAGTGTTGGGATATTCTTAGTGTCCTCTACTGTAAAGACTGATATAAAATATTCATTCAGTGTATTTGCCATCTCCATATTTCCCCGGTCTCATCCTCTAAGGGACCAACATTTACTTTAGCCACCCTTTTTCTTTTTATATAACTATAAAAACTCTTACTATCTGTTTTATATTTTTTGCTAATTTACTTTCATAATCTATCTTCCCTTTCTTAATCAATCTTTTTGTTAGTTTTTGCTGTCTTTTAAAGTTTTCCCAATCCTCTATCCTCCCACTAGACTTGGCTACCTTATAAGCCCTTGTTTTTAGTCGAATACTATCCTTAATTTCTTTACTTAGCCACGGATGACTGTCTTTTCTTTTACACCCTTTTCTTCTCAGTGGAATATATATTTTTTGGAAGTTGTAAAATAACTCCTTAAATGTACACCACTGATCATGTATCGTCTTACCCTTTAATCTATTTTCCCAATCCACTCTACTAAATTCCGCTCGCATACCTTCATAGTCTCCTTTATTCAAGCTTAGCACACTTGTTTGAGATCCCACCTTCTCACCCTCTAATTGAATATGGAATTCAACCATGTTATGGTCACTCATTCCAAGGGGATCCTTTACTAGGACATTTTTAATTAATCCTGTCTCATTACACAGGTCGCACAACACCAGGTTATAGTCCAACAGTTTTATTTGAAATCACAAGCTTTCGGAGCTATCGATTTGCTCCTTCCTCAGGCTCACCTGAGGAAGGAGCAAATCGATAGCTCCGAAAGCTTGTGATTTCAAATAAAACTGTTGGACTATAACCTGGTGTTGTGCGACCTCTCAATTTTGTCCACCCCAGTCCAACACCGGCATCTCCGCATCATTACACAGGACCAGATCTAAGGTTGCTTGCCCCCTGGTCGGTTCAGTTACATATTGCTCAAGAAACCCATCCCTAATACATTCAATGAACTCATCCTCAAGGCAGCCCTGCCCAATTTGATTTGTCCAATTAATATGATAGTTAAAATCCCCCATAATTATAGATGTTCCCTTATTACAAGCCTCAACTATTTCCCGATTGATACTCCGTCCAACAGATTTGCAACTATTCGGAGGCCTATAGACTGCGCCCACTAGTGTTTTTTTCCCCTTATTATTCCTCATCTCCACCCAAACTGTTTCATTATCCTGATCTTTTGACCCAATATCATTTCTCTGTATTACAGTGATTCCTTCCTTTATTAACATAGCCACCCCACCTCCCCTTCCTTCCTGCCTGTCCTTCCTGATTGTTAAATAACCTGGTATGTTTAATTCCCAGGCATTGTCACCCTGCAGCCATGTTTCTGTAATGGCCACAAGATCATACCCATATATAGTTATTTGTGCCATTAACTCGTCTATTTTGTTACGAATGCTACGTGCATTCAGATAGAGAACTTTCAAATATGTTTTGTGACACTTAGTTCCTGCTTTTGCCCTTTTTATTACTTTACCTTTTACTCCATACCTTCTGCCCCTTCCTGACACACTCTGGTTTTTAATTTCCCCACTGCTACCTAAGTCTATGACCTTCTCTGTTGTCATTTTTATTATTTGCTGTCTAGGAACCTCCCCCCCACTAGTTAGTTTAAAACCCTCTCTACAGCCCTAGTTATATGATCCGCCAGGACTCTAGTCCCAGCACTGGCCAAGTGAAGCCCGTCACAATGGAACAGCTCCCTCCTGCCCCAGTACTGGTGCCAGTGTCCCAGGAAGCAAAACCCATTTCTCCCACACCAGTCTTTGAGCCACTCATTTAACTCTCTAATTTTATTTGTCCTAGCCAAATTCGCTCGTGGCTCAGGTAATAATCCAGAGATTATTACCCTTGAGGTTCTGTTTTTTAATTTGACCCCTAGCTGCTCATACTCCTTTAACAGAACCGGCTTCCTTGCCCTATCTACATCGTTTGTACCAACATGGACCACGACAACTGGATCCACCCCCTCCCACTGCAAGTTTCTTTCCAGCCCAGAGGAGATGTCCTTAACCCTGGCACCGGGCAGGCAACACAGCCTATGGGACTCTCGCTCTCGGCTGCAGAGAACTCTATCTATCCCCCTAATAATACTATCCCCTACCACTACAACATTTCTATTTACTCCCCCCTCTTGAATGGCCCCCCGTTCCACGGTGCTGTGGCCGGGTTGCTCATCCTCCCTGCAGTCCCTGCTCCCGTCCCCACAGGGAGTAAGAACCTCGAACCTGTTGGACAAGAGCAAGGGCTGCGGCTCCTCCAACACTACCTCCTGGATCCCCGTACCTGCCTCACGAGTAGTCACACCGTCCTGTCCCTGACCATGGGCTACATCTGAATTAATTAACTTCATAGGTGTGACCACCTCCTGAAACAGAGAGTCCAGGTACTTCTCCCCCTCTCTGATGTGTCGCAGTGTCTGAAGCTCAGACTCCAGCTCATCAACACGGAGCTGGAGTTCCTGTAGCAGCAGACACTTGTCACAGATGTAATCACCGTGAGCCTCAATGGGGTCCACCGGCTCCCACATCTCGCAACAGTAACACATCACCTGCTCCATTCTATGTAATTAATTAAATTTTTTATTGTTAGTTTTGGACACTCTCTGCCCGATTATAGATGCTAGTATCCCCTCTAATTAATTGGATTTAAATTAAATCAATCCCTCTAAATTACACCAGTTAAATGGTTTACCAACAGTCACTCTGCACCAGAAAGGCCTTATTAACTACAACTCAGAGTTAAAGTTTGAAAAGAGCACCCTACACCCCACTCACCCGAACTCCCACTTACCCAAACTCAGCACTCTCTGCTGACTTGCACTCAGTGCTTGCTCGCACTCACACAGGTCTTTTTATACTGTTTGTTTGTTTACAGCCAAATGAGTCACCCCTGCTGATTGATTAGAAAACTGGTTTCCACTGCCTGCTGTGCCAATTTACTCCTACTGCAGTGTAACCTTGTTTTACTCTTCTTAAACCAACAGAATCCCAAATAGTTAACTTTTCCCCTTCACTTAAACTGCTTAAGTACTCTTATCAAGAATGATTTAAAGAGAACTAACAATTAAAGAACTACTCCCACTTACCCAAACTCAGCACTCTCTGCTAACTTGCACTCAGGTCCTTGCCACTAACGGTGCAACAAAGTTTTTCCTCACGTCCCCCCTGTATCTTTTGCCCAAAACCTTAAATCTGTGTCCCCTAGTCCTTGTACCATCAACTAGTGGGAACAGCCTTTCCCCATCTAGCCTATCCAAACCCATCATACTCTTGTACACCTCTATCAAATCACCCCGCAACCTCCTTTGCTCTAATGAAAGCAAATCCAGCTTCTCCAACCTGTTCTTGTAGCTAAGATCCCTCATCCCCATTACCATTCTGGTAAATCTCCTCTGCACCCTCTCAAGGGCCTTCACATCCTTCCTAAAGTGTGGTGACCAGAACTGGACGCAATACTCCAGTTGTGGCCTAACCAGCGCTTCATAAAGGTTCAGCATAACTTCTCTACTTTTGTACTCAACACCTCTATTTATGAAACCCAAGATCCCATATGCTTTGCTAACCACTCTCTCAATATGTCCTGCCACCTTCAGGGACCTATGCACATTAACTCCCAGGTCCCTCTGTCCCTGCACACTCTTTAAAACTGTGCCATTAAGTGTATATTGCCTCTCCCTGTTCCTTCTGCCAAAATGCATCACCTCACACTTCTCTGTATTAAATTCCATCTGCCACTTGTCTGTCCATTCTGCTAGCCTTTCTATGTCCTGTTGCAGTCGATTAGTATCATCCTCACTGTTAGCCACACCCCCAAGTTTGGTGTCATCGGCAAATTTAGAAATTCTACTCTGTATTCCAATATTCAGGTAATTTATATACATCAAAAAAAGCAGTGGCCCCAGCACTGACCCTTGGGGAACACCACTGTCTACCATCCTCCAGTCTGAAACACAGCCATTTACCACAACTCGCTGTTTTCTGTCCTTAAGCCAATTCATCCAAGCTGTCACTGACCCACCTATTCCATGAGCCTCAATTTTGTTAACCAGCCTTCTATGTGGTACTTTGTCAAACGCCTTCCCAAAATCCATGTAGACAACATCCATTGCATTCCCTTCATCCATCCTCTCTGTTACTTCATCACAAAATTCAATTAGATTAGTCAAACACGATCTTCCTTTTACAAATCCGTGTTTGCTCTCCTTAATTAGCTTAAACCTCTCCAAATGCCCGTTAATTTTTTCCTTGATTATTGTTTCTAAAACTTTACCCACCATTGAGGTTAAACTGACTGGCCTGTAGTTACTACGATTGTCCTTGCACCCTTTCTTTAATAATGGTGTCACATTTGCCACTTTCCAATCCTCAGGCACCTCCCCCACATCTAGGGAAGATTGGAAAATTATGGCAAGCCCTTCCGTTATCTCCTCCCCCAATTCCCTTAGCAACCCGGGATGCAAGCCATCTGGACCAGGCAAATTGTCCACTCTAATACCCAGTCTTTCTAGTACATCCTGTCTATCAATTTTCACCCCTTCCATTGCTTCTACCGATATTTTGTCAGTATTCACCTCCTTAGTAAACACCGATACAAAGTACTCACTGAGTATTCCAGCCTGCCCTGCGCCTCTAAGCATATATCACCTTCTTTGTCCCCAATAGTCCCCACCCCACCCCATACTACCCACTTACTGTTTACACACTGGTAGAAGATTTTTGGGTTCCCTTTTATGTCAACCGCCATTCTACTCTCATATTCTCTCTTTGCCAATCTTATTTTCATCTTCACTTCCCCTCTCAACTTATTGTATTTGGTCTGGTTCTCCCTTGAAGAATTCACCTGACATGCATCATACACCCTCTTTTTTTGTTTCATCATCTTCTCTATCTCCCTTGTCATCCAAGGAGCCCTTACTTTGGTTCCCTTACCCTTCCCTCTTGTCGGAATGTACCCAGCCTGTACTTGGAACATCTCCTCCTTAAAGATCACCCATTGTTCCGTTATAGTTTTTCCTGTCAGTCTTTGGTTCCATTTTACCCTGGCTAGATCCTATAGCATCCCATTGAAGTTAGCCCTATTCCAGTTTAGAAGTTCCACTCTAGATTGTTCCTTGCTCCTCTCCATTGCTAATCTAAATCTTATGATACGATGATCACTCGCACCCAAGTGTTCTCCCACAGACACTTGGTCGACCTGGCCCACCTCATTCCACAGCACCAGATCCAGCAATGCCTCCTTCCTAGTTGGGCCAAGAACATACCGGTCAAAGAAATTTTCCAGAACACATTTCAGAAACTCCTCCCCCTCCTTTACCCTAGCATTATCCCAATCGATATTTGGGTAATTAAAGGCCCCCAATATCACCACTCTATAGCTCTTGCATATCTCTGCGATTTCCCTGCAGATTTGCTCCGCTACCTCCCTCTCACTAGTTCGAGGCCTGTAGAATACCCCCAATAGCGTGATCATACCCTTTTTGCTCCTCAACTCTAACCAAATGGATTCTGTCCTTGTCCCCTCAAGAACATCCTCCTTTTCCAACACTACAATGTCTTCCCTAATCAGCACTGCCACCCCACCTCCCTTTTTCCTTCCCTATCTTTTCTGAACACCTTGTACCCTTGAATATTAAGTGCCCAGTCCTCACCGTTTTTAAGCCACGTTTCCGTTATTGCCACACGGCTAATTATGCTTGTAGCTCACCAAACTTTAACAGAAATAATCTTAAAACTTAACAAGAAACACTCAACAGCTACCCACCTATCAGCACCTCCCTCTATTAGATAGGCTATGATCTACTTAGCAGAAATATACTCAAACACAAAAAAAACTTACCACAAATACTCGCCCGATACTCCCCGATGTGATCCCGATACTCGCCTGATCCCGATACTCGCCTGATCCCGATACTCGCCGATGCTCCCCCGATACTCGCCCGATCCCGATACTCGCCCGATCCCGATACTCGCCCGATGCTCCCCCGATACTCGCCTGATCCCGATACTCCCCGATGCTCCCCCGATACTCGCCCGATCCCGATACTCGCCCGATCCCGATACTTGCCTGATCCAGATACTCGCCTGATCCCGATGCTCCAATGTGGAAGTATTTCACGAAAGAGGAACAAGATGTTACAATTTAGCACAATAAAGCACGGCCCTTTAAACAGTGATTTCTGATGACTTTAGAAACTGGCTGGCAGAAGTTATCGAGCCCGACAGTGTCAGCGAACTTGATTTAATCTCAGTCGGTGTTAGTGTGTAAAGGTCGGGTGCTGTCTGGGAGGAGGTCCTGAGCTCAGCGGCAGGGAGCTGTATCAGCAGCTTTAACTGAAAAAGACAGACAGACTTGCATTTCTGTAGCGTCTTTCACAGCCACCGGACATCTCACAGCGCTTCACAGCCAATTAATTATCTTTTGAAGTGTAGTCACTGTTGTAATGTAGGAAACGTGGCAGCCAATTTACACACAGCAAGCTCCCACAAACAGCAATGTGATAATGACCAGATCATCTGTTTTTAGTGATGTTGGTTAAGGGATAAATATTGGCCCAGGACACCGGGGAGAACTCCCCTGCTCTTCTTCAAAATAGGGCCATAGGATCATTTACTTGAGGGGGCAGACGGGGCCTCGGTTTAACGTCGCATCCGAAAGACGACACCTCTGACAGTGCAGCACTCCCTCAGTACTGCCCCTCCGACAGCGCGGCGCTCCCTCAGTACTGCCCCTCCGACAGTGCGGCGCTCCCTCAGTACTGACCCTCCGACAGTGCGGCGCTCCCTCAGCACTGCACCTCCGACAGTGCAGCGCTCCCTCAGTACTGCCCCTCCGACAGTGCAGCACTCCCTCAGTACTGACCCTCCGACAGTGCGGCGCTCCCTCAGCACTGCACCTCCGACAGTGCAGCGCTCCCTCAGTACTGACCCTCCGACAGTGCGGCGCTCCCTCAGTACTGCCCCTCCGACAGTGCAGCACTCCCTCAGTACTGCCCCTCCGACAGTGCGGCGCTCCCTCAGTACTGCCCCTCCGACAGTGCGGCGCTCCCTCAGTACTGCCCCTCCGACAGTGCAGGACTCCCTCAGTACTGCCCCTCCGACAGTGCAGTGGTCCCTCAGTACTGCCCCTCCGACAGTGCAGCGCTCCCTCAGTACTGCCCCTCCGACAGTGCAGTGGTCCCTCAGTACTGCCCCTCCGACAGTGCAGCGCTCCCTCTGTACTGCCCCTCCGACAGTGCAGCACTCCCTCAGTACTGCCCCTCCGACAGTGCAGCGCTCCCTCAGTACTGCCCCTCCGACAGTGCAGCGCTCCCTCAGTACCATCGTGCCAGCGAACACAACACCTATTTCAGTTGGAGGGGGTACTGATGGTGGGACCCACTCTATCATCTTTGGTGTTAAAGTGCAGTTCGGACCCAGTGCTTGGTGACAGCATTGGTGCAACTGACTTCCTATTATTGGCTCAAGGAAACGTTTCCAGGTGTGGACCCATCTTCAAAACACCAGATTAACAGTTTTTTTTCCCCCCTTCCCAAAAGCTGGCTTCCCAACATTTTCTGTCTTTTTATTCAGGTTTCCAGCATTGATGGGTTTTCTTTTTGCCCTCCAGTGTCACCGAGATGGGATGGCACCGCCCACAATCCGATATCTGACAGACGGTGGTGGCACTCCCAGGACCTTCTTGTTTGGCAGTGCCCAACTCTCACGTAGTTGATATCTGTTTATCCATTTACAACAAGAACCTTATTAAACCATTGCCTCGGGCACCAACACACGGGAGAAAGCTTTAATTCAACAAAATCCCCAATCTGCCCTCACCTGATCGCCACATATAGACACTTTCCAATTGCAGAGCCCCAGAGGAGATCAACTAACTGAACTGACCAGGAATTGAACCTTCATCCTTCGACATGACTCCGCACCAGCCCAGGCTTTCCATCCATTGACTGAGTCAATGGAGGAGCCACAGAACGGCGAGGTTTTTAAAGGAGAGGGAGGGGATATGAAAAAGGGATGGATTCTGATCAAGTAGAACTGAAGCTGGATAACTCACTGGGTCCTGATGGCACAGCTCCAAGACTGGTGAAGCAAGAGAGAGAAGAGATAGCAAAGGCTCGAGCCACAGTTTTCCAATCCTTTATAGGAATGCAAACTGTGCTGTGCATCTGGAGAGTAGCCAACATAACATAAAGGGAGAGAAGGATGAACAGGATAACAGATCAGTCAGACTCAGGCAAACTCTTAGAATCCATAATTCACGATTAGACGAGTGAGTGAGTATTTAAAAAGGCAGGAGTTAATCAGGGACAGCCAGAGCAGCGGTGTTAAAGGCAAGCCATGCCTGTCAAATTCAACAAGAGCTTATTTTTGAAGAAGTGACTGACTGGATAGATAAAGGGAACACAGTAGATGAAGTGTATATTGACTTTGCGAAGGCATTTGATGAGGAGTCGCAAAAGGAGGCTTGGTACAAACATTCCGACATACAAGCTTCGACATTTGTTCGCCGTGCGAGCTGCGCCCGAACAGTCCGGCCTGAGGTGCACCCGATATTGAGCCTCGAGCTACAAACGGTGCAATGAGCGTTAGATAGCCTGATGGCGAGATGACACACACTCCTCACAACCCATTCGAGTATTTTGGTCAATGAGTCACATTTTCTGCCTGGTGAGCAAGTGCTTTCCTTGACTGGGGAGTAAGTAGCACCTTCTCTGCCTGCTTTGGAGTGCGCGGGGGTGGGGTGGGGGGGGAGGAAGAGCAGAATGCTAATTAAAAATAGAAAGCAAAGCACGTTAATAGTGATCGATGTTGAAAACCTCAGCAACAGAAACCGCCTACAGTGTGAATCATCAAAATTACAGCACAGAAATGAGCCAGTCAACGCATCACAAACTGTGCTAGTGCAAGCTCTTCAACCCCACTTGTCTTTTGCTTCATATACTTATTTTTCAAATAGGAACAGGAGGAGGCCATTCAGCCCCTCGAGCCTGTTCCTCCATTCAGTGAGATCATGGCTGATCTGCCACCTATCTCCATATACCCGCCTTTGCCCTATATCCCTCAATACCTTTGGTTAACAAAAAACCATCAATCTCCAATTTAAAATTAATTGGCCCAGCATCAATTGCCGTTTACGGAAGAGAGTTCCAAACTTCTACCACCCTTTGTGTGTAGAAGTGTTTCCTAATTTCACTCCTGAAAGGTCTGGCTCTAATCTTTAGACTCCGCCCCCTAGTCCTAGACTCCCCAACCAGCAGAAATAGTTTCTCTCTCTCTACCCTATCTGTTCCCCTTAATATCTTGAAAACTACGATCAGATCACCCCTTAACCGTCTAAATTCTAGGGAATACAGCCCTAGTTTGTGTAATCTCTCCTCATAATTTAATCCTTGGAGTCCGGGCATCATTCTGCTAAACCTACGCTGCACTCCCTCAAGGTCAATATATCCTTCCTAAGGTGTGGTGCCCAGAACTGCTCACAGTGCTCCGGGTGTGGTCTAACCAGGGTTTTGTACAGCTGCAGCATAACTTCTACCCCATGTATTGTAATCCTCTAGATATAAAGGCCAGCATTCCATTAGCCTTTTTGATTATTTTCTGTACCTATTCATGAAATTTTAATGACCGATGTACCTGGACCCCCAAATCTCTTTGGACCATTTAGATAGTACCCTGTTCTACTTTCTAAATGGTGAAAAGCTAAAAACAGTGGAAATCCAAAGAGACTATTTCTCCAAATCCTTTTAAGGATATACTTGCCACAGAGGGAGTGCAACGAAGGTTCACCAGACTGATTCCTGGGATGGGGGGATTGTCCTATGAGGAGATTTTGAGTAGACTACGCCTATATTCTCTTGAGTTTAGAAGAATGAGAGGTGATCTCATTGAAACATACAAAATTGTTACAGGGCTTGACAGGGTAGATGCAGGGAGGATGTTTCCCTTGGCCGGGGAGTCTAGAACCAGGGGTCACAGTCTCAGGATAAAGGGTCAGCCATTTAGGACTGAGATGAGAAGAAATTTCTTCCCTCAGAGGGTGGTGAATCTTTGGAATTCTCTACCCCAGAGGGCTGTGGAGGCTCAGTCATTGAGTATATTCAAGGCTGAGATCGATAGATTTTTGGACTCTAGGGGAATTAAGGGATATGGGGGATCGGGTGGGAAAGTGGAGATGAGGTAGAAGATCAGCCATGATCTCACTGAATGGCGGAGCAGGCTCGAGGGGCCGAATGGCCAACTCCTGCTCCTATTTTTTATGTTCTTATGTAATTAGATCAATGATATTAAACCTCCAAACACTAACGTGGAGAGAATGCACCGCAAAACAGTGGCATATAAACTGTTACATAGAAACATAGAAGATAGGAGAAGGAGTAGGCCATTCGGCCCCTCGAGCCTGCTCCGCCATTCGATGAGATCATGGCTGATCATCCAAACTCAGTACCCTGTACCTGCCTTCTCCCCATATCCCTTGATCCCTTTAGCTTTAAGAAATATATCTAACTCATTCTTGAATATATTTAATGACTTGGCCTCAACTACCTTCTGTGGTAGAGAATTCCACAGGTTCACCACTCTCTGGGTGAAGAAATTCTTCCTCATTTCTGTCCTAAATGGCTTACCCATTATCCTTAGATTATGACCCCTGGTTCTGGACTCTCCAACCATCGGGAACATTCTTCCTGCATCTAGTTTGTCCAGACCCGTCAGAATTTTATATGTTTCGATGAGATCCCCTCTCATTCTTCTATACTCCAGCGAGTATAAGCCCAATCGACCCAATCTCTCCTCATATGTCATTCCTGCCATCCCAGGTATCAGCCTTGTGAATCTTCGCTGAACTCCTTCCATGGCAAGAACATCCTTCAAATTGGTTTAAAGTTTCTCCTTTCCAAACATTGTTCCACTTCTGTCACAACGGCGTGACAGTCACCACCTCGAATACATTTTTTCCAGTATTATGTCTAGAGACACGACACAGATCAGTAACAATGGCCTCGATAGTAACCACCCTACGATGGGCTGCCGAGGGTCTGGGGGAAAATTATAAATACGAAGATGCCCACCCCCACCCCATCCATCACCAATGGCCTCTCTCTCTCTCCCCATCAAGTCGATCGCGTCTGATCCCACCCCACCTTACCCTGATGCCTCTCACTCCATGTCGCAATTGTGGATGACCGATTTCCCCCCGCCACCCTAATTTCCTGGGACCTTCCCCAATAGCCCCTGGGAAATGAAAGAAGAAAATGGTAATGTAACGGCAGGACCTTTTGTCCACGGCCATTCCTGGTCTCTCCCACTCCCCGTAAATATCGGAGCCAATAGATCAGGACCTGCCTATAAAAGGAGGCTTGGATTGCAAAAAAGCCATTCGGTCCATTGAGCCGATCCTGTATAATCTGCTCTCTCATTGACTCAGCCCAGTTTATATGCTATCCTGAGAGATGAACCTTTAGAAAAGAGGAAACTGAAATTTTCCACCACCGTGGAAGGACAGTGAGACTCCAGTAGTGTCAGTCAACACTGAACTCTCCATGATTAAAAACCGCCGGTTTTATTCTACAGGTTTCCACGGTTCCTGACATCCATTGATATAACACACAGCCTCCTTATTAACACAGAAACCATTCACCACACAACAACAAGTGTTCATATAGCACCTTTAACATAGTAAAATGTACCAAGGCGTTGCACAGGAGTATTTTAAGACAAAAAATTGACACTGAGCCACATAAGGTGAAATTAGGGCAGGTGACCAAAAGCTTGGTCAAAGAGGTAGGTTTTAAAGAGCGTCTTAAAGGAGGAAAGAGAGGTCGAGAGGCGGAGAGGTTTAGGCAGGGAATTCCAGAGCTTCGGGCCCAGGCAACAGAAGGCACGGCCACCAATGGTGGAGCGATTATAATCAGGGATCCTCAAGAGGGCAGAATTAGAGGAGCACAGATATCTCGGGGGGGGGGGGGGGGGGGGGGTGGGGGTGGGGTGGGGGAGGAGGCAGCCTTTGGTTCAGTGGGATCTTTCCTGCCTCCCAGTCAGAAGGGGCGGGGTTTGAATCCCGCTCCAGACAGTCCTGGCGAGTGGAGGCCGGAGTTCCAGCTCGGAGATCTCGGTTGACATCCAGCGGGATACTCGTGCCGTGTGGGTGGTGTTGACCCCCCCCCTTCAAACCTTCATAGGACGAAGCACCTTATTGGCTGGTATAAAGATAGTTACAGCCATGGAAGGAGCGTTGACGTCACGGCCAGTCAGACCGACAATCCTGCCAGTGCTTCACACTGTTCTCCAAGGGAATAGTTCGACAATGTAAACACAATTGAACCACACTTGCCCACTAACACAACCCACCCTTCTACTATATGCTTCGTGCACAATTCCAAATTACATAGCAACAGGAGGAAGCCATTCAGCCCCTCGAGCCTGTCCCGCTATTCAATGAGATCATGGCTGATCTGCAACCCAACTCCACTGAGCAGAGCAGAACATGTGCGATCGGCCAAATGGCCTCCTCCTGTGTTCAACAGAAACCTTCAGTCATTTCCTCAATGATCAAACTACACAGGCTGCCAAAAATCACCATCATCATCATCATCAGATAATAAAATAAAATAAATTCACTCCCCATACGGAGAAACTATTTCCTCTGGTAGAGCAAGGGGCACAATCTTAAAGTTCGAGCTGGAGTGGCAGGATGGCCTCCTCCTGTTCCTGTGTTACCCTGTCGGCCGGCACTCTGAGAAACAGTGATCATTGCTCAGTTCTGAACCTGTGCACCAAGCTGAACTACTGACACATACAGAGATGGAAGTGGAAAAGGGAAACTCCTCCGATCACATGGTTTGATATTTTGCACATCTGATTTAATTTACTCATCATTTTTCAGTCAGAAATTATACCTAAAATGGATTAAAAAATCAATGTCCTGAAACAGCAACTACCGGTCACGGAGCTGTGATATTGTCGTGATATACGAGGTAACGGAGTCGTCAGGTAGAGTTGATGCACCCATGTTAAACTGAAACCTTGCTGTGTACAAACTGGCTGCCGTATTTCCCTACATTCCAACAGTGATTACACTTCAAAAGCGCTTTGGGACATCCTGAGGTTGTAAACGGCGCTACATAGAAACATAGAAACATAGAAAATAGGTACAGGAGTAGACCATTCGGTCCTTCGAGCCTGCACCGCCATTCAATGCGTTCATGGCTGAACATGCTACCTCAGTACCCCATTCCTGCTTTCTCGCCATACCCCTTGATCCCCTTAGTTGTGAGTGTTATATCTAACTCCCTTTTGAATATATTTAGCGAACTGGCCTCAACAACCTTCTGTGGAAGAGAATTCCATAGAGTCACCACTCTCTGGGTGAAGAAGTTCCTCCTCAGCTCAGTCCTAAATGGCTTCCCCTTAATCCTTAGACTGTGACCCCTGGTTCTAGTTTTCCCTACCATTGGGAACATTCTGCCCGCATCTAATTTGTCTAAACCAGTCAGGATTTTAAATGTCTCTATAAGATCCCCCCTCATTCTTCTGAACTCCAGAGGATACAAGTTCAGTTGACCCAATCTTTCTTGATATGTCAGTCCGGCCATCCCAGGAATCAATCTAGTGAACCTTCGCTGCACTCCCTCAATAGCAAGAATGTCCTTCCTTAAGTTAGGAGACCAAAACTGCGCACAATACTCCAGGTGTGGCCTCACCAAGGCCCTGTACAACTGTAGCATCACCTCCCTACTCCTGTACTCAAATCCCCTTGCTATGAAGGCCATCATTCCGTTTGCTTTCTTGACTGCCTGCTGCACTTGCATTCCCACCTTCAGTGACTGATGTACCATGACGCCCAGGTCTCGTTGCACGTCCCCTTTCCCTAATCTGCCACCATTCAGGTAATAGTCCGCCTCTCTATTTTTACCACCAAAGTGGATAACCTCACATTTATCCATATTGTACTTCATCTGCCATACATTTGCCCATTCACCCAACCTGTCCAAGTCACTCTGTAGCCTCCTAGCATCCTCCTCATTGTTCACACAGCCTCCCAATTTAGTGTCATCCGCAAATTTGGAGATATTACATTTAATCCCTTCGTCCAAATCATTAATATATAATGTAAACAGCTGGGGTCCCAGCACCGAACCCTGCGGTACCCCGCTGGTCACTGCCTGCCATTCTGAAAAGTACCCATTTACTCCTACTCTTTGTTTCCTGTGTGCCAACCAGTTCTCAATCCACGTCAACACATTACCCCCAAACCCATGTGCTTTAACTTTGCTCACCAATCTCTTGTGTGGGACCTTGTCGAAGGCCTTCTGAAAGTCCAAATACACCACATCTACTGGTTCCCCCCTGTCCACCCTATTGGAAACATCCTCAAAAAATTCCAGAAGATTTGTCAAGCATGATTTCCCTTTCACAAATCCATGCTGACTTGGACCTATCATGTCGCCACTTTCCAAATGGTCTGTTATGACATCTTTAATAATTGCTTCCATCATTTTACCCACGACCGATGTCAGGCTGACCGGTCTATAATTCCCTGCTTTCTCCCTCCCTCCTTTTTTAAAAAGAGGGGTTACATTGGCCACCCTCCACTCCATCGGAACTGATCCAGAGTCTAAGGAATGTTGGAAAATGATCGTCAATGCATCCACTATTTCCAAGGCCACCTCCTTAAGTACTCTGGGATGCAGACCATCAGGCCCCGGGGATTTTTCAGCCTTCAGTCCCATCAATTTCCCCAATACCTTTTCCCGACTAATAAGGATTTCCCTCAGCTCCTCCCTCTTACCAGATCCTCTGACCCCTTTTATTTCCGGCAGGTTGTGTGTGTCCTCCACAGTAAACACCGAACCAAAGTACTTGTTCAATTGATCTGCCATTTCCTTGTTCCCCATTACGACTTCCCCTGTTTCCGACTGCAGGGGACCTACGTTTGTTTTTACTAACCTCTTTCTTTTTACATATTTATAGAAGCTTTTGCAATCCATTTTAATGTTCTCTGCAAGCTTCCTTTCATATTTTATTTTCCCTGCCCTAATCAAACCCTTCGTCCTCCTCTGCTGAGTTTTGAAGTTCTCCCAGTCCCCGGGTTTGCTGCTACTTCTGGCCAATTTGTATGCAACTTCCTTGGTTTTAATACTATCCCTGATTTCCCTTGTTAGCCATGGTTGAGCCACCTTCCCTTTTTTATTTTTATGCCAGACCGGGATGTACAATTGTTGTAGTTCATCCATGCGATCTCTAAATGTCTGCCATTGCCCTTCCACTGATAGCCCCTTAAATATCGCTTGCCAATTTAACCTCGCCAATTCACACCTCATACCCTCAAAGTTGCCCTTATTTAAGTTCTGGACCATGGTCTCTGACTTAACTGTTTCCTTCTCCATCCTAATGTAGAACATAAATGCAAATCCTTTCTTAAATCCAAAAATTACTGACTAATCTTTCTACATGTGGTAATTAACTATTACAACAATGGAATGGGCCTGATGGGCAGTGAATCGTGAGTCTGGTATATTCCTGTATACTGACTCCTACTGGAGGAGAACAGCACAGATTACATTTCACTGATATCCTGCAGGTTTCTGCAGTCGCCGTATTTCACAATTTAATGTTCATTATTTATTAATCATGACAGCACAAGTAAGGAGTGTGATGGAATACTCTCCACTTGCCTGGATGAGTGCAGCTCCAACAACACTCAAGAAGCTCGACACCATCCAGGACAAAGCAGCTGCTTGATTGGCACCCCATCCAGCCACCTTAAACATTCACTCCCTCCACCACCGGCGTACCGTGGCTGCAGTGTGTACCATCTACAAGATGCACTGCAGCAACTCGCCAAGGCTTCTTCAGCAGCACCTCCCAAACCCGCGACCTCTTCCACCTAGAAGGACAAGGGCAGCAGACGCATGGGAACACCACCACCTCCAAGTTCCCCTCCAAGTCACACACCATCCTGACTTAGAAATATATCGCCGATCCTTCATCGTCGCTGGGTCAAAATCCTGGAACTCCCTCCCTAACAGCACTGTGGGAGTACCTTCACCACACGGACTGCAGCAGTTCAAGAAGGCGGCTCACCACCACCTTCTCGAGGGCAATTAGGGATGGGCAATAAATGCCGGCTTTGCCAGCGACGCCCATATCCCAGGAACAAATTTTAAAAAATGCTTCATAAGTGTTTTTATAATCTTATAATAAAATGTCTTCTGCCAAATTCTTAAACCAGATGGAAAGCACTAATTTTCAGCAGGAAATTCTCATCTCTAGCCTTCAACCTCATTTCACTGCAGCGTTCCTTGTCTCTTAAAACATTACTACTACTGTGGTCAGTACTCCAGTGCACGTTCCTGTCTTGTTCCTTCACAGCTATAAGTACAACATTCCACAGTCTCTTCCTCTTCCCTGTATCCTCGCAGTGAAATCGTGGTGCCCCGCTTTCTGCTCCTGATCACGATGCAGTGACTTCTGCTGAAAGATGTGTGTGTGAATGTCAGGCAAGGACAGAACTGGGCCTGGCAGTGCTGCCTGCCACGATTAAATAGTCTGCTGCCATTCACAGTCAGACTTCGCTGAGGTGACACACCAGACAATGCCTGCCATCCATGGAACTGTACCCGAGCCTGGGTCAACATCTTCAGGAGCGAAGAGGAAAGGAGAGGAGTGGAGAGAAGAGAGGAGTGGAGAGAAGAGAGGAGTGGAGAGAAGAGAGGAGTGGAGAGAAGAGAGGAGTGGAGAGAAGAGAGGAGTGGAGAGAAGAGAGGAGTGGAGAGAAGAGAGGAGTGGAGAGAAGAGAGGAGTGGAGAGAAGAGAGGAGTGGAGAGAAGAGAGGAGTGGAGAGAAGAGAGGAGTGGAGAGAAGAGAGGAGTGGAGAGAAGAGAGGAGTGGAGAGAAGAGAGGAGTGGAGAGAAGAGAGGAGTGGAGAGGAGAGGAGTGGAGAGGAGAGGAGTGAAGAGGAGAGGAGTGAAGAGGAGAGGAGTGAAGAGGAGAGGAGTGAAGAGGAGAGTGAAGAGAGGAGTGAAGAGAGGAGTGAAGAGAGGAGTTAAGAGAGAAGAGGAGAGGAGTGAAGAGAGGAGAGAAGAGGAGAGGAGTGAAGAGGAGAGGAGTGAAGAGGAGAGGAGTGAAGAGAGAGGAGTGAAGAGAGAGGAGTGAAGAGGAGAGGAGTGAAGAGAGAGGAGTGAAGAGGAGAGGAGTGAAGAGGAGAAATTTAGACCAAAAACCCCAGTTTTACTGAGAATGGGCTGCGATTCCCGGAGTTTTCAGAAACGGACGGTGCCATCACAAGCAGACAATCTTGAAAATTATTGAGTTATAATAAAAACCCAAAGATAATTCTTGCTTTAATCTTGTTGTTCTTTGCTCTCCATCTGTCTGCTCGGGTGGATGTAAAGATCCGATGGCACTATGTGAAGAGGTGGAGGGAGTTCTCCCTGGTGTCAGGTCAACCTTCCCCTCTCAAGCAATACCACCAAAAACATTCAGGTCCCAGACCTGAACCGTTAACTCTGTTTCTCTCTCCACAGATGCTGTCTGACCTGCTGAGTCTTTCCAGCATTTTCTGTTTTTATTCCACCAAAAACCATTATCTGGTCATTCCCTCATTTCCCACTAGTGGCTCTTTGCTGCACACACATTGGCTGCTGTGTTTTCCTACAAAGCAATTAGTGCACTTGAAAAGTAACCTGTTGGTTGTGACGGACTTTGGGATGTCCTGACGACATGATAAGGTGCTTATATAAATACTAGCTCTTTCGATCTAGATGGTCCACAGACGTGCCTCAAACACACTCCTTCATAAGCCGGGATGCAAGAGTGACACTTGCCTGCGAATGTCATGGATAAATATCTGAAGTAGAGAAAGATACATGGCTCGGGGGAACTGGCAGAGCAGTTGGATTAGTTTGGGACTGTTGTAGTAAAGAGTCAGCACAGACACAATGGGCTGAACGGCCAACTTGTGTGCTCTAAACTCCGATATGTTAACTTCCTTTTATACCCCTGTAGTGAATACCTGGCTTCTGCTGAATAACTCCCCACCAGTATTCACCTGAATCTGGTACATCAGCATTTGGGAAATGGTGGACACTAACCCGCTCAGCGTTCTGTGGCTGTGGGCCAACGCACAGCCCTTGGAATAAGCCAGCCCAAGGTTGTGTCATAACACTCAACACTGCAGTGCACTGTTGTGTGGACCACTGGCTCACTCCTCTACCGGCCAAGCACTGGGAGACTTGTAAGCCCATGGAGGGAACATTAGAGATTAAAAAAAATTACAAATGCTGGGAAATCAATCGAGAACAAAGAGGGAAAAAAAAGAAAAACATTTAAATCAGTGATCCTAAATATTTAACTTGCTGCTCCTTCTGAATTCAGCCTCCAGCTAGGTTGGGTGGTTTTATTCGGTTGTGTTGTGGTTTGGAATTACCCGGCAAAAACAGCAGAATTAAATGCTTTAGATTATTTTAAAGCGCTCACAAATCGCATGAGGAAGATGTGAATCATTTATAGAAAGATTAAATTTCCATTTGGATACACCAGTACTAAACTGCTAAATTTCCATAATTCGGAGATATATTCTGCATCCTCAGTGTTGAAATCAAGACACATCGCACCATTTCCAACTCCAGCTCATTCTTTATAAAACCTCAAAACTGTGGAATTCTTCATCTCCCTCAGCCTCCTACAATGTATAGACTTTTAAAACCTACGATTGGCCTCACCTCATCACAACTTTCCGATTTCCCTTGTCCTCCTCTCCCCAGTCTGGGCGGTGCCCCTCACAGACCTCTCTCGTCGGCATGTACAGTGGCCGCAGGACCCAGCTGACAAATCCAGGAGCTAAATCGAGTTTCTTTTCTCATTTAGCTCGTGGTTTGGAATTACCCATTACATCAAATCCCCTGATGGTAGTCACAGAACAGCACTCGCAGAGATCAAGGAGCAGGTGGGGAATAAAGTCCAGGCAGGCGGAAGAGCAACACTTGGGGCAAGATTACCTTCACACCATGGATGTACTTTCAGAGGGAGCAGCAATCAATGACGGGCAAGGGATTTATTCCCTCTTTTTAACCTCCCCACCTCAGTTCTCAATTTTAAAACAGCCTGGGTTCTGATGTTCATCATTTACTGCTCTGGCTCCTATTTTGGTGGCCGGGAAAATAAAAAACAAACGAACATTCCTGAGGTCTAAGACAAGATTTGTTTTTTTACAATATACAATGTGGCTTTCACTCTAAGCAGGCAGAGGGGCAGACGTATAACAAAACACTGAACAACTTCTTCAATTCTCATTGGGAAATACGGCTTCATCTCAGCAGCAGCAGACTGCTCCAAATTTAAGATTTAAATTCTTGAGTTAAACGCCAAAGCCAGAATGAACTACCTTCTTCACGCACACATTTCCAACAGATTGACCGGACGGTGCTGCTAACTTGTAAAGTTAGTAACAGCAACACAGACAACTATTGAACTTACTCTGGAATATCAGCGAGCACATTCCCACCATACAAAAGCTGCCTTTCGTTTATTGTAGAATACCTGGCTGCCATAACGCTGAGACACACCAAATATATTCATTTTAACACATTCCGTTATATTATTCAGTATTCCAGGTGACTCCATAACCTGTGCCTATTCACTAGGACTCTGTCCCACCACAGGCAGCTTTTGAATAAAGCTTCAGCCTCTCTCGTGGAGTATTTGGGGACTAGTTTTCAGAAGTGTGGGTCGATCAGCCTGGCAAAAGGACCTCTGGACCCTTTAATCTGCCCTCCCATCTCAAGTCGGGTCCTGTTAGAATCACAGAATCATAGAAATTTACAGCACAGAAGGAGGCCATTCGGCCCATCGTGTCTGTACCGGCCGACAAAGAGCTATCCAGCCTAATCCCACTTTCCAGCTCTTGGTCCGTAGCCCTGGAGGTTACGGCACTTCAAGTGCATATCCAAGTACTTTTTAAACTGTGATGAGGGTTTCTGCCTCTATCGCCCTTTCAGGCAGTGAGTTCCAGACCCCCACCACCCTCTGGATGAAAAATGTTCTCCTCAACTCCCCTCAAATCCTTCGAACAATTACTTTAAGTCTATGCCCCCTGGTTATTGACCTCTCTAAGGGAAATAGGTCCTTCCTATCCACTCTATCTCGGCCCCTCATAATTTTATACACCTCAATTAAGTCTCCCCTCATCCTCCTCTGTTCCAAAGAAAACAACCCCAGCCGATCCAATCTCTCCTCATAGCTAAAATTCTCCAGTCTAGTGCAATCATATCTTTCCTGCAATGTGGTCACCAGAACTGCACGCAGTACTCTAGCTGTGGCCTAACTAGTGTTTTATACAGGTCTAGCATAACCTCCCTGTTCTTATATTCTATGCCTCGGCTAATAAAGGAAAGCATCACGTATGCCTTCTTAACCACCTGATCTACCTGGTGTCCCACCTCGCTCCCAAGAGTAAATTTATTTCTGTTTTGAATGGACTTGACAGAATTAAAAAAAAAAGAAAATCTATGCTAATGATAAAACCTGTATTTGAGAGAACAGTATTCATCTGATACTAGTTGTGGAAGAAACTGATCCCAGCCACGGCTGCGTATTCCGCACTCATTACTCACAACGAGGTGATTTCCAGAGTAACTTAATATACACAATGTATTTAGTTACAGGTTTAGTTAAACCTTTAAAAAAAAATCTAAACACCCTGTAAAGCACCATTTACAGTCCAGCCTGTACGTTGGTCATTTAATTGAACCCTCGATACCACGGTAAAGGAGCTTAGACTAAATCATTTGAGTTTCACCAGGACCCCTCCTAAGATTGCTTCGAGGAGCCTTGCATTCATTTCCTCCTTTCATTTGTTCTGTCCAGTTGTGAGGAATTTTTAAAAATGTAATCAGCGTTTGCTGTTCTCAGGGAGCCAATGGACAGGGAGCAGTTGCAAACCCAGAAATCATGGAAGGTTTTGATCGAGTAGATGGGGAGAAACAGTTTCAGGAGGGTCGGTAACCAGGGGACACAGATTTAAAATAATTGGCAAAAGAACCAGAGGGGAGATGAGGAGAATTATTATTTATTCATCGAGTTGTTGTGATCTGTAATGCGCTGCCTGAAAGAGCGGTGGAAGCAGATTCAGTAGTAACTTTCAAAAGGGAATTAAATAAATACTTGAAAAGGAAATATTTGTAGGGCTCTCGGGGAAAGAGCAGGGGGAGTGGGACTAATTGGAGAGCTCTTTCAAAGAGCCGGCACAGGCACGATGGGCCGAATGGCCTCTTTCTGTGCTGCATCGTTCCACGATTCGAATTCAGTTTCAGCTGATTCCAGACCCTCACACTATGGATGCTCGAAAATCCTTCCTCAATACCCCCCCTTCCACCTGAGCCCCACACCCCCGGTAATACCCTCAACCCTTTCGGTTAAAGAAAATAATTTAAAAATCAACAGAAATGGACAGGGAAATGAAAAGCGAAACGAAAAAGGATGTTAATTCTTCATTTGAATTCTGGTGTTTGATTTTAACACAGGTTCTGCTGGTTCACCTCCCTCCCGAAGCCCCACGGCAGAGTTCCCCTCGCACTCTCTTTTCTTACAGTCACACGTTAGATTGATTCTTTTTGATCCCACCCCCACCCAAATTTCAAATAGCTATTCCAAAAATTAATCAGCTTTGGGCAGTCCAACGACACAGTAAGTTACTGCACTGTGACTTGCTGTATCTGGGAGTAAAATGAGAAGTCGCACAACACCAGGTTATAGTCCAACAGTTTTATTTAAAATTACGAGCTTTCGGAGCTGCTGCCCCTTCGTCAGGTAAAGGTATCTGGGAGTGGCAACACGTGGATACTTCTCAGTCAGGGGACATGTCGTCGAGGGCAAGGTGTGGGATTCGCACCATCGAGACCCCTTCTACAAATCAAACAGTTACCAACAATTGGCAGAGACAAGCCTGCCCTTTTTGTTTTGCCCTGTCAATTTAATTTGGCTTACCCAAAATGGACGGGGCGTAAATCAGAGGGCGTCTCGGCGGCTCAGTCCCGCTCGGAGGATGAGCAACACTCGCTCGATGTTGTGCTCATCGGAGCACAGCAAAGGCTGAAGCACAAGTTATCCACCGGTGAGCACAAGTTATCCACCGGTGAGCCAGCCCAGGTCTCTACCCTCAGAGTGGCAAAATAATGTGCAGCACTGGAGGCCATAGGGAAAAATTAAAATGGAGGAGAAACCCTGCGACAACGTGACTACAAAATGTAGTTTTCTAAAACTTTCATGCACAAAGCACCAAGTGTACGCAACCTTGGATTATCCCCAAGAAACGGGTTTGCAGAATTTTAAAAAATCCTATTTTTAATAACGAGGACAAGAAATGAAAATAAAACCGAAGATGGTGCGATGCACTGCTGGTCCATCCACAGCGAGAGGAAAGGCAGGCTAACAGGTCAGGTCTGTCCTGAAAAACGTTCCGAACCAAGGCACAAACCCGTCCCTTTCTCAGTTTGCTCAGCTTTTTCTGTTTTTATTTCAGATTTAAAACGTTCACATCTTGCTTTTCTCTAAACTCGAGAAAAACCCAGAGGGAAAAAAAAAACAAATCGGCCGACCCAATCAGCTGCATCATTGGGAGGCTGCACACAGAGCCGAGCTCGTGGAATAAACACGCTAATTCGACGCAAAAAATATCACCAACTCGGTGAGACATTGCACCATTTCAGCAAAGGTCCATTGTCGAAATGTCAGGTACAACACCCAGCTGATGCTCACAGGGGGCAGCGGCAGAAACACCGAAAGACAATTTCTTTCAATGAACCTACTTCCTCACTTCACTTCAATGAAAGATTTCACTGTCGAAGCAGCACCGAGCAAACGCTGCACACTCGGAGTTACTCTGAAAAGAAGTCAATCTGTTAAAAGAGGCTAAAACCTTTGTAAAGTGATATCATCACAAAATGAACTCACCGTTGAAAGTGGGATTCTGGGAGGCACTGTGGGGGTTGAAATGAAGGGGGCTCAATATTCATCTTGCCAATCCTTTCTTCAAACTTTTGTTGTAAAAAAACATAAAATATGACAGTTGGTTGGATGCAACAGGGTAAAATGTAACACTAGAGGGGCCTTTGGACTTTTTTTAAAGCTGTGTTTATGGGCTGGACCCTTTCTCACCCTGGCCAATCGGGCCTGGCTTCTGACTAGGTCATCATAACCGACAGGCTGTGGTCATTGGTCATCCCAATCCCTCTTCACCGACAAGGACCCTCGGCGCTGACGACGTTTGTTCACTCGAGCACAACTCCAGCATTGAACTGCTGAACCAGGCAGTCATTGGCTGCCACTTTCATGACATAAAGGTTTAATTGCGGCTTGCACAGTGTTTTTGCACATTATTACTGTGTCTGCTCGAGATGACTGTTCTTCCTGCCTGCTCTGTCCATTGACAATCACTAGCTGGTGCAGCCTCCCATTGAGGCTTTAGCAGATGTGATGTGAGGACAGCCTGGGGGAATTTTACTGTAAGCCCTGATATTACTAAACCCGTCGCAGTGTGGTTTACAGCAGTGCTGTGGGTAGGGTGCTACAGAAACACAACTAAAAGCTGCTTGCATTGCACATTCGGGCCCTTGTAAACAAAAACCCTTCCTCGGACTCAAATAGTAGAACGTAAACCTCGGCCGGTGAATGGATACAAGATGATTCAGTAGCTAAATTAAAGGTGATTCCTGGGGAGAAATAGCAGCGCCCATGTCTGCAATTCAATCTGTCTGTTTAGGTACTGCACCCTCGGCAGAAAGGGAGCCCTGCCTCGGGCCAGCCCAGAATGCATTTCAGCAGCTGACAATGCCAACAGGATGCCATGCTCATGACCAAGCCCAAGACTCTCAGAATTCAGAGCAAATTCTGGCTGATCCTGTCATCTGGAAAAATCTCCAAGTACATTCCAGAGCAGTAGAGTTATTTAAAACCATCACCACCCATGCTGATACTCACAACATCTGCAAACTATGAGCCCTCAGAGAGGGAGAGGGAGAGAGCGAGCGTGGGAGAGAGGTGGTGGTGCTGGAGTCCTGCACCAACCCCAGCTCAAACAGTACTCCGACCGACCGGGTCACACTCCCCCCGGGTCACACTCCCCCCGACCCACCCCGGGTCACACCCCACCCCGGCCCACCCGGGTCACACCCCCCCCGGCCCACCCGGGTCACACTCCCCCCGGGTCACACTCCCCCCGACCCACCCGGGTCACACCCCCCCCTGGGTCACACCCCCCCCCGGGTCACCGGGTCACACTCCCCCCGACCCACCCGGGTCACACTCCCACCCGGTTCACCCCCCCCCCCCCCCCCCCGGGGTCACACTGCCCCCGGGTCACCGGGTCACACTCCCACCCGGGTCACCCCCCCCCCCCCCCCCCCCCCGGGGTCACACTGCCCCCGGGTCACCGGGTCACACTCCCCCCGACCCACCCGGGTCACACTCCCACCCGGGTCACCCCCCCCCCCCCCCCCCCCCAGGTCACACCCCCCCCTCCCCGGGTCACACCCCCGGTCACACCCACCCCCCCCGAGTCACACCCCCCCCGACTCTCCCCCGGGTCACACTCCCCCCGGGTCACCGGGTCACACTCCCCCCCCCGCCCCCCGGGTCACTCTCCCCCCGGGTCACCGGGTCACTCACCCCCCGGGTCACACTCCCCCCGGGTCACACTCACCCCCCGGGTCACCGGGTCACACTCCCCCCCCGGGTCACCGGGTCACACTCCCCCCCCGACCCACCCCCCGGGTCACCGGGTCACACTCCCCCCGACCCATGCTCAAGGTGCAACAAGTGCTAGTTGCAGGTGCAAAACCTTCGCAGAAATTCCTTCAGGAAAAATAAATCGTGTGGAACGGAACATCTTGGTTTACAGAAAAAGGCTTGTTTAAGTTTAATCAAATATTGTAAACACGCTCTACGCAACATACCTGATTTAATAAGTAAATTTTGACCCCAGTGGATAATCTATATAGCTTCCCCATTTATTTTATTAATTTTTAACTGCCCTCGTATGCCTCAGATATCAGTGCAAAGTGTGAAGTTTTCTGTTGTCCAAATGCTCCTCTGAAGTGAGAGTCGGAGGGATGAGCGGACACCTAGATTTGCCCGGTATCTGGTAGACTTCCTTTTCTCCCGGGTAAGTGTCTTAATTTCACTATTCTTGTATTGCCTGCCCTCTTCAGCTGTCTGGGCCAAGACCTCGAGGCTGAGGTGGTGGTTGATGAGGCTGGTCCCCCTTGCCACCGCTGATGCCCCTGTTCCTGTTGCCAGATGCGACCCTCTTCTCTGATTTTCCCTCCTACTTCAGTGAGGCGCTGCAGCCTGTGCCCAACACCTTCCTCCTTGATGCATCTCTGAACTGGGCAGAGTGGAACTCAAAGCCCTGTCCCTGTTCTTTGGTGCGGAGAATTGTCCACCAACACATCACCACAGCCAAGTGTCCCTTTTAAATACATACCCCATCAGCAGGTTACCGAATCCCCCACCATCAACATCCTGGGGGTCACCATTGACCAGAAACTTAACTGGATCAGCCACATAAATACTGTGGCAACAAGAGCAGGTCAGAGGCTGGGTATTCTGCAGCGAGTGTCTCACCTCCTGACTCCCCAAAGCCTTTCCACCATCTACAAGGCACAAGTAAGGAGTGTGATGGAATACTCTCCACTTGCCTGGATGAGTGCAGCTCCAACAACACTCAAGAAGCTCGACACCATCCAGGACAAAGCAGCCTGCTTGATTGGCACCCCATCCACCACCTTAAACATTCACTCCTTCCACCACTGGCGTACCGTGGCTGCAGTGTGTACCATCTACAAGATGCACTGCAGCAACTCGCCAAGGCTTCTTCGGCAGCACCTTCCAAACCCGCAACCTCTACCACCTAGAAGGACAAGGGCAGCAGGCACATGAGAACACCACCACCTCCAAGTTCCACATCATCCTGACTTGGATGTATATCGCCTTTCCTTCATTGTCGCTGGGTGAAAATCCTGGAACTCCCTCACTAACAGCACTGTGGGAGCACCTTCACCACACGGACTGCAGCGGTTCAAGGCGGCTCACCACCACCTTCGCAAGGGCAACTAGGGATGGGCAATAAATGCCAGCCTTGCCAGCGACGCCCACATCCCAGGAACGAATTAAGAAAAGTTACTGAATACTGAGTACTGTGCAGGTCAGACAACGAGAGGCTCACTTTCCCATCCAGCTCGAGGACAATGCTGTTGTCATCAGGGACCAATTACAGTTGGGCCACGACTGTTTCTTTTCAATTTTCTCCCCTCTTCTCCATGAGGCGGCTAGTCATGTGCGAGCCTAAATGGTGAGTGTTGGCAGGTTCATCATGCACGTGGTGCAGGCCAGCGGAGTCCAATCCTTACCCAGCATTCGTTCTTCAATCTCCAGCACGGGGTGCAGGCCAGCCATCAGGAGTGGCATCCCTGGCCCAATTTGGTGAATCAATCCAGTTGTAACACTCCAAAAACAACATCCTGGCAGAGCTCAGGCATCAAACCTGGGACTTCCCCGGGCTGTACGGCTCGTCTACTGACTGGCGGAAGACGAGGGATCTGTAGAAATACGTTAATGAGACTTCTGCCCCGACCGATACATCCGAACCGGAACAGGTGGTGAGAGAAACACACTTGGACTAATCCCCTTGAGGCCCAAAGTCACACAGTGTCCTCGGACAGGCAAAAGTAGAACGGCACTAGTCTAAAAACATCAAGAAATACTGACGAAAGGTCATCGACCTGAAACGTTAAGTCTGTTTTTATTTAAGAAATACTTTATGATTTTATACATCTCTAAACTTCCTTCGACATTATTTAACTGAAAGCAAGCACTCCTGGCAATTGTTCGATGACAGAACGACACCTGCATTTCAAGAAGTGTAAAGGACACCAGGTGTTGGAACTGGGGGTGCAGTCACCCAGGACTGATGATGAAGGGGAATAGAAAAGTGTGGCACACTTAAAGCGGACATCACAGATAGTGCAAGTCTCACACATAAAAACAGAAGAATTAGGAGCAGGAGGAGGCCATTCGGCCCCTCGAGCCTGCTCCGCCATTCAATAAGATCATGGCTGATCATCGACCTCAACTCCACTTGCCGCCTGATCTCCATATCCCTCGAGTCCAAAAATCTATCGATCTCAGCCTTGAATATACTCAACGACTGAGCATCCACAGCCCTCTGGGGCAGAGAATTCCAAAGATTCACAACCCTCTGAGTGAAGAAATTCAAATGGCCCACCCCTTATCCGGAGACTATGCCCCCTAGTTCTAGACTCTGTAGACTGGAGAAACATCCTCTTAGCATCTACCCTGTCAATCCCCCTCAGAATCTTATATGTTTCAATGAGATCACCTCTCATTCTTCTAAACTCCAGAGTATAGGCCCATTCTACTCAATCTCCCCTCATAGGACAACCCCCCCATCCCAGGGATCAATCGACTGAACTTTTGTTGCACCTCCTCGAAGGCATCTATGTCCTTTCTCAGATAAGGAAACCAAAACTGTGCACAATACTCAAGGTGTGTCTCACCAATGCCCTGTACAATTGTAGCAAGACTTCCTTACTCTTATACGACAACCCGTTTGCAATAAAGGCCAACATGCCATTTGCACCTCATCTTTCAATTAGGCCCTTTACAGCCTTCTGGACTCAACATCGAGTTCCACAATTTCAGACCATAACCTCTGTCTCTCTTTTTTTTCGGACAGCAGGTGCTGGTAATAATTCTGCTCTTCACCCTATCACAGATCTTCCCTTTTGTTCTTTCCTCTCCTCCCCCCCTCTCCTCTCCCTGCCCTGCACTTGCATAAAACCTGTTACATCTCTAACATTTCCCAGTTCTGACGAAGAGTCATCGCCCTGAAACGTTGACTCTGTCTCTCTCTCCACTGATGCTGCTTGAGCTGCTGAATATTTCCAGCATTCCCTCTTATTTTTACAATATTGGTTGCAGTTGATAAGAGCTTTGCTTTGATCAAATCCGGGTACAACATGACGGATTTTCTAACAAAGGCACAATGCAGCCCACATATCCCCGCAACAACTTAAAGTCTCAATCTTAATTACAACATGTCGACAGAAAATGAAAATACTTGGGAGTGGCAGTGAGGTGGGGGGGGAAGAGTTTGGGGGCGGGGGAGAGGTGGAATGTGTGAAGGGAGGTGGTGGAGGTTGGGGTTGGGGGAGTTTAGGGGGGGGGGGAGAGGAAGAGTGTGGGTGGGGTGGGACGTGAGGGCTGGGAAGGTGAGGTTTGGGTTGGGGGGGTGGGGGGGGGGAGGGAGTTTGGGGGGGTAGGTTTGTGGGATGCTGTCTCACCCATTGTGACTGAGGATGTGAAACTTGTTCAGCCAATGGTCCTACCTGCCCTGAGAGCAGAGGCTCTGACTCGGCTCCTCACAGATTCTCCAAAAACCCAAATATTGGCTCAGAAATCTGACCTTTCATTCTTCTGACACCATAAGGTCAACATTCAACATCCTTTCTTCTGATTGGCTGGAAGAAACACAGATCTTTTGAAAGCAGTTTTCAGCCAATCAGAAGAGCAAGTTGGACAATGAGGTCCCACCTCAGCCAATGGGTCTGTGGAGGCGGGAGGAACAGAAGAGAATAAATATTCAACTCTTCAATATTATGCAGCATCTTTAGAGATTAAACAAAGCTGACTCTTAAAATCTCAAATCTTTGAGCATTTGGAAATTGTGTCTGTCAGGGCTCAGTGGGAGCACTCTCGCCTCAGAGTCCAAACATTGTGGGTTCAAGTCCCACTCCAGAGACTTGAAAATCCAGGCTCACACTCCCAGGGCAGTACTGAGGGAGCGCCGCACTGTCGGAGGGGCAGTGCTGAGGGAGCGCCGCACTGTCGGAGGGGCAGTGCTGAGGGAGCGCCGCACTGTCGGAGGGGCAGTGCTGAGGGAGCGCCGCACTGAGGGAGCTCAGATAAGGAGACCAAAACTGTATGCAGTACTCCAGGTGTGATCTCACCAAGGCTCCGTATAATTGTAGCAAGACTTCCTTACTCTTATACTCCAACCCCCTTGTAATAAAGGCCATTTGCCTTCCTAATTGCTTGCAGCACCTACATGCTAACACAACTGTAAAGTGTTGGTGAATGTTTAACCAGACTATATCAGTCAAATGTCATATTAAATTGAATAATTTCCTTGAACTTGCTTCAGCATCACCTGAAGAGTGATCAGCTAGAACGCCCTCTGGTTATAGCTGGGTATTTTTTTGGTGGAATATTTAGTTAAGTTTCCAGAAGGCGGGGAGTCTTGCCCGAGGACAGATCCATTGGCTCCAGCAGCCCTGCTGTATCTCACCCAAAGAGCCATTCTTTATCTGCAATCCTCAGCAATGAGCTAAGGATATTCAACTGTGAGGAGCATCACAGTAATTTTTTTTTTATTCGTTCACAAGATGTGGGCGTCACTGGCAAGGCCGACATTTATTGCCCATTCCTAATTGCCCTCGAGAAGGTGGTGGTGAGCCACAGCAGTCCGTGTGGTGAGTATATTTTTTTGTAGTGGTTTTGTTACAGTGGAGTGTCTCGCTGGGCCATTTCAGAGGACAGTTAGGAGTCAGTCACATCGCTGTGGGTCTGGAGTCACAGAGGCCAGACCGGGTAAGGACGGCAGATTTCCTTCCCTAGAGGACATCAGTGAACCAGAGGGGTTTTTCCGACAATCCGGTAGTTTCATGGTCACCATTACTGATTCTAGCTTCTTATTCCAGATTTATTTAATGAACTGAATTATATTCAACCATGTGGAGCCTCACAGTAAATGCACGATTCTGTCCTCATCCGATACCCACACACGCACTTTGCATTGTGGGTTGGAAATGAGGACCAGAATCCCGACTGCTTTCCCCCGGCTTAGCTCAGCGGTGTGGAGATCAATGACAGCTCCTTCACCACCAGCCCAGCTGCCATCAGCGATCTGGGACCTTCCTGGGCTACAAAAAGACAGGTTTGCATTTCTGTAGCGCCTTTTGTGTCCTCAGAACATTCTAAAGCGCTTCACAGCCAATTAATTACTTTTCGGTGTGGTCACTAGTCCTGGAGAGGGTCCTCAACCCACAACCTTCGGACTCCGGGGGCCACACTGGGTGTCTCAGTCCCACATCGGCCGATAAATTTACACGGAGCAGGAAAAGCAGAGACTGCCATTATTGGGGACGTCTGCTTGAAGAAGATACTGAAGCCAACAATGTGAGGAAGCAGAATTAACATCAGTGGAAATGCATACCCACGCTGTGCTGTTGGGGCGACACTGTCACACGGCCACTATCAGTTGGGATGTGGGACCATGGGCGGTCATCCAATGCGTATGGGGATTACCAAGACCCTCTATTGTCCATAGTATACCAAGCACATCTTTAACAGATTTTTTTAAAATTGAGAAACCAAGGTGAAGGGTCAAGGCTCTTAGAGCAAGACACCAGGAGAGGGAGAGGGATAAACCAAGTAGGTGTGGTCAGGTGACACCAATTTTGAGTCTCAAGAACCCATAATTTTAGAAGACTGAAAGAGGTTAGGAATTCCACAGGTTCGAGGTCTTGGGAAAGAATGAGTTCCAGTGGAAGGTGATGCAATGAGTCCTGATTTCAAAACAGTCAGGAGGATGTCGGAAGAAGGAAGGGTTTTTGCAAAACACTGTCGGAGCTTAGGAGGAAGAGCAGAGGAAAGTTGAGGGAAACTCTGACCGTCGTAATATTGTTACATAAAAAGAGATAAAACAGGCTCTTCCTGCGAGAGAGAGAGAGAGACAGAGACAGAGAGAGACACAGAGAGAGAGAGAGGGAGAGAGAGACAGAGAGACAGAGAGAGAGACAGAGAGAGAGACAGAGAGAGAGACACAGAGAGAGAGAGAGAGACACAGAGAGAGAGACAGAGAGAGAGAGAGAGAGAGACAGAGAGAGAGAGAGAGAGAGAGAGACAGAGAGAGAGAGACAGAGAGAGAGACACAGAGAGAGAGACAGAGAGAGAGAGACAGAGAGAGAGAGAGACAGAGAGAGAGAGAGAGACACAGAGAGAGAGAGAGAGAGACACACAGAGAGACACAGAGAGAGAGGCTGACACTCCAGATAAGACGTTAAACCGAGGGAGGCCCTGTCTGTCTGCCCAGTTGGATGTGAAAGATCCCACAGCACTATTCTAAAAGGAGCCAGGGATTTGCCTTGGTGACCTGACCAACACCACCAAAAACAGATTATCTGGTCATTCTTCTCATTGCTGTTTGTGTGATCTTGCTGTGCACAAATTGACTGCCGCGTTTCCCGACATAAAACAGTGACTGCACTTCAAAACAAAAAGTAAATCCTTGGCAGCGAAACTCTTTGGAACTTCTTGCGGGTGTGAAGGAGCTCTACAGATGTATGTTCTTATTTCTATCGGTCCTGTTCCAAGTGATAGAAGAATGGCCACAGATACAGGAGAGGCGAGGGAGACCAGCGTCCATTGGCTAATATCGCTGTTAAAACAATGATCATGGCGTGGATCTCCCTCAATAGGTCTGATAGTAACCGTTCCATTTCCCAGTATGAGAGAACCATATTCCTAGACTCAAAGGGGAACCGGGTTTAGTATCTTCCACTAATACCGACCAGCAAATACATGACTCATATTTTCTGTATAAATATGAATTTGCTGTGAGTCATGACCAACGTTCCCTATAAGCTGCACAGCCCGGGACCGGCTTTTCCAACGTGATATTTCGTGCAGGAAACATTGAATGGGCCGCGCAGCCCCTTAAAGGGACCACGCACCCAAATTTAAAATTGGGGTAACATTGGTCAGACCCTAACTATCCTTCCTGTACTAGAGTGCAATATCTGTGGCCTTCTCTGCTCCAGTGGGAAGAGACCCAGTATCTCCAGTCTCTCCTCATAGGTCTAGTTCCCCATCGTTGGCACCATCCTGGTGAATCTGTGCTCTCCACTCTCTGTGGCTTCAATGTCCTTTCTACAAACTGGACCAGTGCTCGAACTGTGGCCTAACCAGGGTTTTGTACAAATTCATCATTAGTTATTTATTCTTGTACTCTACGCCTCGAAATCAATCTTCTTGTGGCTTTATCTACATGCACTCACACTGTTAGAGAATCATAGAATAGTACAGCACAGAAGGAGACCATTCGGCCCATCGAGTCTGTGCCGGCTCTCTCGAAGAGCATTCCAGTTAGTCCCACTCCCCTGCTCTTTCCCCATATCCCTGCAATTCTTTCTCCTTCCAGTATTTATCCAATTCACGTTTGAAGGCCACTATTGAATCTGTATCCACCGCCCTATCAGCCAGCACATTCCAAATCCTAACCACTCGCTGTGTAAAAACAATTTTCCGCTGGTTCTTTTGCAAATTGCCTTAAATCTGTGTCCTCTGGTTATCGACCCTTCAGCCACTGGAAACAGTTTCTCCTTATTTACTCCATCAAGACCCTTCATCATTTTGAACACCTCTATCAAATCTCCCCTTAGCCTTCTCTGCTCCAAGGAGAACAATCCCAGCTTCTCCACATAACTGTAATCCCTCATCCCTGGAATTATGTATTTGAATCCCGAGGTTTCTGTTCATCCACAGCCTTCAGCATCTTTCCATTAAATATATTGTACCATTCTTTATTTTTTCCCCAGAAATGTATTATCTTGCATTTATCCACATTAAAGTGCATCCTCCGCAATCCCCCCTCCTTTCTGCTAAATTATTTGTATCTTCCTGAAGTCTTTCACACTCCTCCTCACTGTTGTCAAACCAACTACTTTTGAGTCATCAGCAAATTTCACGATTGTGTTTCCTACACCCAAGAGCAAAGGTGGACCCAGCACTGAGCCTGGGGTACATCACTTCCCCTTCTACAATCCGAGCAACACCCTTTAGTCCTAACTCTCTGTTTCCAGTCAGTCAGTCAGTCAACCAATTTTCTATCCCTTGACAGGGCCCTCGACCGTGTCCGTCCCATTTCCCGCAATTCTGCTCTCACCCCTTCTCCTCCCTCCCACCCACCCTCCACGATAGGGTTCCCCTTGTCCTCACCTTTCACCCCACCAGCCTCCACATTCAACGGATTATCCTGCACCATTTCCGCCACCTCCAGCGTGATCCCAAACTAAACGCATCTTCCCTTCCCTCCCCTTTCAGCATTCCGAAAGGACCGCTCCCTCCGCGACACCCTGGTCCACTCCTCAATCACCCCCAACAGCCCTTCCCCTTCGCCCGGCACCTTCCCATGCAAGCGCAGGAGATGCAACATATGCCCTTATACCTCCCCTCTTCCCACTGTCCAGGGCCCCAAACACTCCTTCCAGGTGAAACAGCAATTTACTTATACTTCTTGCAATTTAGTACACTGTATTCGCTGCTCACAATGCAGTCTCCTCTACACTGGGGAGACCAAACGCAGATTGGGTGACCGTTTTGCGGAACACCTCCGTTCAGTCCGCAAGCGTGACCCCGAGCTTCCGGTCGCCTGTCACTTTAATTCTCCGCTTCACTCGCACTCTGACCTCTCCGTCCTCGGCCTCTTACACTGTTCCAATGAAGCTCAACATAAGCTCGAGGAACAGCACCTCATCTTTCGATTAGGCACTTTACAGTATCAATATCGAGTTCAACAATTTCAGACTATAACCTCTGCCCCTATTTTTTTTCCAGACGGCAGGTGCTGGTAATGATTCTCTGTTCCTTTAATCTCTCCTGCCTCCCACCCTATCACAGATCTTCCCTTTCATTCTTTCCTCACCTCCCCCCTTTCCCTGCTTAAAACCAGTTCCATCTCTAACTTTTTCCAGTTCTGACAAGGAGTCATTGCCCTGAAACATTGACTCTGTCTCTCTCTCCACAGATGCTGCCTGACCTGCTGAATATTTCCAGCATTCCCTCTTATTTTTACAATATTGGTTGCAGTTGATAACAGCTTTGCTTTGATCAAATCCGGGTACAACATGATGGATTTTCTAACAAAGGCACAATGCAGCCCACATATCCCCGCAACAACTTAAAGTCTCAATCTTAATTACAACATATCGACAGAAAATGAAAATACTTGGGAGTGGCAGTAAGGGGATGGGGGGGGCGGGGGGGTTGTGGGAGTTTGAGGGGGGGAGGCAGAATGTTTGAGTGGGGGGAGGGCAGGGGAAGAGTGGGGGGGGGGGTGGGGGGGGTAGGTTTGTGGGATGCTGTCTCACCCATTGTGACCGGGGATGTGAAACTTGTTCAGCCAATGGTCCTACCTGCCCTGAGAGCAGAGGCTCTGACTCGGCTCCTCACAGATTCTCCAAAAACCCAAATGTTGGCTCAGAAATCTGACCTTTCATTCTTCTGACACCATAAGGTCAACATTCAACATCCTTTCTTCTGATTGGCTGGTAGAAATACAGAACTTTTGTAAGCAGTTTTCAGCCAATCAGAAGAGCAAGTTGGACAATGAGGTCCCAGCTCAGCCAATGGGTCGGTGGAGGCGGGAGGAACAGAAGAGAATAAATATTCAACTCTTCAATATTATGCAGCATCTTTAGAGATTAAACAAAGCTGACTCTTAAAATCTCAAATCTTTGAGCATTTGGAAATTATGTCTGCACAGCTCAGTGGGGAGTACCTCATGTTCTTGGTGTCCAAAGGTCGTGGGTTCATGTCCCATTCCAGAGACTTGAGCATAAAATCCAGGCTCACACTCCCAGTGCAGTACTGAGGGAGCGCCGCACTGTCGGAGGGGCAGTACTGAGGGAGCGCCGCACTGTCGGAGGGGCAGTACTGAGGGAGCGCCGCACTGTCGGAGGGGCAGTACTGAGGGAGCGCCGCACTGTCGGAGGGGCGGTACTGAGGGGGTGCTGCACTGTCGGAGGGGCAGTACTGAGGGAGCGCCGCACTGTCGGAGGGGCAGTACTGAGGGAGCGCCGCACTGTCGGAGGGGCAGTACTGAGGGAGCGCCGCACTGTCGGAGGGGCAGTACTGAGGGAGCGCCGCACTGTCGGAGGGTCAGTACTGAGGGAGCGCTGCACTGTCGGAGGGACAGTACTGAGGGAGCGCTGCACTCTCAGAAGTGCCGTCTTTTGGATGAGACGTTAAACCGAAGCCCCTTTGCTCTCTCGTGAATGAAAATATTCCTATGGCACCAATGTTCCCTTTAAGCTGTATGGTCACGTAGCACTCTGGAGCTCCTGCGCAACCAGCTTTTCAATGGGATAAACCGAGCATGCACCGTATTTTGAATAGGCCACGCAGCCCCTTAAAGGGGCCGCGCATCCAAAAAAATTTAAATGAACATTGCTTGGCACTATTTCAAAAGAGCAGGGGAGTTATCCCTGGTGTCCTGGCCAATATTTATCCCTCAATCAACATCACTAAAACAAGATGCACTGCAGCAACTCGCCAAGGCTTCTTCGGCAGCACCTTACAAACCCGCCACCTCTTCCACCCAGAAGGACAAAGGCAGCAGGCGCATGGCAACATCACCACCTCCAAGTTCCCCTCCAAGTCACACACCATCCTGACTTGGAAGTATATCGCCGATCCTTCATCATCGCTGGGTCAAAATTCTGGAACTCCCTCCCTAACAGCACTGTGGGAGTACCATCACCACACGGACTGCAGCGGTTCAAGAAGGCGGCTCACCACCACCTTCTCAAGGGCAATTAGGGATGGGCAATAAATGCTGGCCTTGCCAGCGATGCTCACATCCTAGGAATGAATAAAAAAAATTATCTGGTCTTTATCACACTACTGTTTGTGGGAGCATGCTGTGCGAAAATTGGCTCCCGTGTTTCCTACATTACAACAGTGACTACCATCGTTCCCGTGCAGCCCGGGACCGGCTTTTTCAATGTTAAGTTTCGTGGATGCGCGAAACTGTGAATGGGCCACACAGCCCCTTACGGAGCCGCGTACTCCCAAAGAATGAGGGAATATTGGTGCCTACACTTCAAAAAGTACCTCATTGGCTGTAAAGTGCTTTGGGATGTTCGGTGATCGTGAAAGGCGCTATATAAATGCAAGTCTCTGATTTCTTTCTTTTTAATTGAGAAAGTCTAATTAATGGCAGGCCAGAAAGATCGAAACCAGCTTGAATGATAAAGAGAATCTCCTTAACGTGATGAAAAGATAGAGATGGATGAGGAAGGTCATTCAACCCACCTTGGTTCATCCACCCAGACAGACCCAACAACTCCCCCTCCCACCCCCCATCACACTGTCCAGCGCTTTCCTGAATTATTCCAGGGTTTTTGCCTCCAGCACTGTATCTAGAATCCAATCAATGTATTGACCAGTCTCTGTGTGAAGGAACTCAGTCCTAAATTTATATTTTAATAGTTTGAGCTTGTATCCCATTGCTATAATCTCCAGAATTTAGTCTGAAATAATTTCTGGATTTACCATTTCCCAGACGTTTACTGTCTTATACATCTCTGTAGGATCACTGCTTAATCATAAACTAAAGGGTACCATTTACAGGGGGTGCAGGAACAGAGGGACCTGGGGGGGCACGTACACTAATCTTCGAAGGTGGCAGGACATGTTGAGAAAGCTGTGAAAAAGCACACAGGATCCTTGGCTTTATTAACAGAATTGAGAGGTCGCACAACACCAGGTTATAGTCCAACAGTTTTATTTTAACAGAGGCAGAGAGTACAAAAGCAAGGAACTTACACTAAACCTTCATAAAACAGTGGTTAGGCCCCAGCTGGAGTATTGTGTCAATTCTGGGCACCGCACTTTAGGAAGGATGTCAAGGCCTTGGAGAGGGTGCAGAGGAGATTTACTAGAATGGTTCCAGGGACGAGGGGCTTCAGTTACGTGGACAGACTGGAGAACCTGGAGTTGTTCTCAGGCAGTGCATAAAGAGTAAATATAGAGAAACTGTTTCCAGTGGCAGGAGGGTCGGTAACCAGAGGACACAGATTGAAGTTTGCACATTCTCCCCGTGTCTGCGTGGGTTTCCTCCGGGTGCTCCGGTTTCCTCCCACAGTCCAAAAATGTGTGGGTTAGGTTGATTTGGCTATGATAAATTGACCCTTAGTGTTAGGGGGGGATTAAATATGTGGGGTTATGGGGATAGGATGGGATATGTTAGGGGGAATTAAATACGTGGGGTTACGGGGGTAGGGTGGGATATGTGTACTGTGGGGATTGAAGCAGGGACAGGGTACTGGATTTGGATGATCAGCCATGATCGTATTGAATGGTGGAGCAGGCTCGACGGGCCGAATGGCCTACTCCTGCTCCTAGATTCTATGTTTCTATGTTTCTATGTTTCTATGAAGGTAATTAGCAAAAGAACCAGAGGGGGAGATGAGGAGAATTTCTTTTTACGCAGCGAGTTGTTGTGATCTGGAACGCGCTGCCTGAAAGGGCGGTGGAAGCAGATTCAATAATAACTTTCAAAAGGGAATTGGATAAATACTTGGAAGGGGGAAAATTTGCAGGGCTATGGGGAAAGAACAGGGGGGAGTTCTTTCAAAGAGCCGGCACAGGCACGATGGGCCGAATGGTGTCATATTTGACCCTGAAATGAGCTTCCGACCACATATCTGTGCCATAACTAAGAACGCCTATTCCCACCTCCGTAGCATCACCCGTCTCCGCCCTTGCCTCAGCTCATCTTCTGCTGAAACCCTCATCCATGCCTTTGTTACCTCTAGATTTGACTATTCCAACGCACTCCTGGCTGGCCTCCCACATTCTACCCTACGTAAACTTGAGGTGATCCAAAACTCGGCTGCCCCGTGTCCTAACTCGCACCAAGTCCCGTTTGCCCATCTCCCCTGTGCTCGCTGACCTACATTCGCTCCCCGTTAAGCAACGCCTCGATTTTAAAATTCTCATCCTTGTTTTCAAATCCCTCCATGGCCTTGCCCCTCCCTATCTCTGTAATCTCCTTCAGCCCCACAAACCCCCCGAGATATCTGCGCTCCTCTAATTCTGTCCTCTTGAGCATCTCTGATTATAATCGCTCAACCATTGGTGGCCGTGCCTTCAGCCCTAAACTCTGGAATTCCCCCCCTAACCCTCTCCGCCTCTCCACCTCTCTTTCCTCCTTTAAGACGCTCCTTAAAACCTACCTCCTCATCTGCCCCAATATCGCCTTGTGTGGCTCGGTGTCAAATTTTGTTTGATAATCGCTACTGTGAAGCACCTTGGGACGTATTACTACGTTAAAGGCGCTATATAAATACATGTAGTTGTTGTTGCATGTATTGTCATTGTCACTAATGGGCCATACTTCTTTTGGCTGCTTCCCGAAACAAAATGGGACAATCTCCCTTTGAGCTATTTTACATTTTGTTGCGTAAAGTGAGAGCTATGTTTGTTTGCTGTCTCTGGGACCTGCTCGCTGCGAGCGGGTTCCTGGTCAGGGCTTGATGTGAAGTGAGTGCAGGTAGTCTCAATTCCACAAGTTTCTCACTGAGAAAGGTCATCAGTTTAGATGGAGCAAGAGGCAGAAGGTGTCAGACTGGTGCAGTAGGTGGAGGCGAAGGTTATGAGAGTGTCAGACTGGTGCAGTAGGTGGAGGCGAAGGTTATGAGAGCACATCACTGGGAAATGTTAACCTCAAGGCAAGTGTCCGAAAACCCAGACTACAACAAGAGCGAGAATGGCATGCAAGAGAAAATGTAAACTCCAGTCTGACACAAACAGTTCAGTGTTTTTGGTTGAAAAGTAGAAAAGGCCTCAGTCCCTGTCCCTGCATCACTTTTAGAAGTGCAAACAAATGAGTAAAAGCTGAAGGGGCAGAGTTTGGGCTTTGGGTGCAATCGGGGAAAATTGCGCTGGTTCGGGTCATACCTCAAGTTCCGCTAAAATTCATTTGCATAATCACAAGCGTAATCTTCCCTGAATCAGTGCAATCAGGCAGCGTAATAGAACGTGATTGGTGGTTCTTCTTTCCATGAAGAAGTATTCCTTGATATACAGTATTTCAGAGCGGTAACCTGGTGCCGTTTTATTAATGCGGCTGATAAGCATTTTTAATCTGCATGTCCAGTCCTCCACCCATGAGTAACCCGATTTAAAATCACTGAAAACAACTTCAAAAACTATACTGAACCATCTAATGCTTTCATTGATGTACACGAGTCGGTTTCTTTGTAAATTAAATATTCCTTGATATGAGAAAACTTTTAAGACGTGCCTCCGAGTGCTTGAGCGCCTGAGAAATGAGCGCAGTTTGAAGAGCCTTCCCGAACCAGCGCTATCGGCGGAATCTCACAATCTCCACCTGGGGCGGAGACAGTTTGAGGAGCCTTCCTGAACCAGCGCTATCGGCAGAATCTCACAATCTCCACCTGGGGGCGGAGACAGGTTGAAGAGCCTTCCTGAACCAGCGCTATCGGCGGAATCTCACAATCTCCACCTGGGGCGGAGACAGTTTGAAGAGCCTTCCTGAACCAGCGCTATCGGCGGAATCTCACAATCTCCACCTGGGGGCGGAGACAGTTTGAAGAGCCTTCCTGAACCAGCGCTATCGGCGGAATCTCACAATCTCCACCTGGGGGCGGAGACAGTTTGAGGAGCCTTCCTGAACCAGCGCTATTGGCGGAATCTCACAATCTCCACCTGGGGCGGAGACGGTTTGAGGAGCCTTCCTGAACCAGCGCTATCGGCAGAATCTCACAATCTCCACCTGGGGGCGGAGACAGGTTGAAGAGCCTTCCTGAACCAGCGCTATCGGCAGAATCTCACAATCTCCACCTGGGGCGGAGACAGTTTTGTGGGCGGGGCCTGATTCGGGCAAATTAAATCTTGAACCAGCTTAAAAGATCGTGGAAAACACAGGCGTAAGTCACTTGTGTTTAAAATTCCTCAATCTTTTGCGTTGGTTCAGCCGGTTCCGCCCGGATTGCGCTGATGTAACTAACGGAAACAAGCGGGAACTCGACCCTGGCAGTGTTTGTAACATTTTATAGTATAGTCAGAGTCATAGAAACATAGAAACATAGAAGATAGGAGCAGGAGTAGGCCATTCGGCCCCTCAAGCCTGCTCCGCCATTTAATGAGATCATGGCTGATCATCCAAATTCAGTACCCTGTCCTTGCTTTCTCCCCATATCCCTTGATCCCTTTAGTCTTAAGAAATATATCTAACTCCTTCTTTTATATATTTAATGAATTGGCCTCAACTGCCTTCTGTGGTAGAGAATTCCACAGGTTCACCACTCTCTGGGTGAAAAAATTCCTCCTCATCTCTGTCCTAAATGGCTTACCCCTTATCCTTAGACTGTGACCCCTGGTTCGGGATTCACCCGCCATCGGGAACATCCTTCCTGCATCTCGTCTGTCTAGTCCTGTTAGAATTTTATAAGTTTCAATGACATCCCCTCTCATTCTTCTAAACTCCAACGAATATAAGCCCAATCGACCCAATCTCTCTTCATACGTCATTCCTGCCATCCCAGGTATCAGTCTGGTGAATCTTCGCTGCACTCCCTCCATGGCAAGAACATCCTTCCTCAGATAAGGCGACCAAAACTGCACACAATACTCAAGGTGTGGTCTCACCAAGGCCCTGTACAACTGCAGCAAGACATCCTTGCTCCTGTACTCGAATCCTCTCGCTATGAAGGCCAACATACCATTTGCCTTCTTAACCGCCTGCTGCACCTGCATGCTTACCTTCAGCGACTGGTGCACAAGGACACCCAGGTCTTGTTGCACTTCCCCTTTTCCCAATCTATTGCCGTTCAGATAATAATCTGCCTTCCTGTTTTTGCCACCAAAGTGGATAACCTCGCATTTATCCACATTATACTGCATCTGCCATGCATCTGCCCAATCACCCAACCTGTCCAAATCATACTGGAGTTTCTCGGCATCCTCCTCACAGCACATACGCCCACCCAGCTTTGTGTCATCTGCAAACTTGGAGATATTACATCTAGTTCCCTCATCTAGATCATTAATATATATTGTGAATAGCTGGTATCCTAGCACCGATCCCTGCAGTACCCCACTAGTCACTGCCAGCCACTCGGAAAAAGACCCGTTTATTCCAACTCTTTGCTTCCTGTCTGCCAACCAGTTCTCTATCCAAGTCAGTACCTTACCCCCAATCCCATGTGCTTTAACTTTACACGCTAATCTCTTATGCGGGACCTTATCGAAAGCCTTCTGAAATTCCAAATACACCACATCCACTGGTTCTCCCTTATCTATTCTACCAGTTACATCCTCAAAAAATTCCAGTAGATTAGTCAACAACAAGAACAAGAACAACTTGTATTTATATAGCGTCTTTAACTTAGTAAAAACATCCCAAGGTGCTTCACAGGAGCGATTACAAGACAAAAAATTTGACACCGATCCACATAAGGAGATATTAGGGCAGGTGACCGAAAGCTTGGTCTAAGAGGTAGGTTTTAAGGAGCGTCTTAAAGGAGGAAAGAGAGGTAGTGAGGCGGAGAGGTTTAGGCAGGGAATTCCAGAGCTTAGAGCCTAGGCAACAGAAGGCACGGCCACCAATGGTGAAGTGATTATAATCAGGGATCCTCAAGAGGGCAGAATTAGAGGAGCGCAGATATCTCGGGGGGGGTTGTGGGGCTAAAGGAGATTACAGAGATAGGGAGGGGTGAGGCCATGGAGGGATTTGAAAACAAGGATGAGAATTTTGAAATCGAGGCGTTGCTTAACCGGGAGCCAATGTAGGTCAGCGAGCACAGGGGTGATTGGTGAACGGGACTTGGTGCACATTAGGACACGGGCAGCCGAGTTTTGGATGACCTCAAGTTTACGGAGGGTAGAATGTGGGAGGCCAGCCAGGAGTGCGTTGGAATAGTCAAATCTAGAGGTAACAAAGGCATGGATGAGGGTTTCAGCAGCGGATGAGCTGAGGCAGGGGCAGAGACGGGCGATGTTACGGAGGTGGAAATAGGCGGTCTTAGTTATGGCACTGATATGTGGTCGGAAGCTCATTTCAGGGTCAAATATGACACCAAGGTTGTGAACAGTGTGGTTGAGCCTCAGACAGATGTTAGGGAGAGGGATGGAGTCAATGGTTAGGGAACAGAGTTTGTGGCGGGGACCGAAAACAATGGCTTCAGTCTTCCCAATATTTAATTGGAGAAAATTTTTGCTCATCCAGAACTGGATGTCGGACAAGCAGTCTGACATTTAGAGACCGTGGAGGGGTTGAGAGAAGAGGTGGTGAGGGAGTGCTGGGTGTCGTCAGCGTACATGTGGAAACTGATGCTGTGTTTTCGGATGATGTCACCAATGTAGATGAGAAATAGGATGGGGCCAAGGATAGATCCTTGGGGGACACCAGAGGTAACGATGCGGGAGCGTGAAGAGAAGCCATTGCAGGTGATTCTCTGGCTACAATTAGATAGATAAGAATGGAACCAGGCGAGTGCAGTCCCACCCAGCTGGACGACGGTGGAGAGGCGTTGGAGAAGGATGGAGTGGTCAACCGTGTCAAAGGCTGCAGACAAGTCAAGAAGGACAAGGAGGGATAGTTTACCTTTGTCACAGTCACAAAGGATGTCATTTGTGACTTTGATGAGAGCTGTTTCGGTACTGTGGCAAGGGCAGAGCCAAACTAAGTATTAGGAATTTAAATTCTGGGCAAGGTTAGGGAAGTTGGTCTTCTTTTCTTTGGCAAAGTGGAGATTTGGAGATGAGCTAATTGAATGTTTTACGATTCTGAGGCGAATTGACAATACTGATCCAGGTAAATTGCTCCCTGTGGTGAAGGGTTTAACTCCCAACAGGCACAAGTTAAAACTGAGATTAGGTGAAAGAAGGGAAGTTGGAGGGGACTGGGGAATGGAGTGTGGAATGTTACCAAGGAAGGGCGTTAGGATGAACATTGTAAATGGGGTCAAGAGGCACTTTGATGTCTTTCAGGAGAGAGAAGGGACTGACAGATTTGGTAAGAAGTGGGTAGATGGGTTTCAGGGACATGGTGAGAAGGTGGGCAGGTGGGGTGAAGGGTTATGGGGAGAAGGTGGGCAGGTGGGTTTGGGGGATATGGGGAGAAGGTGGGTAGGTGGGGTTTGGGGGATATGGGGAGAAGGTGGGGTTGGTGGATATGGGGAGAAGGTGGGCAGGTGGGTTTGGGGAATATGGGGAGAAGGTGGGGTTGGGGGATATGGGGAGAAGGTGGGTGGGTGGGGTTGAGCGTTATGGGGAGAAGGTGGGTGGGGTTGGGGGATATGGGGATAAGGTGGGTAGGTGGAGTTGAGGGATGTGGGGATAAGGTGGGTAGGTGGGGTTGAGGATATGGGGAGAAGGTGGGCAGGTGGAGTTGAAGGTTGTGGAGAGAAGGTGGGCAGGTGGGGTTGAGGATATGGGGAGAAGGTGGGCAGGTGGAGTTGAAGGTTGTGGAGAGAAGGTGGGTAGGTGGGGTTGAGGGTTATGGGGAGAAGGTGGGTAAGAACATAAGAACATAAGAAATAGGAGCAGGAGTAGGCCATTCGGCCCTTTGAGCCTGCTCCGCCATTCAATGAGATCATGGCTGATCTTTTGCCTCAACTCCATTCACCGGCGCTATCGCCATATCCCTTGATGCCTTTACTAGTCAGAAATCAATCGACTTCTGTTTTGAATATACCCAATGACTGAGCCTCCACAGCCCTCTGGGGTAGAGAATTCCAAAGATTCACCACCCTCTGTGTGAAGAAATTTCTTCTCATCTCAGTCCTGAATGGCCTACCCTTTATCCTGAGGCTGTGGCCCCTGGTTCTAGAATCCCCAGCCAATGGAAACATTCTCCCAGCATCCACCCTATTAAGCCTTTAATAATTTTGTATGCTTCAATGAGATCCCCTCTCATTCTTCTGAATTCAAGAGAATACAGGTCTAGTTTACTCAATCTCTTCTCATACGACAGTCCCGCCATCCCAGGAATCAATCTCGTGAACCTTCATTGCACTCCCTCTATGGCAAGTATATCCTTCCTTATGTAAGGAGACCAAAATTGTACACAGTACTCCAGGTGTGGTCTCACCAAGGCCCTATATAATTGGAGTAAGACTTCTTTACTCCTGTACTCAAATCCTCTTGTAATGAAGGCCAGCATACCATTTGTCTTCCTGATGGCTTGCTGCACCTGCACATTCACTTTCAGTGACTCATGTACAAGGACACCCAGGTCCCTTTGAGCATCTGCATTCCCCAATCTTTCACCATTTAGGAAATACTCTGCCTTTCTGTTTTTTCTACCAATGTGGATAACTTCACATTTAGCCGCATTATATTCCATCTGCCATGTTCTCGCCCACTCACTGAGCCTGTCGAGATCCCCTTGAAGCCTCTTCATATCCTCTTCATAACTGACACTGCCACCTAGCTTTGTATCATTAGCAAATTTGGAAATGTTACATTTAGTCCCCTCATCCAAATCATTGATATAGATTGTGAATAGCTGGGGCCCAAGCACCGATCCTTGCGGTATCCCACTAGTCACAGCCTGCAATCCTGAAAAAGACCCGTTTATCCCTACTCTTTGTTTTCTGCCTGTTAACCAGACAGGGTAGGTGGGGTTGGGGGAAATAGGGAGAAGGTGGGTTGGTGTGGTTGCGGGATATGGGGAGAAGGTGGGCAGGTGGGGTTGAAGGTTGTGGGGAGAAGGTGGGCGGGTGGGGTTGAGGGATATGGGGAGAAGGTGGGTAGCTGGGGTTGGGGGAAATAGGGAGAAGGTGGGTTGGTGTGGTTGGGGGATATGGGGAGAAGGTGGGCAGGTGGGGTTGAAGGTTTTGGGGAGAAGGTGGGCAGGTGGGGTTGAGAGATATGGGGAGAAGGTGGGTAGGTGGGGTTGAGGGATATGGGGAGAAGGTGGGAAGGTGGGGTTGGGGGATATGGGGAGAAGGTGGGTAGGTGGGGTTGGGGGATATGGGGAGAAGGTAGGCAGGTGGGGTTGAGGGATATGGGGAGAAGGTGAGTAGGTGGTGTTGGGGAATATGGGGAGAAGGTGGGTTGGTGGGGTTGAGGGATATGGGGAGAAGGTGGGTCGGTGGGGTTGAGGGATATGGGGAGAAGGTGGGTAGGTGGGGTTGGCGGATTTGGGGCGAAGGTGGGTAGGTGGGGTTGAGGGATATGGGGAGAAGGTGGGCAGGTGGGGTTGGGGGAAATGGGGAGAAGGTGGGTAGGTGGGGTTGAAGGTTGTGTGGAGCAGGTGGGCGGGTGGGGTTGAGGGATATGGGGAGAAGGTGGGTAGGTGGTGTTGAAGGTTGTGGGGAGAAGGTGGGCGGCTGGGGTTGAGGGATATGGGGAGAAGGTGGCTATATGGGGTTGAGGGATATGGGGAGAAGGTGGGGTTGGGGGATATGGGGAGAAGGTGGGCAGGTGGGGTTGAGGGATATGGGGAGAAGGTGGGTAGGTGGGGTTGAGGGATATGGGGAGAAGGTGGGTAGGTGGGGTTGAAGTATATGGGGAGAAGGTGGGCAGGTGGGGTTGAGGGATATGGGGAGAAGGTGGGTGGGTGGGGTTGGGGATATGGAGAGAAAGTGGGTGGGGTTGGGGGATATGGGGAGAAGGTGGGCAGGTGGGGTTGAGTGTTATGGGGAGAAGGTGGGTCGGTGGGGTTGAGGGATGAAGGTGGGTAGGTGGGGTTGGGGATATGGGGAGATGGTGGGGTTGAGGGATTGGGGAGAAGCTGGGCAGGTGGGATTGAGGGATATGGGGAGAAGGTGGGTGGGTGGGGTTGGGGGATATGGGGAGAAGGTGGGGATGGGGGATATGGGGAGAAGGTGGGTGGGTGGGGATGGGGGATATGGGGAGAAGGTGGGTGGGTGGGGTTGGGGGATATGGGGAGAAGGTGGGGTTGGGGGATATGGGGAGAAGGTGGGTAAGGTGGGGTTGGGGGATATGGGGAGAAGGTGGGTGTCGTAAGAATGAGCCTTACGCGTGGTGAACTTAAAGTAAGCTTTAATCAACTAAAAAGGTGCTACATACAAAAGAGGTCTTACTCTATGCCTCTCCAGGATCCAACTGCTCAGTCCAGTATTTATCCTGGACTAATCACAGGAAGTGATGCAATAAAGTTCGAGTCACAGGAAGCTGTATTGTGTTACCACATTCTCCCCCCCCAAAAGGTTAGGAGGCCGGGATGCTCCCTCCATTTCGTAGCCGCCGGACGAGGGAGAGCCGCACCCGTTTGGGTTCTCGTAGCGGTAGAGGGCCCCTAGCCCGTTTACCCGCCGCGGGCCGTGGACCAGAGTCCGAGTGATCCAGCCCGCTCTGTGAGGGGTCAGGACGATCCTGACTGTGTACTGGTGCCCGAACGGGTGTCGGGCAGGGCTGTGGCAGATCAGTTTCCGAGCGTATGGTACGGGGTGGATCGTGGCTGCGCGTGCGAGCCCCGACGGGCTCATAGTCAGTCTGCCCCAGGTCGGCACGCTGGAGTGAGGTACCAGCCGGCGTCAGATCCAGATCGTGATGAGAGGCACCTGGCGAGCCCAGAGATGTGCCTGGTACAATATCATCCCCTGGTGTCCCTCTATGTTTCGGCGGGCAGGGAGCCAGATCCCGCAATGACACGGTAGATTCCCGACCGTCAGGATACCGAATATAGGCGTAGGTAGGGTTGACGTCAGTGAGCTCAACCTCATCTACCAGGGGGTCATTCTTAGACGCCCGGACATATCTTCGGAGTAGCACTGGTCCCGGTGCAGTCAGCCACGACGGGAGAGATATCCCATAGGATGAGCGACGCTGAAATCGGAAGAACCGTTCATGAGGCGTCGTATTTGTGGCGGTCGAAAGGAGGGACCGTGTGGAGTGTAATGCGTCTGGAAGTACTGCTTCCCATTGCTGGTTGGGTAGGCCCCGAGATCTCAAAGCCAGACGTACCGCATTCCAGATGATAGCGTTAAAACGCTCGACTTGCCCATTCCCGACCGGATGATAAGGCGTCGTTCTGCTGGCAGCAATACCCCGTTCCGAGAGATAGGCCTTGAGTTCTCCTGACATAAAAGAAGGGCCCCGATCCGAATGAACATAGGATGCCATGCCACAGAAAGCAAATACCTGCTCAAGGCAGCTGATAACCGTGGTCGTCAGCATATTGGGGCAGGGAAAGGCAAACGGAAAACGGGAATACTCATCGACCATGGTCAATAGATAAGTGTTGCGAGTTGAAGAGGGCAACGGCCCCTTAAAATCGATGCTAAGCCGTTGCATTGGCTGGGTCGCATGTATGAGTATACCACCCGAGGGGCGGAAAAACTGAGGTTTCAATTCCGCACAGACTCTGCAGTCCGAGCACATCTTCTTTACATCCCCGGTAGAGAATGGGAGATTTCGGGACCGCACGAAGTGTAGCATGCGAGTAACGCCCGGATGACACAACCCATCATGGATGTCTACGAGCGTAGAGGGTGCCATGGCGGAGCAGAATGCTCGTGTGAGGGTATCCGGAGCCACATTCTCCTTGCCAGGTCGATAGTGGATGGTGTAACCAAAAGAGGCCAATTCCAGCCGCCAAAGCTGGATTTTATTATTTTTAATTTTGGTCCGTTTTCGATTATCGAGCATGAAGGCGACCGATCGCCGGTCCGTGATTAAGGTAAAGTGCTGGCGAGCTAGGAGATGAGTCCACTTCCGTACTGCCTCTATGATGGCTGTAGCTTCTTTCTCGACTGGAGGATAATGTAGCTCAGCCCCTTGAAAAGTCCTGGACAAAAATGCCACCGGACGACCTTCCTGATTCAGAGTGGCCGAGATCGCCACCTCCGAGGCATCACACTCAACAACAAAAGGAAGACTCTCATCGATGGAGTGAAGAGCCGCTTTCTCCAACTGTTTTTTCAGGAGGTTAAAGGCTGCAACAGCCGCTGTATCTAGTGGGAATGTGCTGGCCTTCAGTAGAGGTTGGATTCGGTCCGAGAAGTTAGGAATCCATTTAGCATAGTATGCAAACAGGCCGAGGGCCCGGCGCAAGGAGGCCGGATTCTTAGGTGGCGGGAGCTCTTGGAGTGGGCGAAGCCTTTCAGGGTCAGGTTTAATGATGCCATTGCCCACACAATAGCCAAGGATGTTGATGGTTGGTTGTGACTCAATGGATTTAGCCGCATTTAATGTCAAATTACGGTGCTGGAGTGCATCCCAAAATCGTTGGAGATTGGCGTCATGTTCCCGCTGATTGCGACCTGCGACAGTAATATTGTCCAGATAAGGAAACGTATCCTTCAAGTCTTCCTGTTTGACCAGGTCATCCATTGCTCGCTGGAAGACAGCCACTCCATTAGTGACCCCAAAGGGGAGGCGACGAAATTGATACAGCCGTCCATTGGCTTCAAAGGCCGTATACTGCTTGTCTGAGACCTTCAAGGGTACCTGATGATAGGCACTTTTCAGATCATATGTTGAGAACACCGTGTACTCAGCCAGTTTATTAACCATATCATCGATGCGCGGCAATGGGTATGCGTCCAAGTCCGTATATTGATTGATGGTCTGTGAATAGTCAATGCACAGCCGTTTCTTGTGAGGTTGTAGAGGGTTCTTAACAATAACGACCTGGGCGCGCCATGGCGACGAACAAGGCTCGATGATATCCTCTGCTAAAAGCCGAGAAATCTCAGCCGCAATAAAAGACTGGTCTTCCTGACTGAAACGTCGTGACTTTGTTATAATCGGTTTGCATCGAGGAGGGATACTGGTAAACAGTGAGGGTTCATCCAGTGAAGCTGCTGACAATGCACAGAACGGTAATCGAGGTCGTATATTAGAAATAGTGAGTTCAGGTTTGGATCCGCCGAACTCAATGGTGAGCTTCTTATGCTGCTTTTGAAAATCCAGCCCTAAGATAAGATCACTACATAAGTCCTTGAGCACCGAAAGCCGGGTGGAGGGATACCTGCGACCATTAAGTGTTATTTCAACCATACAAAAGCCAGAAATTCTGGTATTAAGTGATGACTGAGCCATCGCAATTGCCTGGTCCGATGGGAAAACATGTAGCTTTAACTCTGCAACAATCTGTTCCCTAATGAAACTATCAGTGCTACCTGAGTCAATTAAGGCATCTAAAGTATGTCCATTAATTGATGCTTTTGTAGCTGCATGGAATAGGTTCTGAGGACAAGCAGCTGTAATTGGTGTCGTTGCACAAAGAGTGGCTGAAACTCTAGGTGTGTTTCTTCGAGAGAAAACCCGAGAGGAAGCACGATAGATTTTAGCCGGAACATCTTGATAGGCCCTTACCGGGGCAGTTCGGTAGGACTTAGCTTGATAAGCCCTCGTAGAGGCTCTTGATAGGCAAACCTTTGCAAAATGACCCTTTTTGTTGCAATGACTGCAAAACGCATTGCGAGCAGGGCAGAATTTCCGAGGGTGAAACTCATCACCACAAAAGAAGCATTTCTTAGATTGCCAAGAGGCTGCCACAGTGGGGTCATCATCCTCTTCATCAGTGAAGTCATCAGATTGATCGTCAGGGATAAAGTCCTCCCTAATAGAGTTCACCTGTGGCCTCTTAAATTGCCTGACTGTAGTTAAGGCAGCAGACCGAGGTCTGGGCACTGTATAAAGGTCTGTATTTCTTTTTGCCAGATCTAGAGAGCAAGCCATGTCATAAGCTCTCTGAAGCTCAAGTGTCTTACTTTCCAGTAGACGCTGGCGTATAAATGGGGAGGCAAGCCCGCAGATGAAAGCATCACGGATCATTTCTTCACGGTACAGCTCAGCTGAGGCCGCCTGAAAGTTACAGTCCATACTAAGTCTGCGAAGCTCTTGGAGGAATTTATCAATGGATTCCTCCGGCCCTTGTTGGGCTGTAGCTAGTAGATGTCTGGCATAGACCTCATTCGGTGTCTTAGTATATAGTCTCTTAAGCGTCCGAATTGCCTCCTCGTAACTGCCCCATTCCTCAACATACTGAAATACATTCGGAGTGACACAGTTGATGAGTATCCGCAACTTTGTGTCATCATCAGCCTTGCAATATTCGAGAAAATTGTCAAACGTGCGATACCAGTGTTTCCACACCTTACCGGCTGCTGGGGTGTTTGGGTCCAAGTCAAGACGCGATGGTTTAAGGATGTTTTCCATGATGGGTGATTCCCTGGATCCTTAGTTCCGAGTTCGTCCAAAAAGTTTGAGTGCGAAGTTTTTCAAAGTTGATTAAATTGTCGTAAGAATGAGCCTTACGCGTGGTGAACTTAAAGTAAGCTTTAATCAACTAAAAAGGTGCTACATACAAAAGAGGTCTTACTCTATGCCTCTCCAGGATCCAACTGCTCAGTCCAGTATTTATCCTGGACTAATCACAGGAAGTGATGCAATAAAGTTCGAGTCACAGGAAGCTGTATTGTGTTACCACAGTGGGTAAGGTGGGGTTGGGGGATATGGGGAGAAGGTGGGTTTGGGGGATATGGGAGCCGGTGGGTGGGTGGGGTTGAGGGATATGGGGAGAAGGTGGGGTTGGGCGATATGGGGAGAAGGTGGGTGGGTGGGGTTGAGGGATATGGGGAGAAGGTGGGGTTTGGGGGATATGGGGAGAAGGTGGGTGGGTGGGGTTGGGGGATATGGGGTGAAGGTGGAGTTGGGGGATATGTGGAGAAGGTGGGTGGGTGGGGTTGAGGGATATGGGGAGAAGGTGGGTAGATGGGGTTGAGGGATATGGGGAGAAGGTGGGGTTGGGGGATATGGGGAGAAGGTGGGTGGGTGGGGTTGGGGGATATGGGGAGAAGGTGGGGTTGGGGGATATGGGGAGAAGGTGGGGTTGGGGGATATGGAGAGAAGGTGGGGTTGAGGGATATGGAGAGAAGGTGGGGTTGAGGGATATGGAGAGAAGGTGGGGTTGTGGGATATGGGGAGATGGTGGGGTTGAGGTATATGGGGAGAAGGTGGGGTTGGGAGATATGGGGAGAAGGTGGGTGGGTTAGGTTGGGAGATATGGGGAGAAGGTGGTTAAGGTGGGGTTGGGGGATATGGGGAGAAGGTGGGTTGGTGGGGTTGGGGATATGGGGAGAAGGTGGGTTTGAGGGATATGGGGAGAAGGTCGGATTGGGGGATATGGGGAGAATGTGGGGTTGGGGGATATGGGGAGAAGGTGGGTTTGAGGGATATGGGGAGAAGGTGGGTGGGTGGGTTTGAGGGATATGGGGAGAAGGTGGGGTTGGGGGATATGGGGAGAAGGTGGGTGGGTGGGGTTGGGTGATCTGGGGAGAAGGTGGAGTTGGGGGATATGGTGAGAAGGTGGGTGGGTGGGGTTGAGGGATATGGGGAGAAGGTAGGGTTGGGGGATATGGGGAGAAGGTGGGTAGGTGGGGTTGAGGGATATGGGGAGAAGGTGGGGTTGGGGGATATGGGGAGAAGGTGGATAGGTGGGGTTGAGTGATATGGGGAGAAGGTGGGGTTGGGGAATATGGGGAGAAGGTGGGTGGGTGGGTTTGGGGGATATGGGGAGAAGGTGGGTGGGTGGGGGATATGGGGAGAAGGTGGATGGGTGGGTTTGTGGGATATGAGTAGGTGGGGTTGGGGGATATGGGGAGAAGGTGGGTGGGTGGGGTTGAGGGATATGGGGAGAAGGTGGGGTTGGGGGATATGGGGAGAAGGTGGGTGGGTGGGGTTGAGGGATATGGGGAGAAGGGGGATGGGTGGGGTTGAGGGATATGGGGAGAAGGTGGGTGGGTGGGGTTGAGGGATATGGGGAGAAGGGGGGTGGGTGGTGTTGAGGGATATGGGGAGAATGTGGGGCTGAGGGATATGGGGAGTGGGTGTGTGGGGGATATGGGGAGAAGGTGGGTGGGGGATATGGGGAGAAGGTGGGGTTGGGGGATATGGGGAGAAGGTGGGTGGGTGGGGGATATGGGGAAAGGTGGGTGGGTGGGGGATATGGGGAGAAGGTGGGTGGGTGGGGGATATGGGGAGAAGGTGGGTGGGTGGGGGATATGGGGAGAAGGTGGGTGGGTGGGGGATATGGGGAGAAGGTGGGTGGGTGGGAAATATGGGGAGAAGGTGGGTGGGTGGGGAATATGGCGAGAAGGTGGGTGGGTGGGGGATATGGGGAGAAGGTGGGTGGGTGGGGGATATGGGGAGAAGGTGGGTGGGTGGGGGATATGGGGAGAAGGTGGGGTTGGGGGATATGGGGAGAAGGTGGGTGGTTGGGGGATATGGGGAGAAGGTGGGTGGGTGGGGGATATGGGGAGAAGGTGGGTGGGTGGGGTATATGGGGAGAAGGTGGGGTTGGGGGATATGGGGAGAAGGTGGGTGGGTGGCGGATATGGGGAGAAGGTGGGTGGGTGGGGGATATGGGGAGAAGGTGGGGTTGGGGGATATGGGGAGAAGGTGGGTGGTTGGGGGATATGGGGAGAAGGTGGGTGGGTGGGGGATATGGGGAGAAGGTGGGTGGGTGGGTGCGGGATATGGGGAGAAGGTGGGTGGGTGGGAGATATGGGGAGAAGGTGGGTGGGTGGGTGCGGGATATGGGGAGAAGGTGGGTGGGTGGGGGATATGGGGAGAAGGTGGGTGGGTGGGTGCGGGATATGGGGAGAAGGTGGGTGGGTGAGGGTGATCTCTGGAAAGCGGACAGGGTGGTTGAGCCTAATCGGCTTTTCCTTTTCGTACAATTCTCCTGCTAGTGGAGCAGACGGTCTCACTGGAACAAGAGCGGAATTCCTTGGGATTTTCATGTAAAAAGCATCATTCCTGAGGGTACTCGGGAAATCCCCGATTTATAACATGGCCTGTCCGCTCCTGATTGCCAGCCAATCCGAACAAAACGCAAAACAAATGGCCAACATCGACAGCCAGATAATTTCCTGTTCCACCTTGAGAAGGTTCGGCCACTCCATTACCATCGGGTCTGCAGCGACTGTTGCCACAATGTGATTTACCAAGAGGTTAAAGATACCCACTTACTACGCTATCTGAAGCGTAGGCGGGTGTGGGTGCCATGGATAGGGCTATTAAAGGTCACAGGAGGCAACCCAATCCCAGCGTGAGCTCAGTGCTGACTCTGCAGCCCGATAGCCAAGCGTTTCCAATTCTCCAGCTGCCTGACACTCAAGTCCACTAACCACAGCTGTGATGCCTTTGGCCAGTTGCCAATTGGACCACTAGTTGAGGGAGTTCAGAGCATCGAATCCCAGGGTGGGGACTAACTAGATCATTTCAGGTACTTTTGATGTTGGTATGTTTTGCTACGATGGACTTGAAATTCGGTATCGCCCCGATTGAGGCGCTAAATTAAAAAAAGTTGGAGGATTAGCTGCAGGCGCTAGTCTTTCTGACCTCCCGCGAAATTGATTGTTAGCGTTCCAAGAAACAACTGAAGCGTTAAATCAAGCGCGAATCACCTAACTTAAGGCGCTACACAGAGAGAGAGAGAGCGGGGCGCTACACAGCGAGATAGTGGGGCGCAACAGAGAGAGAGAGAGCGGGGCGCTACACACACAGAGAGAGAGCGGGGCGCAACACGGAGAGAGAGCGGGGCGCTACACAGAGAGAGAGCGGGGCGCAACATAGAGAGAGAGCGGGGCGCAACACAGAGAGAGAGCGGGGCGCAACAGAGAGAGAGAGCGGGGCGCTACACACAGAGAGAGAGCGGGGCGCTACACACACAGAGAGCGGGGCGCAACACAGAGAGAGAGCGGGGCGCTACACACAGAGAGAGAGAGCGGGGCGCTACACACAGAGAGAGAGCGGGGCGCTACACACAGAGAGAGAGCGGGGCGCTACACACAGAGAGAGCGGGGCGCTACACACAGAGAGAGAGCGGGGCGCTACAGAGCGAGAGAGCGGGGCGCTACACACACAGAGAGCGGGGCGCAACACAGAGAGAGAGCGGGGCGCTACACACACAGAGAGCGGGGCGCAACACAGAGAGAGAGCGGGGCGCAACAGAGAGAGAGAGCGGGGCGCTACACAGAGAGAGAGAGCGGGCCGCAACAGAGAGAGAGAGCGGGGCGCAACATAGAGAGAGAGAGCGGGGCGCTACACACACAGAGAGCGGGGCGCAACACAGAGAGAGAGCGGGGCGCAACATAGAGTGAGAGCGGGGCGCTACACACAGAGAGAGAGCGGGGCGCAACACAGAGAGAGAGCGGGGCGCTACACAGAGAGAGAGCGGGCCGCAACAGAGAGAGCGGGGCGCTACACACAGAGAGAGCGGGGTGCAACAGAGAGAGAGCGGGGCGCTACACAGAGAGAGAGAGCGGGGCGCAACATAGAGAGAGAGAGTGGGGCGCTACACACAGAGAGAGCGGGGCGCTACACAGAGAGAGCGGGGCGCTACACACAGAGAGAGCGGGGCGCAACAGAGAGAGAGAGCGGGGCGCAACAGAGAGAGAGCGGGGCGCTACACAGAGAGAGAGCGGGGCGCTACACATACACAGAGAGCGGGGCGCTACACACAGAGAGAGAGCGGGGCGCTACACAGAGAGAGAGCGGGGCGCTACACACAGAGAGAGAGCGGGGTGTTACACATACACAGAGAGCGGGGCACTACACAGAGAGAGCGGGGCGCTACACATACACAGAGAGCGGGGCACTACACAGAGAGAGCGGGGCGCTACACAGAGAGAGAGCGGGGCGCTACACACAGAGAGAGAGCGGGGCGCTACACACAGAGAGAGAGCGGGGCGCTACACACAGAGAGAGAGAGCGGGGCGCAACATAGAGAGAGAGCGGGGCGCAACACAGAGAGAGAGAGCGGGGCGCTACACAGAGAGAGAGCGGGGCGCTACACACAGAGAGAGCGGGCGCAACACAGAGAGAGAGCGGGGCGCTACACACACAGAGAGAGAGTGGGGCGCAACACGGAGAGAGAGCGGGGCGCTACACACAGAGAGAGCGGGCGCAACACAGAGAGAGAGCGGGGCGCTACACACACAGAGAGAGAGTGGGGCGCAACACGGAGAGAGAGCGGGGCGCTACACACAGAGAGAGCGGGGCGCAACATAGAGAGAGAGCGGGGCGCAACATAGAGTGAGAGCGGGGCGCTACACACAGAGAGAGAGCGGGGCGCTACACACAGAGAGAGAGCGGGGCGCTACACAGAGAGAGAGAGCGGGGCGCAACATAGAGTGAGAGCGGGGCGCTACACACAGAGAGAGAGCGGGGCGCAACATAGAGAGAGCGGGGCGCTACACACAGAGAGAGAGAGAGCGGGGCGCTACACAGAGAGAGCGGGGCGCTACACACAGAGAGAGAGAGAGCGGGGCGCAACACACAGAGAGAGAGAGCGGGGCGCAACATAGAGAGAGAGCGGGGCACAACATAGAGAGAGAGAGCGGGGCGCTACACACAGAGAGAGAGCGGGGCGCAACACAGAGAGAGCGGGGCGCTACACAGAGAGAGAGAGCGGGGCGCAACATAGAGTGAGAGCGGGGCGCTACACACAGAGAGAGAGCGGGGCGCAACATAGAGAGAGCGGGGCGCTACACACAGAGAGAGAGAGAGCGGGGCGCTACACAGAGAGAGCGGGGCGCTACACACAGAGAGAGAGAGAGCGGGGCGCAACACACAGAGAGAGAGAGCGGGGCGCAACATAGAGAGAGAGCGGGGCACAACATAGAGAGAGAGAGCGGGGCGCTACACACAGAGAGAGAGAGCGGGGCGCAACACAGAGAGAGAGCGGGGCGCTACACAGAGAGAGAGAGCGGGGCGCAACATAGAGAGAGAGCGGGGCGCTACACAGAGAGAGAGAGAGAGCGGGGCACAACACAGAGAGAGAGAGAGAGCGGGGCGCAACACAGAGAGAGAGAGCGGGGCACAACATAGAGAGAGAGAGCGGGGCGCAACACAGAGAGAGAGCGGGGCGCAACACAGAGAGAGAGCGGGGCGCTACACAGAGAGAGAGAGCGGGGCGCAACACAGAGAGAGAGAGCGGGGCGCTACACACAGAGAGAGAGCGGGGCGCTACACACAGAGAGAGAGAGCGGGGCGCTACACACACAGAGAGAGAGAGCGGGGCACAACATAGAGAGAGAGAGCGGGGCGCAACACAGAGAGAGAGAGAGAGCGGGGCGCAACACAGAGAGAGAGAGAGAGCGGGGCGCAACACAGAGAGAGAGAGAGAGCGGGGCGCAACATAGAGAGAGCGGGGCGCTACACAGAGAGAGAGAGAGAGCGGGGCGCAACACAGAGAGAGAGAGAGAGCGGGGCGCAACACAGAGAGAGAGAGAGAGCGGGGCGCAACATAGAGAGAGCGGGGCGCTACACAGAGAGAGAGCGGGGCGCTACACAGAGAGAGAGAGAGCGGGGCGCTACACACAGAGAGAGCGGGGCGCTACACAGAGAGAGAGAGCGGAGTGCTACACACAGAGAGAGAGAGCGGAGTGCTACACACAGAGAGAGAGCGGGGCGCTACACACAGAGAGAGAGAGCGGGGCGCTACACACAGAGAGAGAGAGCGGGGCGCTACACAGAGAGAGAGAGAGCGGGGCGCTACACACAGAGAGAGCGGGCGCTACACACAGAGAGAGCGGGGCGCTACACAGAGAGAGAGAGCGGAGTGCTACACACAGAGAGAGAGAGCGGGGCGCAACACAGAGAGAGAGCGGGGCGCTACACACAGAGAGAGAGAGAGCGGGGCGCTACACACAGAGAGAGAGAGCGGGGCGCTACACACAGAGAGAGAGAGCGGGGCGCTACACACACAGAGAGAGAGAGCGGGGCGCTACACACAGAGAGAGAGAGCGGGGCGCTACACACAGAGAGAGAGAGCGGGGCGCTACACACAGAGAGAGAGAGCGGGGCGCTACACACAGAGAGAGAGAGCGGGGCGCAACACACAGAGAGAGCGGGGCGCTACACACACAGAGAGAGCGGGGCGCTACACACAGAGAGAGAGAGCGGGGCGCTACACACACAGAGAGAGCGGGGCGCTACACACAGAGAGAGAGAGCGGGGCGCTACACAGAGAGAGAGAGCGGGGCGCTACACACACAGAGAGAGAGCGGGGCGCAACATAGAGAGAGCGGGGCGCAACATAGAGAGAGCGGGGCGCTACACACAGAGAGAGAGCGGGGCACAACAGAGAGAGAGAGCGGGGCGCTACACACAGAGAGAGAGAGCGGGGCGCTACACACAGAGAGAGAGAGCGGGGCGCTACACACAGAGAGAGAGAGCGGGGCGCTACACACACAGAGAGAGAGCGGGGCGCAACACACAGAGAGAGAGAGAGCGGGGCGCTACACACACAGAGAGAGCGGGGCGCTACACACACAGAGAGAGAGCGGGGCGCAACACACAGAGAGAGCGGGGCGCTACACAGAGAGAGAGCGGGGCGCAACATAGAGAGAGAGCGGGGCGCAACATAGAGAGAGAGCGGGGCGCTACACACAGAGAGAGAGCGGGGCGCAACGCAGAGAGAGAGCGGGGCGCAACATAGAGAGAGAGCGGGGCGCTACACACACAGAGAGAGAGCGGGGCGCTACACACAGAGAGAGAGCGGGGCGCAACACACAGAGAGAGAGAGCGGGGCGCTACACACACAGAGAGAGAGAGCGGGGCACAACATAGAGAGAGAGAGCGGGGCGCAACACACACAGAGAGAGAGAGCGGGGCACAACATAGAGAGAGAGAGCGGGGCGCAACACAGAGAGAGAGAGAGAGCGGGGCACAACATAGAGAGAGAGAGCGGGGCGCAACACAGAGAGAGAGAGAGAGCGGGGCGCAACATAGAGAGAGCGGGGCGCTACACAGAGAGAGAGAGAGAGCGGGGCGCAACACAGAGAGAGAGAGAGAGCGGGGCGCAACATAGAGAGAGAGCGGGGCGCTACACACACAGAGAGAGAGCGGGGCGCTACACACAGAGAGAGAGCGGGGCGCAACACACAGAGAGAGAGCGGGGCGCAACATAGAGAGAGAGCGGGGCGCTACACACACAGAGAGAGAGCGGGGCGCAACACACACAGAGAGAGCGGGGCGCTACACACACAGAGAGAGAGCGGGGCGCTACACACAGAGAGAGAGCGGGGCGCAACATAGAGAGAGAGCGGGGCGCAACGCAGAGAGAGAGCGGGGTGCTACACAGAGAGAGAGCGGGCGCAACATAGAGAGAGAGCGGGGCGCAACACAGAGAGAGAGCGGGGTGCTACACAGAGAGAGAGCGGGCGCAACATAGAGAGAGAGCGGGGCGCAACGCAGAGAGAGAGCGGGGTGCTACACAGAGAGAGAGCGGGCGCAACATAGAGAGAGAGCGGGGCGCAACACAGAGAGAGAGCGTGGCGCTACACAGAGAGAGCGGGGCGCAACATAGAGAGAGAGCGGGGCGCTACACAGAGAGAGAGCGGGGTGCTACACAGAGAGAGAGCGGGCGCAACATAGAGAGAGAGCGGGGCGCTACACAGAGAGAGAGCGGGGCGCTACACAGAGAGAGAGAGAGCGGGGCGCTACACAGAGAGAGAGCGGGGCACAACACAGAGAGAGAGCGGGGCGCTACACAGAGAGAGAGCGGGGCGCAACACAGAGAGAGAGCGGGGCGCAACACACAGAGAGAGAGCGGGGCGCTACAGAGAGAGAGAGCGGGGCGCTACACACAGAGAGAGAGCGGGGCGCTACAGAGAGAGAGAGCGGGGCGCTACACACAGAGAGAGAGCGGGGCGCTACACAGAGAGAGAGAGAGCGGGGCGCTACAGAGAGAGAGAGCGGGGCACTACACACAGAGAGAGAGCGGGGCGCTACAGAGAGAGAGAGCGGGGCGCTACACACAGAGAGAGAGCGGGGCGCTACACAGAGAGAGAGCGGGGCGCAACATAGAGAGAGAGCGGGGCGCAACAGAGAGAGAGAGAGTGGGGCGCAATATAGAGAGAGAGCGGGGCGCTACACACACAGAGAGAGAGCGGGGCGCAACACACTGAGAGAGAGAGCGGGGCGCAACATAGAGAGAGAGCGGGGCGCAACATAGAGTGAGAGCGGGGCGCAACATAGAGAGAGAGCGGGGCGCTACACAGAGAGAGAGAGCGGGGCGCTACTCACAGAGAGAGCGGGGCGCTACACAGAGAGAGAGCGGGGCGCAACATAGAGAGAGAGCGGGGCGCAACATAGAGAGAGAGCGGGGCGCTACACAGAGAGAGAGCGGGGCGCAACATAGCGAGAGAGCGGGGCGCAACACAGAGAGAGAGCGGGGCGCTACACAGAGAGAGCGGGGCGCTACACACACAGAGAGCGGGGCGCAACACAGAGAGAGAGCGGGGCGCAACATAGAGAGAGAGCGGGGCGCAACGCAGAGAGAGAGCGGGGTGCTACATAGAGAGAGAGCGGGGCGCAACACACAGAGAGAGAGCGGGGCGCTACACAGAGAGAGAGAGAGCGGGGCGCTACACAGAGAGAGCGGGGCGCAACACAGAGAGAGCGGGGCGCAACACAGAGAGAGAGCGGGGCGCTACACACAGAGAGAGCGGGACGCAACACACAGAGAGAGCGGGGCGCAACACAGAGAGAGAGCGGGGCGCAACACAGAGAGAGAGAGAGCGGGGCGCTACACACAGAGAGAGCGGGGCGCTACACACACAGAGAGCGGGGCGCTACACAGAGAGAGAGCGGGGCGCTACACACACAGAGAGCGGGGCGCAACACAGAGAGAGAGCGGGGCGCAACATAGAGAGAGAGCGGGGCGCAACACACAGAGAGAGCGGGGCGCTACACACACAGAGAGCGGGGCGCTACACAGAGAGAGAGCGGGGCGCTACACACACAGAGAGCGGGGCGCAACACAGAGAGAGAGCGGGGCGCAACATAGAGAGAGAGCGGGGCACTACACACAGAGAGAGAGCGGGGCGCAACACACAGAGAGAGAGCGGGGCGCTACACAGAGAGAGAGAGAGCGGGGCGCTACACACAGAGAGAGCGGGGGGCGCTACACAGAGAGAGCGGGGCGCAACACAGAGAGAGAGCGGGGCGCTACACACAGAGAGAGCGGGACGCAACACACAGAGAGAGCGGGACGCAACACACAGAGAGAGCGGGGCGCAACACAGAGAGAGAGCGGGGCGCAACACAGAGAGAGAGAGAGCGCGGGCGCTACACACAGAGAGAGCGGGGCGCTGCACACACAGAGAGCGGGGCGCTACACAGAGAGAGAGCGGGGCGCTACACACAGAGAGAGAGCGGGGCGCAACACAGAGAGAGAGAGAGCGGGGCGCTACACAGAGAGAGAGAGCGGGACGCTACACACAGAGAGAGAGCGGGGCGCTACACACACAGAGAGCGGGGCGCTACACACAGAGAGAGCGGGGCGCTACACACAGAGAGAGCGGGGCGCTACACACAGAGAGAGCGGGGCGCTACACACAGAGAGAGAGCGGGGCGCTACACACAGAGAGAGAGAGCGGGGCGCTACACAGAGAGAGAGAGAGCGGGGCGCTACACACAGAGAGAGCGGGGCGCTACACAGAGAGAGCGGGGCGCAACACAGAGAGAGAGCGGGGCGCTACACACAGAGAGAGCGGGACGCAACACACAGAGAGAGCGGGACGCAACACACAGAGAGAGCGGGGCGCAACACAGAGAGAGAGCGGGGCGCAACACAGAGAGAGAGAGAGCGGGGCGCTACACACAGAGAGAGCGGGGCGCTACACACAGAGAGAGAGCGGGGCGCAACACAGAGAGAGAGAGAGCGGGGCGCTACACAGAGAGAGAGAGCGGGACGCTACACACAGAGAGAGAGCGGGGCGCTACACACACAGAGAGCGGGGCGCTACACACAGAGAGAGCGGGGCGCTACACACAGAGAGAGCGGGGCGCTACACACAGAGAGAGCGGGGCGCTACACACAGAGAGAGAGCGGGGCGCTACACAGAGAGAGAGAGCGGGGCGCTACACAGAGAGAGAGAGAGCGGGGCGCTACACAGAGAGAGAGCGGGGCGCTACACACAGAGAGAGAGAGCGGGGCGCTACACAGAGAGAGAGCGGGGCGCTACACACAGAGAGAGAGCGGGGCGCTACACACACAGAGAGAGAGAGCGGGGCGCTACACACAGAGAGAGAGAGCGGGGCGCTACACACAGAGAGAGAGCGGGGCGCTACACACAGAGAGAGCGGGGCGCTACACAGAGAGAGAGCGGGGCACTACACAGAGAGAGAGCGGGGCACTACACAGAGAGAGAGCGGGGCACTACACAGAGAGAGAGCGGGGCGCTACACAGAGAGAGAGCGGGGCGCAACACACACACAGAGAGAGCGGGGCACTACACAGAGAGAGAGCGGGGCACTACACAGAGAGAGAGCGGGGCGCTACACACACACACAGAGAGCGGGGCGCTACACACAGAGAGAGAGCGGGGCGCTACACACAGAGAGAGAGCGGGGCGCTACACACAGAGAGAGAGCGGGGCGCTACACACAGAGAGAGTGCGGGATGCTACACAGAGAGAGAGAGCGGGGCGCTACACAGAGGGAGAGAGCGGGGCGCAACACAGAGAGCGGGGTGCTGCACGCAGAGAGCGGGGCGCTGTACAGAGAGAGAGAGCGGGGCGCTACACAGAGAGAGAGAGCGGGGCGCTACACAGAGAGAGAGAGCGGGGCGCTACACACACAGAGAGAGAGCGGGGCGCTACACAGAGAGAGAGAGCGGGGCGCTACACACACAGAGAGAGAGCGGGGCGCTGCACAGAGAGAGAGAGCGGGGCGCTACACACACAGAGAGAGAGCGGGGCGCTGCACAGAGAGAGAGAGCGGGGCGCTACACAGAGAGAGAGAGCGGGGCGCTACACACAGAGAGCGGGGCGCTACACAGAGAGAGAGCGGGGCGCAACATAGAGAGAGCGGGGCCCTACACAGAGAGAGCGGGGCGCTACACACAGAGAGAGCGGGTCGCTACACACAGAGTGATAACCAATTTCAGGTGCACTCCAATCTGGACTCATCATTCACACTTGCTCCTTCCAGTTCTTTAAGGGGAGGTTCAATCATTCAGCACAACCTCATTCTCAACATTGCTGGCTCTGAAGGCGACCACCAAGCAACTCAACAGCTACACCTCTTCTCCTCATGGCTGATCCCAGTCCCAGGGAGAGAGCTCGCTGTTTCAGCGACCAGGCATTGGAGGCATTGGCCACGGCAGTCGAAAGAAGGAGGGCAGTGCTGTTCCCGGCCACTGACAGGAGGCCATTGCCCCAGGTCTTCAGGGCAATGTGGAGCGAAGTGGCCCAGGATGTCTTGGGCAGCAGTGTGGTCATCAGCGCCCTCACACAGTGCCGTAAAATATTCAACGGCCTCATTCGGGTGGTCAGGGTGAGTACATACGAACATACGAATTATGAGCAGGAGTAGGCCACTCGGCCCCTCGAGCCTGCTCTGTCATTCAATAAGATCATGGCTGATCTGTTTACTCCACATTCCCACCTACCCCCGATAACCTTTCACCCCCTTGCTTACCTAGAATCTATCTACCTCTGCCTTAAAAATATTCAAAGACTCTGCTTCCACCGCCCTCTGAGGAAGAGAGTTCCAAAGACTCACGACCCTCTGAGAGAAAACATTTCTCCTTATCTGTCTTAAATGAGCGACCCCTTATTTTTAAACAGTGACCCCTAGTCCTAGCTTCTCCCACAAGAGGAAACATCCTCTCCACATGCTTCAACAAGTCCTACATACCAGCCTCTGAACCTCAGTCTGTACACACTGCACAAACTGATGAAATGTATCCCAGGCTGTGAAGCGAAGCAAAAGAGGAAATAGCAGAGGCCCTGACCATCATTTCTCAATCCTCTCTGGCTTCAGTTGTGGGGCTGGAGGACTGGAGGACTGCTAATGTGATACCCTTGTTTAAAAAGGGAGAAAGGGATAGACCGAGTAATTACAGGCCAGTCAGCCTAACCTCGGTGGTGGGAAAATTATTGGAAAGGATTCTGAAGGACAGGATAAATCTTCATTTAGAAAGACACGGATTAATCAAGGATAGTCAGCACAGATTTGTTAAGGGAAGGTCGTGTCTGACAAACTTGATTGAATTTTTTGAGGAGGTAACAAGGAGGGTAGATGAGGGTAGTGCATTTGATGTAGTGTATATGGACTTTAGCAAGGCTTTTGATAAGGTTCCACATGGCAGACTGGTCACAAAGTTAAAAGCCCATGGGATCCAGGGCAAAGTGTCAAGTTGGATTCAAAACTGGCTCAGAGGCAGGAAGCAGAGGGTAATGGTTGATAGGTGTTTTTGTGACTGAAAGGTTGTTTCCAGTGGGGTTCCGCAGGGCTCAGTACTAGGTAACTTGCTTTTTGTGGTATATATCAATGATCTAGACTTGAATATAGGGGGTATCATTAAGAAGTTTGCAGATGATACTAAAATCGGCTGTGTGGTTGATACTGAAGAAGGAAGCTGTAGACTGCAGGAAGATATCAATAAATTGGTCAGGTGGGCAGAACAGTGGCAAATGGAATTCAATCCTGAAAAGTGTGAGGTAATGCATTTGGGGAGGGCTAACAAGGAAAGGGAATACACATTAAATGGTAGGACACTGAGTAGTGTAGAGGAACAAAGGGACCTTGGAGTGCATGTCTACAGATTACTGAAGGTAGCAGGCCAAGTAGATAAGGTGGTTAAGAAGGCATACGGAATGCTTGCCTTTATTAGCCGTGGCATAGAATACAAGAGCAGGGGGTTATGCTTCAACTGTATAAAACACGAGTTAGGCCTCAGCTAGAGTACTGCGTGCAGTTCTGGACACCACATTACAGGAAAGATGTGATTGCACTAGAGAGGGTACAGAGGAGATTTACAAGGATGTTGCCGGGAGTAGAGAATCTTAGCTATGAGGAAAGATTGGATAAACATAGAAGAAACATAGAAGATAGGAGCAGGAGTAGGCCATTCGGCCCCTCGAGCCTGCTCCGCCATTCGATGAGATCATGGCTGATCATCCAAACTCAGTACCCTGTACCTGCCTTCTCCCCATATCCCTTGATACCTTTAGCTTTAAGAAATATATCTAACTCATTCTTGAATATATTTAATGACTTGGCCTCAACTACCTTCTGTGGTAGAGAATTCCACAGGTTCACCACTCTCTGGGTGAAGAAATTCTTCCTCATTTCTGTCCTAAATGGCTTACCCCTTATCCTTAGATTATGACCCCTGGTTCTGGGCTCTCCGACCATCGGGAACATTCTTCCTGCATCTAGTTTGTCCAGACCTGTCAGAATTATATATGTTTCGATGAGATCCCCTCTCATTCTTCTATACTCTAGCGAGTATCAGCCCAATCGACCCACTCTCTCCTCATATGTCATTCCTGCCATTCCAGGTATCAGCCTTGTGAATCTTCGCTGAACTCCTTCCATGGCAAGAACATCCTTCCTCAGATAAGGCGACCAAAACTGCACACAGTACTCAAGGTGTGGTCTCACCAAGGCCCTGTACAACTGCAGCAGGACATCCCTGTTCCTATACTCAAACCCTTTTGCTATGAAGGCCAACATACCATTTGCCTTCTTCACCGCCTGCTGCACCTGCATGCTTACCTTCAGCGACTGGTGCACAAGGACACCCAGGTCTCGTTGCACTTCCCCTTCTCCCAATCTATTGCCATTCAGATAATAATCTGCCTTTCTGTTTTTGACACCAAAGTGGATAACCTCGCATTTATCCACGTTATATTGCATCTGCCACGCTTCTGCTCACTCACCCAACCTGTCCAAATTATCCTGGAGTTTCTCGGTATCCTCCTCGCAGCACACACTCCCACCCAGCTTTGTGTCATCTGCAAACTTGGAGATATTACATTTAGTTCCCTTATCCAGATCATTAATGTATATTGTGAATAGCTGGGGTCCAAGGACCGAACCCTGCGGTACCCCACTAGTCACTGCCTGCCACTCGGAAAAAGACCCATTAATTCCTACTCTTTGCTTTCTGTCCGCCAACCAGTTCTCTATCCAAATCAGTACCTTACCCCCAATCCCATGTGCCTTAACTTTACACGCTAATCTCTTATGCGGGACCTTATCGAAAGCCTTCTGATAGGCTGGGTTTGTTTTCTTGGAACAGAGGAGGCTGAGGGGAGACCTTATTGAGGTGTATAAAATTATGAGGGGCCTAGAGAAAGTGGATAGAAAGGACCTATTTCCCTTAGCAGAGGGGTAAAAAATCAGGAGGCACAGATTTAAAGTAATTGGTGGAAGGTTTAGAGGGGATTTGAGGGGAAATTTCTTCACCCAGAGGGTTGTGGGGGTCTGGAACTCACTGCCTGAATGGGTGGTAGAGGCAGGAACCCTCATCACATTTAAAAAGTACTTGGGTGTGCATTTGGGATGTTCTGACCTGCAGGGCTACGGACCAAGAGCTGGGAAGTGGGATTAGGCTGGATAGCTCTTTGTTGGCCGGCGCGGACACAATGGGCCGAAATGGTCTCCTTCCGTGCTGTAACTTTCTATGATTCTATGAAACCACCACACCCCCACCACACCCCCACCCCCACCACACCCCCACCACTCACCCACCACACCCCCACCCCCACCCCCACCCCCACCCCCACCCCCACCACACCCCCACCACACCCCCACCACTCACCCACCACACCCCCACCCCCACCCCCACCCCCACCCCCACCACACCCCCACCCCCACCACACCCCCACCACACCCCCACCACTCACCCACCACTCACCCACCACCCCCCCACCCCCACCACTCACCCACCACTCACCCACCACCCACCACACCCCCACCCCCACCCCCACCCCCACCACTCACCCACCACACCCCCACCAAGCATCTCCACCTCCTAAAACTCACATCCAGTAAGTAAGGGTTTGCACAAGGGTGATTAGTTAATATTGTTGTTGCTATATGTGGTTACTGAATGTTGATACATTTATTAATGGAATTTTGCTGATTTTGTGATGTCTCTCATTTCAGCTTTGTGCTGTGAAATGGCAAGCGAAATGGATGGAATGATGGGGCTGTCGTCATCAACCAGGATGTAGGGTAGAATTTATTGGAACCGCAGTCTGATGAGGCGGTCACGGACCGTCCTTCCAGAAGGCCGATTGAGTGGCTGCCACCTCCCTCGCTGCTGTTCCTCCTCCTCCTCTCCCTCTTCCTCCTCCTGAGGTGGTCCCACTATGCCTGGTGGCAAGGGCTGGGCCCTCATGGTGGCCAAGTTGTGCAGCTTGCAGCAGACGATGACTAAAAGGGACACCCACTCCGCCGAGTACTGGAGGGCTCCTCCCGAGCGGTCAAGGCAGCCGAACCGTTGCTCGAGCACCCCGATGGTCTGCTCGATGATGTTCCTGGTGGTAGCATGGCTCTCATTATATGAGTGCTGGGCAGGAGTGCTGGGGTTGTGGAGGGGAGTCATGAGCCAGGTGGAGAGCAGATAGCCCTTGTCTCCGACCAGCCAGCCGCGAGCTTGACATGGTGGCTGGAAGAGTGCGGGCACGCTGGACTGATGCAGGATGAAGGCATCGTGGCTGCTGCCAGGATAGTGGGCATTGACAGCGAGGATTCGCTGTGTGTGGTCGCACACCAACTGCACATTAAGTGAGTGATATCCTTTGTGGTTACGGAATACCTCAGGATTGTTACGGGGTGCCCACAAAGCCACATGGGTGCAGTCAATGGCGCCCTGCACCATGGGGAAGTCCGCTATCCTGGCAAAGCCACATGCATGCTCGTCCTCCTTCTCTCTGGTCATGGGAAGGAAATGTAGTCCCTTCTCCTTCTGTAGAGAGCCTCTGTGACCTCTTGGATGCAGCAATAGACGGCGAACTGCGAGATGTTATATATGTCTCCTGCTGCAGACTGGAAGGATCCACTGGCGTAGAAATTGAGGGCGACAGTGACCTTGACTGCCACTGAGAGAACCGTGGTGGTCCTGATCTGAGGCTCGAGGTCTGGTTGCAGGAGGAGGCAGAGCTCTGTGACCACCTCCTTGCTGAAGCGGAGCCTTCTCAGACACTGCTCCTCAGTGAAATTTCTGTAGGAGAAGCGCTCCCGGAATACCCTGGGAGGGTAAGGCCTCCTGTTGACAGCCCTGTTGGCCCTCCTCCCTCTGGCCACATTTTCCAATTTCTGTCTCTGCCTCCGATGCCTCTGATGTTGATGCTGGGGGGCGAGGTCGAGAGCCAGTACAGCCATCAATAACGTAACCAAGAGCAGGAGTTCGAAGTCTCAGCAACTGACAAATTTTTAGCAGCCAGATTTATTACTCCTGAAAGTAATAAACATTTACCTCACTGAAAACAGCTGTTTCCCCCTGTCAAACTGAGAAGGCAGCATTGATTGGCCACTAAAATGAAATTGGATGTTGATCCCTTTAAATACCACTCCTACAGCGGCCGTCCGAATGCATCACGCCTCCTCTTCCTGCCGTTGTTCAGGCCAGGCGCTAAGGCGGGGGGCGGCAATCAATTTTGCATCTGGGCCGTTAACGGGGCGTTCCACACGCGTTGACGTCACGATCTGCCAGCCGCTAAAGGCCTTGGCACTAAATGTTATCGGCAGCACTAAACCCCGGACGAATGTCGCGTGTGGCGTTGGATTCGCCGTGCCGCGCCGCAAGCCCATTAGCGCCTCGTTACCCCCCCTCCCTAGGCACTAACGGGAGGCACTAACATGCCGAATTTCTCCTCCTATAATCCATCCCTCAGAGAAAGCTACTCCATTTCTGGCTTAGTCAGAATGGCTAGCTACAGCTACTCTTGTTAATATAGTGTCTTTAACATTAAATAAAACCCCAAATGCTCCATAAATAGACGTAAGATAAAAGGAGAGATTAGGAGGGGTGATCAGAATCTGCAAAAGATGGGAAGAGAGTTGCAGCGGCAGAGGTTTAGGGATGGACTGTCCAAGTGTAGGTCTGAGGCTGCTGAAGACTCCTCCACCAGTAGTAGGGGGAAAGAATGCCAGAATCAGGAGAATGGAGTGTTTGGGAAGGGTTATAGGTCTGGTGGAGGTTGCGGAGGAAGGATAGGCAAGGGCATGGAGGGATTAATGAATGAAGACAAGGATTTCGAATTAAATGTGCTGGGGGACGGAGAGCCAATGTAGGTCAGCAATGACAAGGGCGATGGATGAGCAGCACTTAGTAAAACAATGTTTTAGACAAGTTGGAGTTTCTGGAGGCCAGCAAGGAGCAGTCGTGGATGATATTTTCAGTGGTGGGGGAGTTGAGGTCGGGGTGGAGGTGGGCAGTGTTGCAGAGGTTGAGGTGAACAGTCTTGCTGATGGATATGATGGGAGTTTGAAGCTCAGCTCAGGGTTGAACTGGACACCAAGATTGCAAATGGTGTGGTTCAGCCCGAGAGAGTGGTCAGGAAGGGGGATGGAGTCAACAGTAAGGGGCGGAGTTTGTAGTGGAGGACGAGGATGCTGGCTCCAGTCGTCCCGACGTTAAGCTGGAGGACACTGTGATTCATCCTGAAGTTGATATTGGATAATTAATCTGATTCCACGGAACAGTGGAGGGGTCAAGATAAGTGACGGAGAGGTAGAGGCGGGTATCCAATGCGTGCATGTGAAAGCTGACCTCATGCTCACGGATGATGCTTCTGAGGAGCAGCATGTAGATAAGGAAAATAAGGAGGCCAAGGATCGACCCATGAGGACCCCAGAGGTGCTGTTGTGGGGAGGGAGGAGAATCCATTGCAGAAGATGTGCTAGCTGCATTCAGGTAGTGAGAAATAGAAATAGGCAAGGGAAGTCCCACAGAGCTGGATTACTGGAGGGAAGTGTTGCAGGAGGATGATGTGATCACCCATGTCAAATGTTACAGAAAGGTCGAGGAGGGATAATCCCCCATGGTCACAGTCACGAGGATGGCATTCATGACTGGTCGGAGTGTTTTGGTGTGTGAGAATGGTGGAAGCTGGACTGGGGGGATTTAAACAGGGATCTTAGGAGAGATTGGTAAGGAGCTGGGAGATGATGGTACATTCAAGGATCTTAGAGAGGAAAAGACTAGAGACCTGGGAAGGAGTCGGTCACCCAGCTGCTCCATCAGCCTTCGGCCTGCAGATAGAATCATAGAATGGTTACAGCACAGAAGGAGGCCATTCGGCCCGTCAAGCCTGTGCCGGCTCTCTGCAAGAGCACTTCAGCTAATTCAATTCCCCCGCTCTTTCCCCGTAGCCCGGCAAATCTTTTTCCTTCAGATACTTATCAACTCCCTTTTGAAAGCCGTGTTTGAATCTGCCTCCACCGCCCCCTCAGGCAGTGCATTCCAGATCCTAACCACTCGCTGTGTAAAAATTTTTTCCTCATGTCGCCTTTGGTTCTTCTGCCAGTCACCTTAAATCTGTGTCCTCTGGTTCTCGACCCTTCTGCCAATGGGAACAGTTTCTCTCTATCTACTCTGTCTAGACCCCTCATGATTTTGAACACCTCTATCAAATCTCCTCTCAACCTTCTCTGCTCCAAGGAGAACAACCCCAGCTTCTCCAGTCTATCAACGTAACTGAAGTCCCTCATCCCTGGAATCATTCTTGTAAATCTTTTCTGCACCCTCTCTAAGGCCTTCACATCCTTCCTAAAGTGCGGTGCCCAGAATTGGACACAATACTCCAGTTGAGGCCGAACCAGTGTTTTATAAAGGTTCATCAAAACTTCCTTGCTTTTGTACTCTATGCCTCTATTTATGAAAATGAGAAGTCATCAAAACTTCCTGCTTTTGTACTCTATGCCTCTATTTATGAAATGAGAAGTCGCACAACACCAGGTTATAGTCCAACAGATTTATTTAATTTTACAAGCTTTCGGAGCTGTCGCTCATTTTTGTCCACCCCAGTCCAACGCCGGCATCTCCACATCATGACCTCTATTTATGAAGCCCAGGATCCCGTATGCTTTTTTAACCGCTTTCTCAACCTGCCCTGCCACCTTCAACGATTTGTGCACATATACCCCCAGGTCTCTCTGTTCATGCACCCCCTTTAGAAATGTATATTTTTTAGTTTATATTGCCTCTCCTCGTTCTTCTTAACAAAATGTAACACTTCGCACTTTTCTGCGTTAAATTTCATCTGCCACGTGTCTGCCCATTCCATCAGCCTGTCTATGTCTTCTTGAAGTTTATCACTCTCCTCCTCACTGTTCACTATACTTCCAAGTTTTGTGTCATCTGCAAATTTTGAAATTGTGCCCTGTACACCCACATCCAAGTCATTAATATACATCAAAAAAAGCAGTGGTTCTAGAACCGACCTGTGGGGAACACCACGGTATACCTTCCTCCAGTCCGAAAAACAACCGTTCACCACTACTCTCTGTTTCCTGTCACTTAGCCAATTTGGTATCCATGCTGCCACTGTCCCTTTTATTCCATGGGCTTCAACTTTGCTGCAAGCCTATTATGTGGCACTTTATCAAACGCCTTTTGGAAATCCATGTACACCACGTCAGATGGTGTGTAGTGTGGGACAACCAGGGTGAGGGCAAGAATTAGAGAAAAACTAGAAGATAAAGCACCTTATCAAAAATCTATATTTTTGTCAGTGTATGTTTTTGATACAAGAACTGTATGATATTGTATTATCAGATCATTTCTTTCATTTACTATCCTTCTTAGGCAGTACCTCAGAACCGAGGATGACTTGCTTTCACACTAAAAATGAGTTCTCGGGTGACTGATGAGTCCAATGCGGGACCTACAGTCTCTGTCACAGGTGGGGCAGACGGTGGTTGAAGAGGCGGGAGGGTGGGGTGCTTGGGTTGATGTGCGCTCCTTCTGCTGTTTGCGCTTGGCTTCCACTCGCTCCCGGCGAAGAGGCTCGAGGTGTTTGGCGCCTTCCCGGATGCTTCTCCTCCACTTTGTGCGGTCTTGGGCCAGGGATTCCCAGGTGTCGGTGGGGATGTTACACTTTTTCAAGGAGGCTTTGAGGATGTCCTTTAAGCGCTTCCTCTGCCCACCTGGGGCTCTTTTGTCGTGTCGGAGCTCCGAGTAGAGCACTTGTTTTGGGAGTACGTATCGGGCATGCAGACAATGTGGCCTGTCCATCGGAGCTGATCGAGCGTGGACAAAGCTTCGATGCTGGGGATGTTGGCCTGAGCGAGAACACTGACGTTGATGCGCCTATCCTGCCAATGGATTTGTAGGATCTTGTGGAGGCAGCGTTGGTGGTACCTCTCCAGTGCTTTGAGGTGCCTGCTGTACATGGTCCATGTCTCTGAGGCATACAGCAGGGCGGGAATCACTACTGCTCTGTAGACCATGAGCTTGGTGCCGGGTTTGAGGTTCTGGTCTTCAAACACTCTCTTCCTCAGGCGACCGAAGGTTGCACTGTTACACTGAAGGCGGTGTTGGACTTCGTCATCGATGTCTGCCCTTGTTGACAGTAGGCTCTCGAGGTATGGAAAGTGGTCCACGTTGTCCAAGGCCTTGTCGTGGATTTTGATAATCGGGGGGCAGTACTGTGTGGCGGGGGCAGGTTGGTAGAGGACTTTTGTCTTACGGATGTTTAGTGTCAGGCCCATGCTCTTGTACGCTTCGGTGAAGGTGTTGATGATGGTTTGGAGTTTGACCTCCGATTGTGCGCAGACGCAAGCATCGTCTGCATACTGTAATTCGATGACAGAGGATGGGACGACCTTGGATCTGGACTGGAGGCGACGGAGGTTGAACAGTTTCACGTTTGTTCTGTAAATTAGCTCCACTCCAGCGGGGAGCTTACTGAGGGTGAGATGGAGCATTGCAGCAAGGAAGATCGAGAAGAGCGTTGGTGCAATGACACAAAAAATCTATATTTTTGTCAGTGTACGTTTTTGATACAAGAACTGTATGATATTGTATTATCAGATCATTTCTTTGATTTACTGTCCACAGCAAGCCTTGCACTCGGTGGGGGTATTCAGAGGGATCTGAACTTTTGGCCAGTGTAAGCTGAGCGATATCGCATCAGCCGCCCATTACACACTCGGTCTGATTTTCCTTTCCATTGGCCAGGGTTACACTATCACCACAAGTTAATATTAGCCGCAGTGAGTTGCACGTTCTGTGACTGTGGCTGTGTCTGTGGAAGCCTCAGTGCTGTCTCAGTTGCATGAACTGTTCACCAATGGGCTCCATTTATAAGTGTTGTTTAGTCCACACATTTTGAAACGTTGTTTTTGGTTGTGATCTAAGCTTAAGTTATCTGCTGATTGTATGCGCACTAAGACAGGGACCCCAGTGCCTCATTAAACGGGCTTCAGCCCCATTTTGGGGAAGGAGAGTGGCCAGGAGCCGAGGGCGGTAATATCATTGCAATCGGGTCATGCGAAAGTGCAATGACCAAGGTTTACAAACCAAATTCTGTCATCACTATCAGTGTTGAGAAACACTATCACAAACCTCTTTCCATTATCTTCCAGTAGTGACGAGACTCCAAGTTGCACCAAGGCAGGTGACAACAGCACAAACAACTCTTGCGGCCACAAACGGTGCTATCAGGGATTAATTATTTCCCTGCTTTCTCCCCGTAACCGTTAATATTTTGCTTCCTCAAGTGTTTATCTAATTCCCTCTTAAATTCCATGACTGATTTGGATTTAACGGCCCACTGATCAAACTCACAAAGGATAAAACCCCTGGTCCGGATGGAGACCAGGTGCACAGAGGGCTTAGAGAGACAGCAGCATTAGAATAAAGAGTTGATCAGAAATAGCAGGCATCAGATAGGGGTGAAAAGCAAAGCAGACTAAGGTGGGTTTGGAGTACCTGTGTTTAAATGCACAGAGTGGCTCAAACAAAGGGAGGAATGGGAATTTAATAATCTGGGCTACAAGGTATTCAGGAAAGATAAGGAAGGAAAGAAAGGAGGGGGATGGCAGTATTGATCAAAGGAACTGTTACAGCACTGGAAAGGGATGATGTACATAGTATTACATAGCTACATAGTATTTAACAACGACTTGCATTTATATAGTGTCTTTAACGTAGTAAAACATCCCAAGGTGATTTACAGCACAGAAACAGGCCATTCGGCCCAACTGGTCCATGCTGGTGTTTATGCTCCACACGAGCCTCCTCCAACCCTACTTCATCCAACCCCATCAACATATCCTTCTAGTCCTTTCTCCCTCATCTGTTCATCTAGCTTCCCTTTAAATGCATTTATACTAGTCGCCTCAACTACTCCCTGTGGTAGAATCATAGAATGGTTACAGCACAGAAGGAGGCCATTCGGCCCGTCGAGCCCGTGCCGGCTCTCTGCAAGAGCACTTCAGCGAGTCCCACTCCCCCGCCCTTCCCCCGTAGCCCTGTAAATGTTTTTCCTTCAGGTACTTATCCAATTCCCTTTTGAAAGCCACGATTGAATCTGCCTCCACCACCCTTTCAGGCAGTGCATTCCAGATCCTAACCACTCGCTGCGTAAAAAATGTTTTTCCTCATGTCGCCTTTGGTTCTGCTGCCAATCACTTTAAATCTACGTCCTTTGGTTCTCGACCCTTCCGCCAATGGGAACAGTTTCTCTCTCTCTACTCTGTTCATACCCCTCATGATTTTGAACACCTCTATCAAATCTCTTCTCAACCTTCTCTGCTCTAGATAGATTTTTGGACTCGAGGGGAATCAAGGGATATGGAGATTGGGCGGGAAAGTGGAGTTGAGGTCAAAGGTCAGCCATGATCTTATTGAATGGCGGAGCAGGCTCGAAGGGCCGTATGGCGGAGCAGGCTCGAGGGGCCGTATGGCGGAGCAGGCTCGAGGAGCCGTATGGCGGAGCAGGCTCGAGGGGCTGTATGGCGGAGCAGGCTCGAGGGGCCGTATGGCGGAGCAGGCTCGAGGGGCCGTGTGGCGGAGCAGGCTCGAAGGGCTGTATGGCGGAGCAGGCTCGAGGGGCCATATGGCGGAGCAGGCTCGAGGGGCTGTATGGCGGAGCAGGCTCGAGGGGCCGTATGGCGGAGCAGGCTCGAGGGGCTGTATGGCGGAGTGGGCTCGAGGGGCCGTGTGGCGGAGCAGGCTCGAGGGGCTGTATGGCGGAGCAGGCTCGAGGGGCCGTGTGGCGGAGCAGGCTCGAAGGGCTGTATGGCGGAGCAGGCTCGAAGGGCTGTATGGCGGAGCAGGCTCGAGGGGCCGTATGGCGGAGCAGGCTCGAAGGGCTGTATGGCGGAGCAGGCTCGAGGGGCCGTATGGCGGAGCAGGCTCGAAGGGCTGTATGGCGGAGCAGGCTCGAGGGGCCGTGTGGCGGAGCAGGCTCGAGGGTCCGTATGGTGGAGCAGGCTCGAGGGGCCGTATGGCGGAGCAGGCTCGAAGGGCTGTATGGCGGAGCAGGCTCGAGGGGCCGTGTGGCGGAGCAGGCTCGAGGGGCCGTATGGCGGAGCAGGCTCGAGGGGCCGTATGGCGGAGCAGGCTCGAGGGGCTGTATGGCGGAGCAGGCTCGAAGGGCTGTATGGCGGAGTGGGCTCGAGGGGCCGTATGGCGGAGCAGGCTCGAGGGGCCGTATGGCCGACTCCTGCTCCTAATTCTTATGTTCTTATGTTCTCTACGAGGTAGAGCAGAGAAGGTTGAGTAGCGAGTTCCACATTCTCTCCACTCTCTGGGTGAAGAAGTTTCTCCTGAATTCCCTATTGGATTAGTGACTATCTTATATGTTTCAAAAGATGACAGATTGGGAAATGTTAGTATTCAGAGGGACCTGGGTGTCCTTGTACACGAATCACTGAAAGTTAACATGCAGGTACAGCAAGCAATTAGGGAAGCAAATGGTATGTTGGCCTTTATTACATAAGGATTTGAGTATAAGAGTAAAGAAGTGTTATATCGGGCCCTGGTGAGACCACACCTGGAGTATTATGTACAGTTTTGGTCTCCTTACCTAAGGAAGTATATACTTGCCATAGAGGGAGTGCAACGAAGGTTCACCAGACTGATTCCTGGGATGGGGGGATTGTCCTATGAGGAGAGATTGAGTGGATTAGGCCTATACTCCCTAGAGTTTAGAAGAATGAGAGGTGATCTCATTGAAACATACAAAATTGTTACAGGGCTTGACAGGGTAGATGCAGGGGTCACAGTCTCAGGATAAGGGGTCGGCCATTTAGGATTGAGATGAGGAGAAATTTCTTCACTCAGAGGGTGGTGAATCTTTGGAATTCTCTACCCCAGAGGGCTGTGGAGGCTCAGTCATTGAGTATATTCAAGACAGAGATCGATAGATTTTTGGATGTTAAGGGAATCAAGGGATATGGGGATAGTGCAGGAAAGTGGAGATGAGGTAGAAGATCAACCATGATCTTATTGAATGGCGGAGCAGGCTCGAGGGGCCGAATGGCTGACTCCTGCTCCTATTTCTTATGTTCTTATTTATGGGAAACAGTGATCACAGTATCATTAGGCTTAGAGGAGTTCTGGGAAGGGGCAAGGACAAATTAATTGTAAAAATACTCAACTGGGTGAGGGCTAATCTCTGTGAGCTGAAAAGGGATCTGGCCCCAGTGGACTGGAATCAAAGATTGGTAGGTAAAACAGTAAATGAGCATTGGGAGGCCTTCAAAGAGGAGATAGTTTGGGTACAAACCAGACACATTTCCACGAGGGGAAAGGAAGGGCATCCAAAGCTGGAGCTCCCTGGATGACTAAATCTATAGAGATAAAAATGAAACAGAAAAAGGAGGCTTCTGATAAATGTCAGGTGCATAATACAGTAGAGAACCAAGCCGAATACAGAAAGTACAGAGGAGAACTGAAAAAGGAAATAAGAGGGGCAAAGACAGTGTATGAAAATGAATAAGCAGGTCACATAAACGAGAACCCAAAAAAGAAAGACTTGCATTTCTATAGCGCCTTTCACGACCACCGGACGTCTCAAAGTGCTTTACAGCCAATTAAGTACTTTTGAAGTGTAGTGAAGGGTTAAATATTGTCCAGGACACCGGGGATAACTCTCCAGCTCTTCTTCGAAATAGTGCCATTGGATCTTTTATATCCACCTGAGAGGGCAGACGGAGCCTCGATTTAACGTCTCATCCGAAAGACGGCACTTCCGACAATGCAGCGCTCCCTCAGTACTGCCCCTCCGACAGTGCAGCACTCCCTCAGTATTGCCCCTCCGACAGTGCAGCACTCCCTCAGTACTGCCCCTCCGACAGTGTCGCACTCCCTCAGTACTGCCCCTCCGACAGTGCGGCGCTCCCTCAGTACTGCCTCTCCGATAGTGCGGCGCTCCCTCAGTGCTGCCCCTCCGACAGTGCGGCGCTCCCTCAGTACTGCCCCTCCGACAGTGCGGAGCTCCCTCAGTACCGCCCCTCCGACAGTGCGGCGCTCCCTCAGTACCGCCTCTCCGACTGTGCGGCCCTCCCTCAGTACTGCCCCTCAGACAGTGCGGCGCTCCCTCAGTACTGCCCCTCCGACAGTATTAGGAACATAGTAACAGGAGGAGTCCATTGAGCCTGTTCCGCCATCCAATGAGATCACGGCTTATCTGTGACCTAACTCCCTGTACTCGCCTTTGGCCCATATCCCTTAATACCTTTGGTTAACAAAAAACTATCAATCTCAGATTTAAAATTAACAATTGATCTAGCATCAATTGCCGTTTGCGGAAGAGAGTTCCAAACATCTACCACCCTTTGTGTGTAGAAGTGTTTCCTAATTTCACTCCTGAAAGGTCTGGCTCTAATTTTTAGATTCTGTCCCCGAGTCCTAGACTCCCCAACCAGCGGAAATAGTTTCTCTCTATCTGTTCCCCTTAATATCTGGAAAACTTCGATCAACTCACCCCTTAATCTTTTAAATTCCAGGGAATAAAACCCTAGTTTGTGTAATCTCTCCTCGTAACTTAACCCTTGAAGTCCGGGTATCATTCTGGTAAACCTACACTGCACTCGCTCCAAGGCCAATATATCCTTCCTAAGGTGTGGTGCCCAGAACTGCTCACAGTGCTCCAGGTGAGGTCTATCCAGGGCTTTGTACAGCTGTAGCATAACTTCTACCCCCTTGTATTGTAATCCTCTAGATATAAAGGCCAGCATTCCATTAGCCTTTTTGATTATTTTCTGTACCTGTTTTAAAGATTTTAATGATCTATGTACCTGGACCCCCAAGTCTCTTTGGATGCCCACTGTTTTTAGCTTTTCACCATTTAGAAAGTCCCCTGTTCTCTCCTTTTTAGGTCCAAAGTGGATGATCCCACACTTGCCTATATTGAAATCCATTTGCCACCATTTTGCCCATTCACTGAATCTATCAATGTCTCTTTGTAATTTGATGCTTCCATCTACACTGCCTACAATGCCGCCTATCTTTGTTTCAGTGGTAAACTTGGATTTGTGGCTTTCTATCCCGTCATCCAAGTCGTTAATAAATACAGTGAATATTTGAGTCCCCAACACAGATCCCTGTGGGATGCCACTAGTCACATCCTGCCCATTATCCCTACTGCCTGTCTCCTGTCGCTCAGCTAATTTCCTAACCAGGTCAATAATTTGCTCTCAATTCCATGAGCTTCAACTTTATCTAACAATCTCTTATGAGGGACTTTATCAAATGCCTTCTGGAAGTCCATATAAATAACATCCATAGACATTCCCCTGTCCACTACTTTAGTCACCTCTTCAAAAAATTAAATCAGGTTTGTCAGGCATGACCTGCCTTTGACAAATCCATGCTGGTTCTCTGATCAGCTGAAAATTTTCAAGGTGTTCAGTCACCCTATCCTTAATTATAGGCTCTAGTAATTTCCCGACAACAGATGTTAGGCTAACTGGTCTATAATTCCCTGGTTTCCCTCGCTCACTTTTCTTAAAAAGCGGAGTGACATGCGCAATTTTCCAATCTAAAGGAACAGTTCCTGAATCGAGAGAACTTTGGAACATCATATTTAGGGCATCTACAATGTTCTCACCTACTTCCTTTAAACCTTGGGATGGAAACTATCTGGTCCTGGGGATTTGTCACACTATAGTGCCATTATTTTCTTCATTACTGTTAATTTACTTACATTAATTTTGATGAGTTCCCTTCCCTGATTCAAATACAAGTATGTATTCCAATCCTCCTGGGATACGGGGGTTGTGCCAGAGGACTGGAGGATTGCAAATCTTACTCTCCTGTTCAAAAAAAGGGGAGAGGGGAAAACCCGGCAACTACAGGCCAGTCAGTTTAACGTTGGTGGTTGGGAAACTTTTAGAGACAGTAATCCGGGAGAAAATCAATTGATGCTTGGAAACATACGGGCTAATAAATGAAAGCCAACATGGATTTGTTGAAGGCATATCACGTTTGACTAACTTGATTGAGTTCTTTGATGAAATAATGGAGAGGGTTGATGAGGGTAGTGCGGTTGATGTTATGTATATGGACTTTAAAAAGGTATTTGATAAAGTGCCACATAATAAACTTAAGTCCATGGGATTAATGGGACAGTGGCTGTGTGGATACGAAACTGGCTAACGGACCGAAAGCAGAGAGTTGTGGTGAACAGTTGTTTTTCAGACTTTAGGGAAATGTACAGTGGTGTTCCCCAGGGGTCGGTATTAGGATCACTGCTCTTTTTGATAAATATTAATGACCTGGATTTGGGTATAAAGGGCATAATTTCAAAGTTTGCAGATGACGCGAAACTCGGAAATATAGTAAACAGTGAGGAGGATAGTAACAGACTTCAGGAGGACACAGACAGACTGGTGAAATGGGCAGATGGAATTTAACACAGAGGAATGTGAAGTGATACATTTTGGTAGGAAAAAGAAAGACTTACATTTCTATAGCACCTTTCACGACCACCGGATGTCTCAAAGCGCTTTACAGCCAACGAAGTACTTTTGGAGTGTAATCACTTGCAATGTGGGAAAGAATGAGGAGAGGCCATTATGAACTAAATGGTACAATTTTAAAGCGGGTGTAGGAACAGAGAGACCTGGGGGTGTATGTGCACAAACATTGAAGGTGGCAGGACAAGTTGAGAAGGCTGTTAAAACAGCAAATAGGATCCTTGGCTTTATTAATAGAGGCATGGGGGAAAAATTCAGTTGATTAGCGCCTCCCGTTAGTGCCCTAAGAGGGCGCTAACGGGGAGCAAAGCAACTAGCGCCTGGGCGCGGCGATGTTTGCGCCGCTCGTGAAATTGACCAGACATTTTGCGGCAGCGCTAAACACTACCGCCATGATCTCCTGCGCCCGCAGATCGTGACGTCAGTCGAGCGTGCAACGCCCCGGTAGCGCCCCGGACCGGATATTGAGTGGCGTCCCCTGCCTTTCCGCCTGCCGCTAGCAACGACAGGTTGAGGGGAACGTTTTGCAGTCGGGAAGGGACTGGGGGAGCGCTATTTAAAGGCAGCCGCTTCCTGCCTTTTTTTGTCAGCGACATTTTTGCACCACGCAATCTGGAGAGATTCAACGCTGTGTGAAGGAGTTTTGGGTACTGAGCAGCACTTTGCAGGTTCATTTTGATTTGACCTTCCTTGCATTGATTTAGAAGAGACTATGGGGGCTGCACTCTGAGCTCTTTCCCTGGGTCTCTCCATTGTTCTTTCCAGCAGATTTGATGTACAGGTTTCTCCAGGCCGAGATTCAAGGCTGCAATGAGCAGGGTGTGGATGGAGAGCAAGATCGACCCTCCCCTTTAAGAACTGGCCGGCGCCAGTGTGTCTGTGTTCCATTGCTAACTGACATCACATGAGCTTCGCCAGCGCTCTGAGGTAGCGTCTCGCTCCTCGGCATTAGCGCCTTAAGAGAGGTGTGTAGCGCCTGATTTAGCGCTCCAATCAAATCCAGGACGAAAGAAGCCAAGTTTGTAGTCGGAGGTGATAATTAGCGCCAGGCACTAAACTATGCGCCCGGCCAATAATTGCGCCCCAAATGGGGCGATACCAAATTTCTCCCCCATAGAGCAAGGAAGTTATGCTAAACCTTTATAAAACACTGGTTAGTATTGTGTTCAATTCTGGGCACAACACTTTAGGAAGGATGTCAAGGCCTTGGAGAGGAGGGTGCAGAGGAGATTTACTAGAATGGTATCAGGGATGAGAGACTTCGGTTATGCGGAGAGACTGGAGAAACTGGGATTGTTCTCCTTAGAGCAGAGGTTATGGGGAGATTTGATAGAGGTGTTCAAAATTGTGAAACTGTTTCCTGTGGAACAAGGGTTGGTAACCAGAGGACACAGATTTAAGATAATTGGCAAAGGAACCAGAGGCGAGATGAGGAAAATCATTTTCAAGCAGCGAGTTGTTGTGATCTGGAATGCGCTGCCTGAAAGGGTGGAAGCAGATTCAATAGTAACTTTCAAAAGGGAATTGGCTAAATACTTGATGGAGACAGATTCACAGGGCTATGGGGAAAGAGCAGGGGGGACTGGAACTAATTGGAGAGCTCTTTCAAAGAGCCGGCACAGGCACGATGGGCTGAATGGCCTCCTGCGCAGCATCATTCTATGATTCTAATGACATTAATGGGTTTGAAAGCATTTTTTGGTGCTAACCCAAATTGCCGGACATATTAAATAGAATTTTACAATTTGCTATGGTGAACTCATAACTGCTGTATTGCTAGTTTATTACCATATCCAGTACACTACCGTACCCTTCGCTATCTTGCTGCTAGTCGATGCCAAGGTGAATGTATCTGAATGCTCAGTTGTCTCCTTAGTAAAGGAGTATGTGGAAAAGAGGATGACTCCAGTGTGTGTTTGGAAGGAACCTGTGGGATTAAAGCTCAAGTCAGTTTGAACTTGATGTTCGCTGGCAGTGCGTGTGGAGAGTTAACTCCCTGGTGACTCTGAGCACACTCATGCATTGCTTACAAGTGACAACAACCCCCTTGATTTGCTCTTTGCCCCCCCTCTCCCTTTTATTCCTTTCTAAGTTCTTGCAACCTTTTCTACTTTGAGTTTTCACAATTTGTTCTGTGTGAGTTGTGTGCCTTCAAGCCCTCCGCACTCCTGTGCTGCTCTCTCCTATGTGAGATAATGAACAAATATCTCTCCACTGTGAGATATCCAGCACTATCTGCTACACCCAAGCTCAGTGGCAGCAAGCTCCTCTGTGCCTTTCACTTGCGTCTCTGCTCTTTCGAACCTGCCGTGAAGTGAAGTAGCCTTCTCCAATTCAGACCAATTTCTCAATGTTTTCTACCAGAGGCGCTCCTCCATTTACGCATGTCTACTTTCCGATAACGTGATCAGAGTAAAATGTGATCTATTGTAATTAGGCTCCAGTCCAGAAAAGTTAGACACCAGCCTGAACATTCGCTCATAACTTCATGTAAACGAGAAGGAGAACAGATCTTGGCAGCACATGATTCTGGTGTTATACGGTGCCGTACATGGCCATCGTACTTAAACATACAAATGGACTTATATGGGAAGTGTGGTGGAGCTCTTTGGACTTCCCCTACGGTTAGGTCAGCTCCTGACGTGAGTCATCTCTTCCACTTTGGAAACTACATGTCCAGTCTCCTGTGGCTCACAATGCCCCTACTTTCACAGCCCACTCATACTAACACAAATGACCTTTTGGTCCTCTCACTTTCACGAGTGATATTTGTTTCCCCAGCTTTTCTCTTTTGCACCAGAACTGTATCTCCCTCCCTCTTTCATTCCTAAAACTCTTCCACTTTTTTTTGCTTTGATTTTTCACAATTCTAAACATAGAAACATAGAAACATAGAAGATAGGAGCAGGAGTAGACCATTCGGCCCCTCGAGCCTGCTCCGCCATTCGATGAGATCATGGCTGATCATCTAAACTCAGTACCCTGTACCTGCCTTCTTCCCATATCCCTTGATACCTTTAGCTTTAAGAAATATATCTAACTCATTCTTGAATATATTAAATGACTTGGCCTCAACTACTTTCTGTGGTAGAGAATTCCACAGGCTCACCACTCTCTGGGTGAAGAAATTCTTCCTCATTTCTGTCCTAAATGGCTTACCCGTTATCCTTAGATTATGACCCCTGGTTCTGGACTCTCCGACCATTGGGAACATTCTTCCTGCATCTAGTTTGTCCAGACCTGTCAGAATTTTATATGTTTCGATGAGATCCCCTCTCATTCTTCTAAACTCCAGCGAGTATAAGCCCAATCGACCCAATCTCTCCTCATATGTCATTCCTGCCATCTCAGGTATCAGCCTTGTGAATCTTCGCTGAACTCCCTCCATGGCAAGAACATCCTTCCTCAGATACTCATTCCATCAGTAGGCAGAGAGTAATTCTGTGGCCTGTGAGTGAGCACATGAAATGGTTCACCACACGCTGAGAAATCAATATAGTTTGTGATTTTCTGCTTATAATATATTGATTTGTACAAGATCCTGAGTGATTTTAGGAACAGCAAAGCTCAGCAAGTTCTCTGCTTTGTGATAGATCTCAACCCCACTTCCCCACCCTCTCAACACATCCCTCAGTCCCTCTACTCCAGAAACCTAGCAAGTTGTCTTTTGAGCCCAATTATAGTGTCTGCTTTATTGAAGACTAAATCCACAACTTGATTACTTTTTGGGTGAAAAAGTTCTGCTTAACTTTTTTTATTTTCCCTCGGGATGTGGGCGCCACAGCAAGGCAGCTTTTATTCCCCAGCTCCAGTTGCCCTGAGAAGGTGGTGGTGGGCCTTCTTCTTGAATCGCCACAATGGTGTTAGGTTGGGAATTCCAGGATTTTGACCTAGCAGGTCCTGGAATTCCCTACCTAACGCCACCTTAAAGACATTAAACATTCATTCCCTCCACCACCGGTGAACTATGTCTGCAGTGTGTACCATCTACATCTACGGATTAATCAAGGATAGTCAGCACGGATTTGTTAAGGGAAGGTCGTGTCTGACAAACTTGATTGAATTTTTTGAGGAGGTAACAAGGAGGGTAGATGAGGGTAGTGCGTTTGATGTAGTGTATATGGACTTTAGCAAGGCTTTTGATAAGGTTCCACATGGCAGACTGGTCACAAAGTTAAAAGCCCATGGGATCCAGGGCAAAGTGTCAAGTTGGATTCAAAACTGACTCGGGGACAGGAAGCAGAGGGTAATGGTTAATGGGTGTTTTTGTGACTGGAAGGCTGTTTCCAGTGGGGTTCCGCAGGGCTCAGTACTAGGTCCCTTACTTTTTGTGGTATATATCAATGATCTAGACTTGAATATAGGGGGTATGATTAAGAAGTTTGCAGATGCAAATCGGCTGTGTGGTTGATACTGAAGAAGGAAGCTGCAGACTGCAGGAAGATATCAATAAATTGGTCAGCTGGGTAGAACAATGGCAAATGGAATTCAATCCAGAGAAGTGTGAGGTAATGCATTTGGGGAGGGCTAACAAGGAAAGGGAATACACATTAAATGGTAGGACACTGAGTAGTGTAGAGGAACAAAGGGACCTTGGAGTGCATGTCCTCAGATCCCTGAAGGTAGCAGGTCAGGTAGATAAGGTGGTTAAGAAGGCATACGGAATGCTTGCCTTTATTAGCCATGGCATAGAATACAAGAGCAGGGGGGTTATGCTTCAACTGTATAAAACACTAGTTAGGCCTCAGCTAGAGTACTGCGTACAGTTCTGGTGACCACAATACAGGAAAGATGTGATTGCACTAGAGAGGGTGCAGAGGAGATTTACAAGGATGTTGCCGGGAGTAGAGAATCTTAGCTATGAGGAAAGATTGGATAGGCTGGGTCTGTTTTCCTTGGAACAGAGGAGGCTGAGGGGAGACCTTATTGAGGTGTATAAAATTATGAGGGGCCTAGATAAAGTGGGTAGAAAGGACCTATTTCCCTTAGCAGAGGGGTCAAAAACCAGGAGGCACAGATTTAAAGTAATTGGTGGAAGGTTTAGGGAGGATTTGAGGGGAAATTTCTTCACCCAGAGGGTTGTGGGGGTCTGGAACTCACTGCCTGAAAGGGTGGTAGAGGCAGGAACCCTAACCACATTTAAAAAGTACTTGGATGTACACTTGGGATGCTGTAACCTGCAGGGCTACGGACCAAGAGCTGTGAAGTGGGATTAGGCTGGATAGCTCTTTGTTGGCCGGCGTGGACATGATGGGCCGGAATGGCCTCCTTCCGTGCTGTAACTTTCTATGATTCTAGGATTCTACAAGATGCACTGCAGCAACTCGCCAAGGCTTCTTCGGCAGCACCTCCCAAACCCGCGACCTCTTCCACCTAGAAGGACAAGGGCAGCAGGCGCATGGGAACACCACCACCTCCAGGTTCCCCTCCAAGTCACACACCATCCTGACTTGGAAATATATCGGCTGTTCCTTCATCGTCGCTGGGTCAAAATCCTGGAACTCCCTCCCTAACAGCACTGTGGGAGTACCTTCACTACACGGACTGCAGCGGTTCAAGAAGGCGGCTCAGCACCACCTTCTCGAGGGCAATTAGGGATCAGCAATCAAATGCTGGCTCTGCCAGCGATGCCAATATCCCATGAACGACTAAAAAAATCCCCAGCAATGATGAAGGAACAGCGATATATGTTGAAGTCAGGATGGTGTGTGACTTTGAGGCGAAGGTATTCCCACAACATTGCTGCTCTTGTCCTTTTTACCGGCAGACGATGGAGGGGAGGGAATTGCTGTTGAATTAACTTTGGTGAGTTGTTGCAGTGCCTCCTGTAGATCATACACACTGCAGCCACGGTGTACCCTATGGTGGAGGGGGTGGATTTTGATTCCAGTGACAGGGGCACCAATCAATCAAACTTCTTTGTCCTGGATGGTATCAAGCTTCTTCAGTGTTGTCGCTGATGCACCCATCCAGGCAAGCGGTGAGTATCCTATTACTCCTGACTAGACCCTTGGAGAGGCTTTAAGGGGTCAGGAGATGAGCCATTTGTCAGAGTATCTCGGCTCTGCCTTTCCAACGTAGCCACAGATTGCTATGGCTGGTCCAGTTCAGCTTCTAGTCAATGGTGACCCCCACAATGTTGATGGTGGGGTACTCTGCAATAGTGATGCCGTTGAAGATCAACGGGAGATGGCTCAGCTTTCACTTGGCCATCACCTGGCACTTATGTGGTGCAAATGTTACCTCCCACATGTTAAGCCCAAGTCTGGATGTTATCTCGGTCTTGCTGTAGACTGACATGGTCTGCTTCATTATCAGAGTGAATGGAGCTGAACACTGTGGAATCATCAGGAAAAAGTCCCACTCTTCACTTTATGACAGAGAGAAGATCTTTGATGAAGCAGTTGAAGATGGCTGGGCCGAGGATGCTTTCCTGTGGTACTCTGTCCTGCAGTGATGTCCTGGGGCTACGATGACTGGCCTCCGACAACCACAACCACCTTCCTTTACATCAGGTATTACTCCAACCACTGGGAGATATTCTAGTTTATTTCAGTTTTGCTGGGGACCCTCAGTGCCACACTCAGTCAACTGCTGCCTTGATGGCGACGGCAGCTTCTCTCACTTCTCTTCTGGCACTCAGCTCTTGCGTCCGTGTCTCGATCAAGGCTGTGATGAGGTCCAGTTATGGCAGAGGCCAAACTGAGCATTGTTGAGGAGGTTATTGGTGAGTAGGTGCTGTATGATAGCACTATTGATGACTCCTTCTATCACTTTACTGACGATTGGGAGGAGGCTGCTTGGCCAGTAATTGGCTAGGCTAGATTATCCTGTTTCTTGTAGAAAGAACATACCTGGGCAATCTTCCACATTGTTGGGTAGATGACAGTATCACAGCTGCACGTCCCTTTTTATCTGTAAATTCTTTCCACAGAGGGTTGATGGAGCATGGAATGCTTTGGATAAGCTATTGAAGCAGAAGAAGATGCGGGCTAAAGGGAGCGAGCAGGGCAGTGGAATTTGTTTTGCATTGTTGTAGCACAGAGTTGGCACAGTCATGAATGGCCCCTTTCTGTCCTGTAACAACAACAACAACTTGTATTTATATAGCACCTTTAACGTAGGAAAACGTCCCAAGGCGCTTCACAGGAGTATTATCAAATAAAATTTAACACCGAGCCACATAAGGAGATATTAGGACAGAGGTAGGTTTTAAGGAGCGTCTTAAACGAGCTGGAGAGGCAGAGAGGTTTAGGGAGGGAATTCCAGAGCTTAGGGCCTCGGCAGCTGAAGGCACGGCCACCAATGGTGGAGCGATGGAAATCGGGGAGGCTCAAGAGGCCAGAATTGGAGGAGCGCAGAGATCTCGGAGGGTTGTAGGACTGGAGGAGGTTACAGAGACAGGGAGGGATGAGGCCATGGAGGAGGTTTGAAAACAAGGATGAGAATTGTAAAATAAAGGCGTTTCCGGACCGGAAGACAATGTCGGTCAGAGAGCACAGGGGTGAAGGGTGAACGGGACTCGGTGTGAGTGAGGACACGGGCAGAGTGTTGGGTGAACGGGACTCGGTGTGAGTTCGGGCACGGGCAGAGTGTTGGGTGACCTCAGGCTTACGGAGGGTGGAATGTGGGAGGCCGGCCTGGAGAGCGTTGGAATCGCCGAGTCTGGAGATAACAAAGGCAATGATGAGGGTTTCAGCAGCAGATGAGCTGAGGCGGGGTGGAGACGGGTGATGTTACGGAGGTGGAAACAGGCGGTCTTAGTGATGGTGAGGATATGGGGTCAGAAGCTCAGCTCGGGGTCAAGGACGCCAAGGTAGCGAACACTCTGATTCAACCTCAGGCAGTGGTCAGAGAGAGGGATGGAGTCGGTGGCTGGGGAACGGAGATTTTGGTGAAAGAAAATAAAATAAAGATTTATTATCGAGTGCGTTTCACATCCAAAAAGGCCTCTTTTTGTTCGGTAACAACAACAACAACAACTTGTATTTATATAACACCTTTAACGTAGTAAAACATCACAGGGCGTTTCACAGGAGAGCAATCAGACAAAAACTGACACCAGGCCACACTGGATGTCTCAAAGCGCTTTACAGCCAATGAAGTACTTTTGAAGTGCAGTCACTGTTGTAATGTGGGAAACGCGGCAGCCAAATTGCGCACAGCAAGCTCCCACAAACAGCAATATGATAGTGACCAGATAATCTGTTTTAGTGATGTTGCTTGAGGGATAAATATTGGCCAGGACACCGGGGAGAACTATCCCCTGCTCTTCTTCAAAATAGTGCCATGGGATCTTTTACATCCACCTGAGAGGGCAGAAGGAGCCTCGGTTTAATGTCTCATCCAAAAGATGACACCTCTGACAGTGCAGCGCTCCCTCAGTACTGCCCCTCCGACAGTGCAGCGCTCCCTCAGTACTGCCCCTCCGACAGTGCAGCGCTCCCTCAGTACTGCCCCTCCGACAGTGTAGCGCTCCCTCAGTACTGTCCCTCCGACAGTGTAGCACTCCCTCAGTACTGCCCCTCCGACAGTGCAGCGTACCCTCAGTACTGCCCCTCCGACAGTGCGGCGCTCCCTCAGTACTGACCCTCCGACAGTGCAGCGTACCCTCAGTACTGACCCTCCACTGGAGTGTCAGCCTAGATTTTTGTGCTCCAAGTCTCTGGAGTGGGACTTGAACCTACGACCATTCTGACTCAGAGGTGATGGTGCTGCCCACTGAGCCACGGCTGACATGACTTCAGGCTTCCCGATGTTTAACTGGAGAGAATCTTTGCTCAGCCAGTACTGGATGTCGGACAAGCAGCGTAACCAATCAGAGGCAATGGAGTAGTCACTCTCATAGTGACAATTTTAAATTGATGACCCCTCATCACTGACTCCCAACCAGAAGAAATAATCTTTCTCTGTTTGCCCTATCAAAGTCATTCATAATTTAAAAAGCTTAAAAAGTGTGATGTGATACATTTTGGTAGGAAGAACGAGGAGAGACCATACACACTAAATGGTACAATTTTAAATGGGGTGCAAGAGCAGAGAGACCTGGGGGTATATGTACACAAATCGTAGAAGGTGGCAGGACAGGTTGAGAAAGTGGTTAAAAAAGCATATGGGATCCTGGGCATTATAAATAGAGGTATAGATTACAAAAGCGAGAAAGTTATACTAAACCTGTATAAAACACTGGTTCGGCTTCAACTGGAGTATTGTGTCCAATTCTGGGCACCGCACTTTAGGAAGGATGTGAAGGCCTTGGAGAAGGTGCAGAAAAGATTTACGAGAATGGTTCCAGGGATGAGGGACTTCAGTTACATGGATAGACTGGAGAAAGCTGGGGTTGTTCTCCTTCGAGGAGAGAATGCCACAAGGAGATTTATAGAGGTGTTTAAAATACTAAAGGGTTTTGATAGAGTAAATACCGAGAAACTGTTTCCAGTGGCTGAAGGGTCAATAACCAGAGGACACAGATTTAAGGTGATTGGCAAAAGAACCAGAGGCGACATGAGGAAAAACTTTTTTACGCAGAGTGTGGTTAGGATTTGAAATGCGCTGCATTTCACTACCCCAGAGGGCAGTGGAGGTAGATTCAATAACACAACATAAGAAATAGGAGCCGGAGTCGGCCATTCGGCCCTTCGAGCCTGCTCCGCCATTCAACAAGATCATGGCTGATCTTCTACCTCAACTCCCTTTCCTGCACTATCCCCATATCCCTTGATTCCCTTAATATCCAAAAATCTATTGATCTCTGTCTTGAATATACTCAACGAATGAGCCTCCACAGCCCTCTGGGGTAGAGAATTACAAAGATTCACCACCCTCTGAGTGAAGAAATTTCTCCTCATCTCAGTCCTAAATGGCCAACCCCTTATTCTGAGACTGTGACCCCTGGTTCTAGACTCCCCAGCCAGGGGAAACATCCTCCCTGCATCTACCCCGTCAAGCCCTGTAAGAATTTTGTATGTTTCAATGCGATCACCTCTCATTCTTCTAAACTCCAGAGAATATAGGCCTAGTCTTCTCAATCTCTCCTCATAGGACAATCCCCCATCCCAGGAATCAGTCTGGTGAACCTTCGTTGCACTCCCTCTATGGCAAGTAAGGAGACCAAAACTGTACACAATACTCCAGGTGTGGTCTCACCAGGGCCCTATATAATTGCAGTAAGATGTCTTTACTCTTATACTCAAATCCTCTTGTAATAAAGGCCAACATACCATTTGCTTTCCTAATTGCTTGCTGTACCTGCATGTTAACTTTCAGTGAATTGTGTACAAGGACACCCAGGTCCCTCTGAACACCAACATTTCCCAATCTCTCACCATTTAAAAAATACTCTGATTTTCTATTTTTCCTACCAAAGTGGATAACTTCACATTTCTCCACATTATATTCCATTTGCCGTGTTCTTGCCCACTCACTTAGCTTGTCTAGATCCCCTTGAGGCCTCCTTGCATCCTCCTCACAACTTACATTCCCACCTAGCTTTGTATAGTAGCCTTCAAAAAGGAATTGGATAAATACTTGAAGGAGAAAAAATTGCAGGGCTTTGGGGAAAGAGCGGGGGAGTGGGACTAACTGGATTGAACTTCGAAAGAGTCAGCGCAGACTCGATGGGCTGAATGGCCTCCTCCTGTGTTGCACTGTTCTATGATTCTATGATTCTATCATGGTGACTCTTGTCCTTCTCTGCTCCAGTGGAAATAGTCCCAGTGTCTCAAGTCAGTCCTCATTGACATATTTTTCAATGTCTGGTGTAATCCTGGTTAATCTACACTCTAGGCTCTCACTGGTGTTAATGTCCTTTCTTTAGTGGGATACTGAAAATGACACAGTACTCTAATGTTGTCAGAGTATTACCTTGTACAACTTCACTGCACGTCAATTACAAGAGAAATGCAGGGAACAGCACCAACCGCTGTACATGGCCTTCTTTGATCTCACAAAGGCCTTCGACACTGTCAAGTGTGAGGTCTTATGGAGTGTCCTCCTCAAATTCGGCTGCCCTCAAAAGTTTGTCACCATCCTCCGCCTGCTTCACGACGACATGCAAGCCGTGATCCTGACCAACGGTTCCACCACAGACCCAATTCACGTTCGGACCGGGGTCAAGTAAGGCTGTGTCATCGCACCAATGCTCTTCTCGATCTTCCTGGCTGCAATGCACCATCTCACCCTCAGTAAGCTCCCCACTGGAGTGGAGCTAATCTACAGAACAAACGGGAAACTGTTCAACCTCAGTCGCCTCCAGTCTAGCTCCAAGGTTGCCCCATCCTCTGTCATCGAATTACAGTATGCAGACGATGCTTGCGTCTGCGCTCGCTCGGAGGTTGAACTCCAAACCATCGTCAACACCTTCACCGAAGCGTACGAGAGCATGGGCCTTACACTAAACATCCGTAAGACAAAGGTCCTCTACCAACCTGCCCTCGCCACACAGTACTGCCACCCGATTATCAAAATCCACGACAAGGCCTTGGACAACGTGGACCACTTTCCATACCTCGGGAGCCTACTGTCAACAAGGGCAGACGTCGACGACGAAGTCCAACACCACCTTCAGTGTGCCAGTGCAGCCTTCGGTCGCCTGAGGAAGAGAGTGTTTGAAGACCAGGACCTCAAACCCGGCACTAAGCTCATGGTCTACAGAGCAGCAGTGATACCCGCCCTGCTGTATGCCTCAGAGACATGGACCATGTACAGCAGGCACCTCAAAGCACTGGAGAGGTACCACCAACGCTGCCTCCACAAGATCCTGCAAATACATTGGCAGGATAGGCGCACCAATGTTAGTGTTCTCGCTCAGGCCAACATCCCCAGCATCGAAGCTTTGACCACGCTCGATCAGCTCCGATGGACGGGTCACATCGTCTGCATGCCCGATACGAGACTCCCAAAACAAGCGCTCTACTCGGAGCTCCGGCACGGCAAGAGAGCCCCAGGTGGGCAGAGGAAACGCTTCAAGGACACCCTCAAAGCCTCCTTGAAAAAGTGTAACATCCCCACCGACACCTGGGAATCCCTGGCCCAAGACCGCACAAAGTGGAGGAGAAGCATCCGGGAAGGCGCCGAACACCTCGAGTCTCTTCGCCGGGAGCAAGCGGAAACCAAGCGCAAACAGCGCACGTCAACCCAAGCACCCCACCCACCCACCCCCTTCAACCACCATCTGCCCCACCTGTGACAGAGACTGTAGGTCCCGCATTGGACTCATCAGTCACCTGCGAACTCATTTTTAATGTGGAAGCAAGTCATCCTCGGTTCCAAGGGACTGCCTAAGAAGGAGAAGATCACTAATTATTTGCTGTTGTACTGTATATATAAAACCCAAAATGGTGTTGGACTTTTTTTTTAATGCTTTTATCTACCTGCTTTTATCAGTTTCTTTCCATTCCTTGTTTTTCTTACCAAAATGTACCTCACATTAAATTGCATCTTGCATCTGGAGCCCGTTCTCCTAACATGTCTTTGTCTTCCTGAAGTCTTTTACAGTCCTCCTCACTGTTTGCAAGCACCCTACATTTCATTCATCAACATATTTCGATATTGTGCTCCGGATAACCAAGTCAAAATCATCTGGATATAAAAGTAGACCCAGCACTGTCTCCAGTGATACACCACTTCCAGCCCTTCTCCAATTTCAGCAACATCTATTCACTCTTAGGGGGGAGTTTTAACCCCCAAAAGGGTGGGTTTGTGTCGGTGGGATGTTCAAATGTTAAAAATCTCAAACCCGCCCCAACGTTAAATATTTTAATGAGGCTGCGTGTCTCAGATTTTACCTCCATTTTAAATTTAACGCAGACTGGCTGGGTTCCCCAGGCCTTGCGCAGCGCGACCCTGGGCCCCCGGGGATCGGGAGTGCCGGCAAAAGAGCCCAGCACACAAGAGAAGTGCCGGGCTCTTGGAGCGCAGCCGGCACTCCGTGGGGGGGGCGGGGGGCCGTTCAGGAGGCCGGGGACAGGAGCGCAGGCAGGTGCTGGCAGGCGGCCAGCAACAAAAATGTCCGCCCCGCACCTCATCTTTAAATTGCGCCTCCCCGGCCACAGGTAGGCCCCCTGACCCCGTCGGACATAGTGTCCAGCGGTAAGTCAGGGGGCGCTCCTGGAGATCGCGAGCGGGGCGCTGCGCACGTCGATGATGTCCTCGCTGGCGGTGCTGCGGCACGGGGCGCTACCGGTTAGCGCCGCTGCTAACCTCCCGCTGAATTTCGCGGGAGGAGTGTGCGGTGCCGCGCCCGGGCGCTAGTTGCTTTGCGCCCGGTTAGCGCCCTCTTACGGCGCTAACAGGAGGCGCAAAGCAACCCAATTTTTACCCCAAAGAGTCTGCAAGGGATATAGATAGGTTAAGTGAGTGGGCAAAAATCTGGCAGATGGAGTATAATGTCGAGAAATGTGAGGTTATCCACTTTGGTAGGAAGAATAGAAAAACAAAATATTATTTAAATGGAGAGAGACTACAAAATGCTGCGGTACAGAGGGATCTGGGTGTCCTCGTACATGAAACACAAAAAGTTAGCATGCAGGTACAGCAAGTAATTAGGAAGGCAAATGGAATGTTGGCCTTTAATGCAAGGGGGATGGAGTATAAAAGTAGGGAAGTCTTGCTACAACTGTACAGGGCTTTGGTGAGACCACACCTGGAGTACTGAGTACAGTTTTGGTCTCCTTATTTAAGGAGGGATATACTTGCATTGGAGGCAGTTCAGAGAAGGTTCACTAGGTTGATTCCTGAGATGAAGGGGTTGACTTATGAAGAAAGGTTGAGCAGGTTGGGCCTATACTCATTGGAGTTTAGAAGAATGAGAGGGAATCTTATTGAAACATATAGGGGTAGAAATTAGGTCGCGCCCCATTTGGGGCGCAAATATCGTCCGGACGCAAATATTAGCACCTGGCGCTAATTATTGGCACTGACGGGAAACTTCACTTTTACCGCCCCGGGAGGTGAGTGGAGCGCTAAAGCAGGCGCTGCACACCTCTCTTAAGGCGCAAAGGCCGAGCAGTGAGGCGCTAACTCGGAGCGCTGGCGAAGCTCATGTAATGTCAGTCAGCAATGGAACACACACACAATGGCACGGGCCAGTTCTTAAAGGGGATGGTTAATCTTGCTTTCCATCCACATCCTGTTCATTGCTGCCTTGAATCTCGGCCTGGAGAGACTTGCACATCAAATGTGCTGGAAAGAACAATGGAGAGCACCAGGCAAAGATCTCAGAGTGCAGCTCCCACGGTCTCTGCTAAATCGATACAAGGAATGGCAAATCAAAATGAACCTGCAAAGTGCTGCTCAGTACCCAAAACTCCTTCACACAACGTTGAATCTCTCCAGAAGTCTCTCCCTCTCTCTCTCAGAATGCATAGTTCAAAAATGCCACCAACAATAAAAGACAGGAAGAGGCCCCCTTTAAATAGCGCCCCCCCCAGCCCCACAGCGATTGATAGCGTTCCAGTCTTCTGGTCGTTGGAAGCGCCAGGCGGTAAGGCAGGGGGCGCCACTCAATTTCCGCTACGGGGCGCCCCAAGGGCGTTGCACCATGGAATGACGTCACAATCTGCGCGCGCAGGTGGTCGCAGCGGTAAGTTTTAGCGCCGCCGCACAATCTCAAGTTAAGTTCTCGAGCGGCGCAAACATCGCTGCGCCCGGGCGTTAGCGGCTTTGTGCCCCATTAGCGCCCTCTTAAGGCGCTAACGGGTGACGCAACCAAGTGAATTTTTACCCCATAAGATTCTGAGGGGGCTCGACAAGGTAGATGGAGAGAGGATGTTTCCCCTCGTGGGGAAATCTAGAACAAGGGGGCATAGTTTCAGAATAAGGGGTCGCCCATTTAAGACGGAGATGAGGAGGAATTTCTTCTCTCAGAGGGTCGTGAATCTTTGGAATTCTCTACCCCAGAGAGCTGTGGAGGCTGGGTCATTGAATATATTCAAGGTGGAGATTGACAGATTTTTGAACTACAGGGGAGTCAAGGGTTATGGGGAGCGGGCGGGAAAGTGGAGTTGAGGCCAAGATCAGATCAGCCATGATCTTATTGAATGGCGGAGCAGGCTCGAGGAGATAAAAGGCCGCCTCCTGCTCCTATTTCTTTTGTTCTTTTGTTCTTATGCCTCGGGACACCCGGCAGCTGAAGGGAGGCGAGGACTGCTGGATCCAGCAGGTCAGTGACTTTTCAGCATTGCTTGTGGGCCAGGAGGAGCAGGAGTGCTTTTCCCCCAGCCCCCCAAGCAAATCTGTTCCTCATTCCACGCGATCGGCCCCCCCGCATCCCCCGCGATCTGATCTCCTCCCGAACCACCATCTCCCACTGACCCTGCCTTTCTGATCTCTCCTCCCCCCACCATGTTCTTTCCAATCTCTCCCTTCCCTGCTCCGCACTCCCCAGCTGCAGCCTCCGATCTCCCCAACCCTTCCGATCTCCCCCGACTCCGGCCTCCGATCTCCACCACCCCCCCACAGCCTCTGATCGACCTCCTCTGGCCTTTCCAAACCCTCACTCCCTCCTCTCCGCTCCCGCTTCATCCTGATGTCGAAGGCATACCCATCCAACAGCCAACCAGCCTCTCCATCTGGCTGGCTCTGGCCGGGAAACAGAAACAAAAAATGTTGATCAGGTTCTGCTGTTAAATTTGGCAGGACCTGAGGGAAACCCGTTATTCTTGGTTTCCCTAATGTAAAACTGCCCCCCCTGCTTCCACCCTGCCTCCCCGTAAATATCCGGGCCTTACTCTTTGTTTTCTATCCGGCAACCAACTTAATACATTTCCACTTCTGCCATTTGCGTGAATTTTTGTAAAAAGCCTCCTGTGAGACACCTTATCGAATGTCTTCTGAGAATTAATATACACTACACCTGCTGCTTTCTCTTTATCTATCCGATCAGTCACCTCTATTAAATTTGTTAAATGTGGCTTGCCTTTAAGAAGTCCATCACACAGGATATACGGCACAGAATCAGGCCATTCGGCCCAACCAGTCCATGCCGGCGTTTATGCTCCACTCGAGCCTCCTCCCGTCTTTCCTCATCTAACTCTATCAGCATAACCCTCTATTCCCTTCTCCCTCATATTCTCCAGCCTCCCCTTAAATGTATCTATACTATTCGCTTCAACCACTCCCTGTGGTAGCGAGTTCCACATTCTCACCACTCTGGGTAAAGAAGTTTCTTCTGAATTCCCTATTGGATTTCTTGGTGACTATCTTATATTGATGGCCTCTAGTTTTGCTCTTCCCCACAAGTGGAAACACTCTCTCTGTATCCACTCTATCAAAACCTTTCGTAATTTTAAAGACCTCTATTAGGTCACCCCTCAGCCTTCTCTTTTCAAGAGAAAAGAGACCCAGCCTGTTCATCCCTTCCTGATATGTATACCCTCGCATTTCTGGTATCATCCTTGTGAATCTTCTCTGCACCCTCTCCAGTGCCTCTATAATCTTTTTATAATATGGCGACCAGAACTGTACGCAGTACTCGAAGGGGTAAAAATTCAGTTGGTTGCGCCTCCCGTTAGCGCCTTAAGAGGGCGCTAATGGGGCGCAAAGCCGCTAGCGCCCGGGCGCAGCGATGTTTGCGCCGCTCGGGAACTTAACTAGACATTGTGCGGCGGCACTAAACCTTACCGCTGCGACCACCTGCGCGTGCAGATTGTGACGTCATTCCATGGTGCAACGCCCTTGTGGCGCCCTGGAGCAGAAATTGAGTGGCGCCCCCTGCCTTACGGCCTGGCGCATCCAACGACCAGAAGACTGGAACGCTATCAATCGCTGTGGGGCTGGGGGGGTGCTATTTAAAGGGGGCCTCTTCCTGTCTTTTTCTGTGGTTGACATTTTTGCACCACTCGTTCTGAGAGAGAGAGAGAGATTCGGAGAGAGAGAAAGAGAGACTTCTGCATTGAGTCAACACTTTGTGAGGTAGTTTTGCCTACTGTTCCTAACTTCGCTGCTACTTTGGTTGCTGTCCTTCATTACTTTGCTTGCAAAGAGACTATGGGGGCTGCACTGATTGGGGGCGTCGTCCTGCTCCAGCTGAATCGGAGGACACAGAGACGCAGAGAGAGAGTGGCAATGATGGCCAGACGGAGGAGGGCCAACAGGCGTATGTACAGGAGAGCTTACCCTCCCAGGGTATATCGTGAACAGCTCTCCTACATTCATATGTCTGAGGAGCTGTGTTTGCGAAGGCTGCGATTCAGCAAGGAGGTGGTCACTGAGCTCTGCCACCTGCTGCAGCCAGATCTGCAGCCTCAAGTGAGGTCCAGCACGTCTCTGTCGGTGGCAGTGAAGGTCACAGTGGCTCTCAACTTCTATGCTACTGGCTCATTTCAAGCTGCTGCAGGGGACCTCGCCAATATCTCTCAGTTCGCGGTGCATTGCTGCATCCGGCAGGTCACAAATGCCCTCTTTAAAAGGAGACGAGAGTTCATCTCTTTCCCCATGACCCCAGACAAGCAGTGTGACCGCGCTCTGGGCTTTGCGAGGATAGCAGGCTTCCCCATGGTGCAGGGCGCCATTGACTGCACGCATGTGGCTTTGCGTGCTCCACATGAGAATGCCGAGGAATTCCGGAACAGAAAGGGGTTCCATTCCTTGAATGTTCAGTTGGTCTGTGACCACAGACAGCTGATACTCGCTGTCAATGCCCACTATCCTGGCAGCTGCCGCGATGCTTTCATCCTGCGCCAGACTACTGTGGCAGAACTTTTCGAGGCACCGCATCAGCCAGTTGGTTGGCTTCTCGGGGACAAGGGGTATCCATTGAGCACCTGGCTGATGACACCGCTCCGTACGCCCAACACCCCTGCTCAGCTGCGGTACAATGAGAGCCATCGAGCTACCAGGAACATAATTGAGCGCACAATCGGCGTGCTGAAGCAACGGTTCCGCTGTCTCGACCATTCTGGAGGAGCCCTGCAGTACTCGCCTGAGCGAGTGTCCAACTTCGTAGTTGTGTGCTGCATGTTGCATAACATGGCAATCGTCAGGACCCAGCCAATGCCACCAGGCCTTGGAGCACCACCAGAGGAGGAGGAGGAAGAGGAGGAAGAGGACGAGGAGGATGATCATCAGCAGCACCAAGGCGGGAGGGTGGCCCACAATGGTGAAACTGCAAGGGCCGTCCGTCAACGGCTAATAGCAAGCCGCTTCTAGGGCCCCTGCTGTGGAAATGGCTTCTGCCATTGCTAACAACATCAATGAACCCAGCACGCAACCCCTAAGCCGGCCAAGGCACCAATGATTCCAAACACCAAACATGTATATTTTGAATACAAAAACTTATTTATTTTACAAACTCTGTGTGTGTCATTTCCTCATGACAAACTCATAGAAATAAACACAAAAAAACAGTCATTAACATAACTGGTTCTCACAACCTGGAGATAATGTCCAAAACACTAGACAAAAGTTGGACCACGAACCTCGGCCTTTAATAAAAAAATGACCAGCATTTTGTCACACCTCCTACTTTTTGCCCTTCGAGGGTGATCTCCTTCCCTTGCGCACTTCCCCCCTTCTAACCCTACTGCTCCTCCGTAATGGGACCTCAGTGGCTGCAGCAAGGCTGGTGGAAGGCTGCTGATCGTTAGACCCTGACACTGCAGATGCCCCTGAAGGACGGCCTCGACCAGTTCTGGGCCTGGAGGGCCCGGCTGCAGACTGCACCAACTCTGCATGGGCGGCAGCAGTCTGTCCTACAGGCGGTGGCAAGTGCAGTGGAGAAGTAACAGTGTTGGCAGCAGGAATGCTGTCATCGTGAGAGAGGACAGCAACTCCCTGCTCGCCCGACACACTGGCACTCCCACGGGGCAGCACTTCAGCATCCGGAGCAATCTGCTGGAGCACAGATTGCTGGCCTGCTGCGGCGCGGTGAGAGCCCCGGGGACATGTGAACGAACCATCGAGGTTGGCAGCAGTCAGTGCTCGCGTGGCCTCAATCTGAGTCTGCATGAGAGCAGTCAGAGATGGGATCACGGCAGTCAGTGACTGAATTGCAGCACTAAGCGTTAGTGTGGCATCCGCCTGTGCTACAGCGAAGTGCTCCACACTCCTTGCCAGTGACTCAATGCATTCGGGCACCCTTCCCACTGCACCCATGAGCTCAGTGTGCATGCCCACCGCCTGGGTGTTCATTTCTGCGATCAGCCGCTCCTCCTCTGCGTCCATTGCAGTAGGAGTCGCTGGCATACTCTCCCTCTGGGGAGAAGGCCCCCGTTCTTCCCTACCCCCATGGCGTTGCTGCAGCCCACTGGGTCCTGGAGCTTGACCCTCATCAGACCCTTCCCCCCTGCTCCACTCCAGGGAAGGCGTGTTCCCAGTGTGGGCATGGGCTTCCTCGGGAGAGGGTGGCACTGATGCTCCGGCTTCCTCTTCCTCCTCGGCTGCAGCTTCACTCCCACTGGCAGCTTCAGGGCCCGTCTCCTCAGCTGGTGAATCACCATCTGAAAGCAGGGAGGTACAAGAGTGGCTTTAGCGTGAGGACAGGGTGGCAGTAAGGGAGGAATAAGTGCAGCGAGTTAGTAAGTTGGATTGAAAGTGTCAAAGGCTGGTGTTGTGAGGGACAAGTGGAAGGACAGAGGACAAAAAGGTGATGACCTTACCATTGCTGTCCAGGACGGGGTCGGCGTCTCCAGTGGCGACGGGACCGATCACCCGGCTTGCCACAATCCTGTGGACGCGCTCCTCCAGATCGCTGAGGGGTTGCAGCTGAGACCGCCCTCCACCTGTCCGTTGCTGCTGTCTCCTATTATGCGCCAGCTTGGCCTGCAAGAAAAAGGACAGCATCTGAGTAAATATACAGCCATGGACTTGCCTGATGTGCCTCCCATAGGTGAATAGCCCTTACTGTATACAGCCATGGTGTTGCCTGATGTGCCTCCCATAGGTGAATAGCCCTTACTGTATGCAGCCATGGTCTTGCCTGATGTGCCTCCCATAGGTGAATAGCCCTTACTGTATACAGCCATGGTCTTGCCTGATGTGCCTCCCATAGGTGAATAGCCCTTACTGTATGCAGCCATGGTCTTGCCTGATGTGCCTCCCATAGGTGAATAGCCCTTACTGTATGCAAAGTGTGGAATGTGTGTGTGTGTTTCATGAAAGGGCCATAGGTGTTGGATGAGTGTTGTGCATTGGGGTTTTAAGACCCTCTGGCCATAGAGTGAGGTTGAGATGGAGGGATGGAGAGGTATTGAGAAAAAGCCACTCACCCTGACGACCCGAGTGAGGTCGTTGAACTTTTTGCGGCATTGAACATGGGTCCTGGGCACCATGCTCCTGGAGGAGACGCTCTGAGCCACCTCCCTCCACACTCTTCTGTACTCGCGTGGCAAAGGCCTCCTGCCACTCTCAGGGAAGAGTATAGATCTTCTGCGCTCCACCGCGCCAACCAGAGCATCCAAGGCCCGCTCGGTGAAGCGATGAGCGCGTTCTCTCACCCTCTCCATTCTTGGCAGCAAAATGGATTCACAGGTCTCTCCAGGCCGAGATTCAAGGCTGCAATGAGCAGGGTGTGGCTGGGGAGCAAGTTGGCCCCCCCCGCTTTAAGAACTGGCCGGCGCCAGTGTGTCTGTGTTCCCTCGCTAACTGGCAGCACCTGCGCTGCGCTCGCGCGCTGAGTTAGCGCCTCACTGCTCGGCCTTTGCGCCTTAAGACAGGTGTGCAGCGCCTGATTTAGCGCTCCACTCACCTCCCGGGGCGGTAAAAGTGAAGTTTCCAGTCAGTGGCGATAATTAGCGCCAGGCGCTAATATTTGCGTCCAGACGATATTAGCGCCCCAAATGGGGCGCGACCTAATTTTTCCCCCTAAGTGTGGTCGAACCAAGGTTCCATACAGGTTTAGCATAACTTCCCTACTTTTCAATTCTATCCCTCTAGAAATAAACCCTAATGCTTGGTTTGCATTTTTATGGCCTTGCTAATCTGTGTCTCTACTTTCAGTGATTTGTGTATTTGTACTCCGAGATCCCTTTGCTCTTCTACTATACTTAGATTCATAGTAATAAGTGACCTCCTTATTTTTCTTACCAAAAAGTAATATCTCACATTTATCTGTGTTGAATTTAATTTGCCAATTATATGCCCATTCTGCAAGTTTATTAATGTCTTCTTGTAACTTGTTGCAGTCCACCTCAGTATCGACTATACCCCCCCGAATTTGGTGTCATCCACAAATTTAGAAATTGTCTTTTTGATTCCAAAGTCTAAATTGTTAATATAAATTGTGAACAACAGTGGTCCCAGCACTGATCCTTGTGAGGTTTGCCCACAGCTGACACTAAACTAACTGGATTGTCGTTGCACAGTCCCAAGCCACAATTTGCATATCTATAGAAGATTGAAGGACGGTGGCCAGGGCCTCTGCTATCCCCTCTCTGACTTCCCTCAACTGCCCATGGTGCACACACGGAGGTGTAAAGTAAGTACCGTAGCTGTTACGCTTTCTCAGATGTGCTCTTCCCTCTTTTAAGCCATGAAAGATTTTTGCAATAAAAGTAATCTGCTGTTAAAATCTCTTTGAACAGATTACATTGAAGGGAGACTTGTGGCTCATTCACCCAGCTTTTTGACTGAAGGAAACTGTCGGAAGTCAAAATTCGTTCAGCGGCGAAATTGGTGGACATTATAAAAATAAACGGGGGTGTACGTCACCAGTCTTATTCTTGGTGTTTTACTCTGGATCCCATCAAAGCAAATCCAACAAAGGGCAAAACATATTTGGAGACAGGCTCTGCTTAGCTTTTTTTGACACAAATGTGCAAACCGAGTTATTCCTACCCTTACCTCGGTCCGAAAATAGACATTCTGAAGCCCAAGTGGTTGATTGGCAAAGGCAGAAACTGCTGATATGGTCTTATATATCTAGATGGAATATTTTGTCCCTGAGTTTAGATACAGACTGAGATAACCCAGCAGACAGGATATTTCCTTTGTTGCTAGAGATGGGGGATGGGCAGATGGGTCAGGATTTGATCGTGGAGATAACGTGGCTGGATGAATATTGATAGAATGATACAGCACAGAAGGAGGACATTCGGCCCATCGTGCCTGTGCCAGCTCTTTGAAAGAGCGATCCAATTAGTCCCACTCCCCCGCTCTTTCCCCATAGCCCTGCAAATGCTTCCCCTTCATGTATTCAGTTTTGAAAGTTATTATTGAATCTGCTTCCACCGCCCTTTCAGGCAGCGCGTTCCAGATCACAACAACTCGCTGCGTAATTTTTTCCTCCTGTTGCCTCTGGTTCTTTTACCTTTTGGCAAACTCTTGGACAAGCTGGCGTCCATGTTGGGTGGGGGTGGGGGTGGGAGTGTCAGGTGGGGGTGGGGGTGGGAGTGTCGGGTGGGGGTGGGGGTGGGAGTGTCGGGTGGGGGTGGGGGTGGGAGTGTCGGGTGGGGGTTGTCGGGTGGGGGTGGGGGTGGGGGGTGTCGGGTGGGGGGGGGTTGGGGGTGGGGGTGTCGGGTGGGAGTGTCGGGTGAGGGGGGGGTTGGGGGTGGGGGGGTGTCGGGTGGGGGTGGAGCCGGGAAGACCAATGAGGAAAACATTGTTTCTAGATGAACTCAAGCTATTTTCACCAGAACAGGGAATTTTACAAGATTTGTTCAGGATAATCAAAATTACAAACTGATTTGATGAGGTAAATAGAGAAATATGCTTTGCACTGGTCCGTGAGTCAGGAAGTAGAGGGCATAAATCCATCACCAAATGGACAAAAGGAGAGGTTAAGAGAAAAGATGGAGAAGCTTGTTCGAACATGGAATGTCCTGCTATAAGCAGAGGTGGAAACAGAATCCAGAATAGTTTCCATTAAAGGAAGAGGATAAATATTTGAAAAATAAATTTTTTAAAAGGTATAAGGAATGAGACAAATTCAAATTCAGTAACTTACACACTGCGCCCTGGCAGAGAGAGAAGCTCTTTCACAGAGCGGGTATGGACACCGCCAAAGAGCCTCTTTCTGTGCTGTAAAATTGTGTGACTGTGATCGTTAGTGGCTGTCTGCTTGTTGAGGCACTGGCTATTATTCCATCCATTACAACAGTAGAGGTACTGCAGTGTTCACTCCCTATATAACTGACTAATAATAGCACAGAGTGCGTACATTTTTCAGTGCTGTTATCAGTGGTTGGGCTAGACACAGTCATAAACTGACCATAAACAGCAACCGATCTTCCAGCACACCTCTGTGGAAACTGATCCCACCCAGCACAAAAACCAGAGTAACACCCAAATAACATCTGACTCACTCCCAGGAAAATGTCTCCATGAAACAGGATAGGGATCAGATCAGGATTAGTTCCTAATATAAAGGATATACTGGTGTTGGTCTGTGATCAGAACTATACTTGGCTGATGCTCTACGGAGCAGGAAAGTCCCAGGTTTGATCCCCAGACCATGCTGAGCTGGCTGACGTCAGCCAGAGGAACATCAGCTCGGATTACCTCTCCTGATTACTATCCTGCGACCCCAGCCTGTGTGTCTGTCAGTCACTGGCAGGCAAAGACGGCGTTGGGCTCAGACTGCGGTCACATAGGTGAAGAGTGGTCTCATGGGCAAGGTACCACATTGGCGACTGTGGAACTGTGTCTCAGCACCTTCAGGAAACGGCAGGAGAAAATAGGGGCACAATGGCAAAACGCGTTTGGGAAACCTAACGAATAGAAAAAGAAGAAAGGCTTGCATTTCTCCAGCACCTTCTCATGGCCTCCGGACATCCCAAAAGCACTTTACAGCCAATGAAGTACTTTTTGAAGTGTGGTCACTGTTGTAATGTAGGAAACGCGGCAGCCAATTTGTGCACAGCAAGCTCCCACAAACAGCAATGTGATAATGACCAGATAATCTGTTTCAGTGATACTGATTGACAGATAAAGATTGGCCAGGACACCAGGGATAACTCCCCTGCTCTTCTTCGAAAAGTGCCATAGGATTTTTACGCCCTCCTGAGAGAGCAGACGTCAGATGAGATGTTGGTTTAACGTCTGATCTGAAAGACAGCCCCTCCGACAGTGCGGCGCTCCCTCAGTACTGCCCCTCCGACAGTGCAGTGCTCCCTCAGTACTGCCCCCCCGACAGTGCGGCGCTCCCTCAGTACTGCCCCTCCGACAGTACGGGGCTCCCTCAGTACTGCCCCTCCGACAGTGGTGCGCTCCCTCAGTACTTCCCCTCTGACAGTGCGGGGCTCCCTCAGTACTGCCCCTCTGACAGTGCAGCGCTCCCTCAGTACTGCCCCTCTGACAGTGGTGCGCTCCCTCAGTACTGCCCCTCCGACAGTGGTGCGCTCCCTCAGTACTGCCCCTCCGACAGTGCGGGGCTCCCTCAGTACTGCCCCTCCGACAGTGGTGCGCTCCCTCAGTACTGCCCCTCTGACAGTGCGGGGCTCCCTCAGTACTGCCCCTCCGACAGTGGTGCGCTCCCTCAGTACTGCCCCTCTGACAGTGCGGGGCTCCCTCAGTACTGCCCCTCCGACAGTGGTGCGCTCCCTCAGTACTGCCCCTCCGACAGTGCGGGGCTCCCTCAGTACTGCCCCTCCGACAGTGGTGCGCTCCCTCAGTACTGCCCCTCTGACAGTGCGGGGCTCCCTCAGTACTGCCCCTCTGACAGTGCAGCGCTCCCTCAGTACTGCCCCTCCGACAGTGCAGCGCTCCCTCAGTACTGCCCCTCCGACAGTGCGGCACTCCCTCAGTACTGCCCCTCCGACAGTGCAGCGCTCCCTCAGTACTGCCCCTCCGACAGTGCAGCGCTCCCTCAGTACTGCCCCTCCGACAGTGCAGCGCTCCCTCAATACTGCCCCTCCGACAGTGCAGCGCTCCCTCAGTACTGCCCCTCCGACAGTGCAGCGCTCCCTCAGTACTGCCCCTCTGACAGTGCAGCGCTCCCTCAGTACTGCCCCTCTGACAGTGGTGCGCTCCCTCAGTACTGCCCCTCCGACAGTGGTGCGCTCCCTCAGTACTGCCCCTCCGACAGTGCGGCGCTCCCTCAGTACTGACCCTCCGACAGTGCGGCGCTCCCTCAGTACTGCCCCTCTGACAGTGCGGCGCTCCCTCAGTACTGCCCCTCCGACAGTGCGGCGCTCCCTCAGTACTGCCCCTCCGACAGTGCGGCGCTCCCTCAGTACTGCCCCTCCGACAGTGCGGCGCTCCCTCAGTACTGCCCCTCCGACAGTGCGGCGCTCCCTCAGTACTGCCCCTCCGACAGTGCGGCGCTCCCTCAGTACTGCCCCTCCGACAGTGCGGCGCTCCCTCAGTACTGCCCTGGGAGTGTCAGCCTAGATTTTTGTGCTCAGGTCTCTGGAGTGGGACTTGAACCCACAACCTTCTGACTCAGAGGTGAGAGTGCTGCCCACTGAGCCCCGGCTGACACAAAAGCATGCTTAAGTCGGATACCCTTACTAGCTGTTGGCCAGTAGTTATGTCTTTAAATTAAAATGTTATTAAATATTTTTAAATTATCAGTGATTTAGCTGAGTGCTTGCTGACAGAGATGATTAAAGTTGCATGCGGTCTTCCTCATGTTTGATTAGCCTCGAGTATGTAAACAGCAGATGCTTTCTGGAGTGTGAAGTCCCACTCAGCAGGAGCAGGCATGAGGTCATGATGTAAGCTCAGCGCTTCAAATTCAGTAACTTACATACTGCGCCTTGGCGAGATGACGGGACAGTAACAAAGTGCTTCTGTCTGTAAAGTAGACATTAGCAGCCAATGAAATCCTGGCAGTCAGCAAAGATTAATGGGTTTGTGTTCACAGTAACCACCATGTATCGATGAAGCTACTTGTATCGTGGCTTCTGAGACCTGCAGTATTTCCAGTGGCCTACTTGTGAGTCTAATTAAACCCTCATCCCTGTGCATACTACTATTTTTGCAACATTATAAGCCTCTTCTTTTAATCTAATTATATCCTTAACCTCTTTAGTTAGCCACGGTTGGATCACTTTTCCCACAGAGTTTTTATTTCTCAATGGAGAATTTGCCAATTTGTTGAGAATTTTGGAATATTTCTTTAAATGATTGCCACTGCTTATCTACCATCAAACCTTTTAATCTAATTGCCCAATCTACCTTCGTCAACTCACCCCTCATACTTATGTAATTGGCTATGTTTAAGTTTAAGACTCGAGTGTCGGATTTAATAATGTCACTCTCAAACTCAATGTGAACTTCTATCGTATTATGATCACTCTTCCCTAGAGGATCCTTTACTATAAGATCACTAATTAACCCTGTCGCATTACACAAATTAAGATCTAAAATATCCTGTTCCCTGGTTGGTTACATGACCTATTGTTCTAGGAAACTGTCCCGAATGCATTCCATGAACTCGTCCTCCAGACTACCTTTGCCAATTTGATTTGCCCAATCTATATGCAGATTAAAGTCCCCCCATGATTATTGTATTACCTTTGTTACAAGTTCCTATTATTTCTTGATTAATACTCTGTCCAATGGTATAGCTACTGTTAGGGGCCCTATAAACTACTCCCACCAATGTTTTCTGCCCCTTGTTACTTGTTATCTCCACCCAAACTGATTCTGCTTTCTGATCTTCCGAGCCGAGATCCTTTCTCACTATCATCATTATTATCAGTGCTACCACCGCCCCCCCCCCCGCCCCCCCGCCCACCCCCCGCCTCCTGTTCTGTCTGCCTGTCTTTTCAATAAGTCAAGTATCCTGGAATATTGAGTTCCCAACCTTGGTCACCGTGCAACCATGTCTCTGTAATGGCTATTAGATCAAAGCCATTTATCTCTATTTGTGCCACTAATTCATCTATTTTGTTACGAATGCTTCGTGCATTCAGATAAAGAGCCTTTAATTTTAACTTTTTAACCATTATTTCCTGCTTTCACCTTATTTGCTGATGCACGATTACCTCTAAACTCTCTGTCCCTTCCTGTCACACTCTGCTTCTCTTTACCCAAATCGCTACACTGCTCCATTGCCTTGACTTTTCTCTTTAGATTACTAAATTTCCCCTCACCTGCCCCCTCCCCCCCCCCCATTTTAGTTTAAAGCCCTGTCTACTGCCCTAGTTATTCAGTTCTCCAGGACACTGGTCCCAGCCCGGTTTAAGTGGAGCCGTCCCAACAGAACAGCTCCCTCTTTCCCCAGTACTGGCGCCAATGCCCCATGAATCGAAACCCCTTCCTCCCACACCACTCTTTCAGCCATGCATTTAACTCTCTGATCTGCTTATCCGATGCCAATTTGCATGTGGCTCAGGTAGTAATCTGGAGATTATTACCTTTGAGGTTCTGCTGATTAATTTCGACCCTAGCTCCTCAAACTCCCTCAGCAGAACCTCATTCCTAGTTCTACCTATGTCATTGGTTCATACGTGGACCACGACAACTGCATCCTCTCTCTTCCACTCCAAGTTCTTCTCCAGCCGCGAGGAAACATCCTTTACCCCGGCACCGGGGCAGGCAGCACAGCCTTCGGAACTCCCGAAGGGAGCTGTTAGTTGCTGTCTCTCAGGGTGTGCTGTTGTTGTCGAGCTGCTCCCACTGGATTGGAAACCCAAGGAGGAAGAAACAACAAATGGCAGTATGTTTTTCAACCAATTTTGTTTTTCTGTTCAAACCTACTGTATATCCGAGCGAGAGATTCGCACCGATGATGCCAACTGTCCATCATATCAACAGCTGCCCAGCCTTTCAAAGAATTGAAGAGCATAGGCAGTGCATTTGTTTTGCTTTTACCGCATTCCCGGAGCAGTGTGTAATGCACTCACTATTGTAATAAGTTCTCAGCTTTAGTTAGATCGTTTACAAGTGCTGGGCGTGCTCATTAAACCCTAGACACCTGGTTGACTCACCATCCCAGCTGTCCACGATGTGACAACTCCCTGGGCCAGATTTATCTCATGCAGCGCATCTGCTCGCTCTCTCCCTGCAATCTATCACAAGAGACACTTGTGCTACACGAGGTGTAGAGAAGTCAGCGGGGCAGAGGATGGCAGTCTGGAGTTTAACTAGACAATGACATCAGGCACAAGCCTGTCCACATACTGGAGACGCATTCCCGCCTGGGGTCAGCCAGAGGGCAGCAAGGCTCAAAATTCCACCAGCGCGTGTGGAATAGGATCCTGAGATGTTTGTACACGACACTGTTGGGTTGTGAAGCTTAGCTAAGTGATTCTCCTGGCTGAAGAGAGATGATGGGGCGATGTGAAGTTGAACAGTATTCTTTCCTTGCCTAATTATATGGAGTTGTATTTGATTCCCAAGCAATTGCTTAAGCCATAATTAATGAGGTCGCATGCCAGTGGAGCTTGGCAGAGTTACGATCCTCTCCTGGAAGCACTATGGCAGCAGGCTCAAACACTAGTGGAAACTAACTCGTCAACATGAGCAACATTGCTAGTGCGTTTGCAAATTATTATCATTGAGAAAGCCACATGAAAGGGTAAGGTCCACAGGCAGGGCAGAGAAATTGTTGAGCAGAGTCGGAGAGAAGATGAGATGATGGAGTGAGCCTTTCGGTAAATGGTAACATTCCTATTTCTGAGTCAGAATGTGAAGGATTCGAGCCCCACTCCAGAAAGTCCCAATGAGTGGAGACTAGAATATGAGGGGAAAATTTCGTTCACGACCATTTTGGGCGCTAACATCGCCTGGGCGCTAAACTTAGTGCCCGGCAAAAAATAGCGCCGGCGATCGCTAACTTCAGGTTTAGCGTCCCAAGAGGGAGTTGGAGCTAATTCAAGGGGCGGTGCATTCTGCAGCGCTGTGCTCTGGGCCACGTAGCGCATGGGAGGGCTCTTCCCCTCATTAAAGGGGAGGGCCCAAGCCCACAACACTGTGGGGCCCAGCCTGGACCACCGGGGAGCGGAGTACCGTGCCAGCAGCCCGTCACACGAGGAGCGCCGGGCTGTCAGATCGCGGCAAAGACCCCGTGTTCAAAGACACAAAGGGCCGCGACAAGTAAGCCTGCCACCTCCCCTTTAGTTAGCGCCCCGCGAGCCTCCTGCTGCTCCGTTCCTGCCCCCTGAATCGGTCGCTGTCATCGCCCGGCGCAGATTCAGGGGGCGGGGGCCAATTTTGCAGGCGGGGGAAAAACGGGGCACTGCGCACGGTGACAACATTGTCATCGCGTGCGCAGTGGAGCGGGGCGCTACCGGTTACTGCCACCGCTAAACTCCCGCTGAATTTAGCGGGAGTCGTTAGTGGCGCGCGCCCGGGCAAAAAGGGGGCGCCCCAGGGGCGTTAACAAGAGGCGCGAATGCACCGAATTTCTAGCTCACGGTCTCTTAATACTGATTGGCATCCAGTGGGAGGCCCACATCCAGACACTCGCCCTGTGGGAGGGCCGTATCCAGACGCTCGCCCAGTGGGAGGGCCGTATCCAGACACTCGCCCAGTGGGAGGGCCGTATCCAGACACTCGCCCAGTGGGAGGGCCGTATCCAGACACTCGCCCAGTGGGAGGGCCGTATCCAGACACTCGCCCAGTGGGAGGGCCGTATCCAGACACTCGCCCAGTGGGAGGGCCGTAACCAGACACTAGCCCAGTGGGAGGGCCGTATCCAGACACTCGCCCAGTGGGAGGCCCGTATCCAGACACTCGCCCAGTGGGAGGGCCGTATCCAGACACTCGCCCAGTGGGAGGCCCGTATCCAGACACTCGCCCAGTGGGATGATCGCGTCCAGACACTCGCCCAGTGGGAGGGCCGTATCCAGACACTCGCCCAGTGGGAGGCCCGTATCCAGATACTCGCCCAGTGGGAGGCCCGTATCCAGACACTCGCCCAGTGGGAGGGCCGTATCCAGACGCTCGCCCAGTGGGAGGGCCGTATCCAGACACTCGCCCAGTGGGAGGGCCGTATCCAGACACTCGCCCAGTGGGAGGGCCGTATCCAGACACTCGCCCAGTGGGAGGGCCGTATCCAGACACTCGCCCAGTGGGAGGCCCGTATCCAGACACTCGCCCAGTGGTAGTCTTCCCACCTCTGAGTCAGTAGGGTCGGGTTTGTGTCTCACTCCAGATGGTCCTGGTGAGCAGAGACCGGAGCGCTGGCTCGGAATACTGGATTGGCGTCCAGTGGGGAATGCCTCGAGTCTCTTCGCTGGGAGCAAGCGGAAGCCAAGCGCAAGCAGCGGAAGGAGCGCACGTCAACCTAAGCACCCCACCCACCCGCCCCTTCAACCACCGTCTGCCCCACCTGTAACAGAGACTGTAGGTCCCACATTGGACTCATCAGTCACCTGAGAACTCATTTTTAATGTGGAAGCAAGTCATCCTCGGTTCCGAGGGACTGCCTAAGAAGAAGATTCCCCCCTCCCCCATTCTAAAGGGTGGGTGGGGCTAGAAGGTGCTCCAAAGATAAACAGCCTAAGGAAGGTAAGGAGAAACGACCTACTCTTCCCTAGTAAGTGGTTCAAGAATCTCAAGGTGAGACTTGCGATGTGCCCTAGGGCAGAGCATAACGGACGGGCAGATGTTACGTACGACCAAACCTGGGTTTAAAATGCCTATATTGTAGGAGGCAGGAGCTCCAGAGCCTGAGCTTTTGCAAAAGAATGAATTAGAGAAGGAGATGGTGTGAGGTAACTTAATTTCAACAGTGATGATGTAGGGAGGGGGAATACCATGTAAGATGGGGCATTTGGAATTAAAGAGGAACAAGTTCCCCTCCAAGTTACATCCTATTCTGACTTGGTCATGTGCTGCCATTCTTTCAGCCGCACTGGGTCAAAATCCTGGAATTACCAACCGAACAGCATCGTGAAAGCACCAATTAAACGCGGACTGCAGCGGCTCAAGGAGAAGGCCCACTGTTACCTTCTATTAAATGCCAGTTTTGCCAGCGTTGTCCACGTTCTAAAATTTAGAGTACTGTCATGGTATCAATAAACCAAAGAGAGACAAGAAAGAATAGAGGCCATTTTGAACATGCGCCCAATACGGGCATGAAATCAGCAGAGTGGCCATGGCCCCGCCCAAAGCCCACGTCGGGGGTGGGGGGGGGGGCGAAGCATTTTCAGGTTCAAGCCCTCATTTGAATGCAACCCGCGAGCAGCAGGCGTCAGATAGGGCGCGCTGCTGAACTCGCCGGTTGTGGGATGGGGGGAAATTGGCCACTCCTGAGGAGAACCAGCCGGCAGGTCGGACTAGGAGCGGGGGGGGGAGGGGGGGGGGGCGGAGGAGTGAGCACGGGGCGGCAGAATTCCTGCTCCTTCTGGCCCATTCACATAGAGCTCCATTCGCAACTCCTCAGATAATGAAGCGGTCCGTGCCCGCATGCAGCAAGACCTGGACAACATTCAGGCTTGGGCTGCTAAGTGGCAGGTAACATTCGCGCCGCACAATTGCCAGGCAATGACTATCTAACAAGAGAGAGTCTAACCACCGCCCCTTGACATTACCATCACCGAATCCCACACCATCAACATCCTGGGGGTCACCATTGACCAGAAACTTAACTGGACTCACCAACAACACCCACACCCTGAGAATGAATTAAAAAAAATGCTTGGTGCCAGCCATGATTGAAACATAGAAACATAGAAGATAGGAGCAGGAGTAGGCCATTCGGCCCTTCAAGCTTGCTCCGCCATTCAATGAGATCATGGCTGATCATCCAAATTCAGTACCCTGTCCCTGCTTTTTCCCCATATCCCTTGATCCCTTTAGCCTTAAGAACTATATCTAACTCCTTCTTGAATATATTTAATAATTTGGCCTCAACTGCCTTCTGTGCTAGAGAATTCCACAGGTTCACCACTCTCTGGGTGAAGAAATTCCTCCTCATCTCAGTCCTAAATGGCTTACCCCTTATCGTTAGACTGTGACCCCTGGTTCTGGACTCACCCGCCATCGGGAACAACCTTCCTGCACCTAGTCTGTCTAGTCCTGTTACAATTTTATAAGTTTCAATGAGATCCCCTCTCATTCTTCTAAACTCTAGCGAGTATAAGCCTAATCGACCCAATCTCTCTTCATACGTCATCCCTGCCATCCCAGGTATCAGTCTGGTGAATCTTCGCTGCACTCCCTCCATGGCAAGAACATCCTTCCTCAGATAAGGCGACCAAAACTGCACACAATACTCAAGGTGTGGTATCACCAAGGCCCTGTACAACTGCAGCAAGACATCCTTGCTCCTGTACTCGAATCCTCTCGCTATGAAGGCCAACATACCATTTGCCTTCTTAACCGCCTGCTGCACCTGCATGCTTACCTTCAGCGACTGGTGCACAAGGACACCCAGGTCTCGTTGCACCTCCCCTTTTCCCAATCTATTGCCGTTCAGATAATAATCTGTCTTCCTGTTTTTGCCACCAAAGTGGATAACCTCACATTTATCCACATTATACTGCATCTGCCATGCATTTGCCCACTCACCCAACCTGTCCAAATCATACTGGAGTTTCTCTGCATCCTCCTCACAGCACACTCGCCCACCCAGCTTTGTGTCGTCTGCAAACTCGGAGATATTACATCTAGTTCCCTCGTCTAAATCATTAATATATATTATGAATAGCTGTGGTCCTAGCACCGATCCCTGTGGTACCCCACTAGTCACTGCCTGCCACTCGGAAAAAGACTCGTTTATTCCAACTCTTTGCTTCCTGTCTGCCAACCAGTTCTCTATCGAAGTCAGTACCTTACCCCCAATCCCATGTGCTTTAACTTTGCACGCTAATCTCTTATGCGGGACCTTATCAAAAGCCTTCTGAAAGTCCAAATACACCACATCCACTGGTTCTCCCTTATCAATTCTACCAGTTACATCCTCAAAAAATTCCAGTAGATTAGTCAAGCATGATTTACCTTTTGTAAATCCATGTTGACTTTGTCCGATCCTGTCACTGTTTTCCAAGTGCTCTGCTATTACATCTTTTATAATGGACTCTAGCATTTTCCCCACTACCGATGTCAGGCTAACCGGTCTATAATTCCCCGTTTTCTCTCGACCACCCTTTTTTAAATAGTGCAGAAGGGGATGCAGCCACTGGTCGAATCACTGCTCATTGGGATATGACATGTGCTCCCATGTGGCAGTGGTCTCACATGTTACGGTGAGTCTTGCTGTTTGAATCAGTGCAGCATCGCAGATCTTTCAGGCTGGATTTCCAGGGAACTGGTTAACTGTCATATACTTAAAACTTGATTATGGCTATATGTGATTGGATATTCAATTTCAAGGGGCAATGCTATTACAAGAGGGGGTATTTTAACCCCCCCTCGCCCACTGGGAAAGGTTCGGGGGGAGGGGGGGCAGGTTTGTGCCGTATTCCCAACCTGTTGCTGCCCCCACCATTTAACTAGCCTGAAATCAGGCATGGGATGGCCACCCACCCCAGGGGTCTAATTTAAATTGAGAGGTCGCACAACACCAGGTTATAGTCCAAGGGGTAAAAATTCAGTTGGTTGCGCCTCCCGTTAGCGCCTTAAGAGGGCGCTAATGGGGCGCAAAGCCGCTAACGCCCGGGCGCAGCGATGTTTGCGCCGCTCGGGAACTTAACTTGACATTGTGCGGCGGCGCTAAAACTTACCGCTGCGACCACCTGCGCGCGCAGATTGTGACATCATTCCATGGTGCAACGCCCTTGTGGCGCCCTGGAGCGGAAATTGAGTGGCGCCCCCTGCCTTACCGCCTGACGCTAGCAACGACCAGAAGACTGGAACGCTATCAATCGCTGTGGGGCTGGGGGGGGCGCTATTTAAAGGGGGCCTCTTCCTGTCTTTTATTGTTGGTGGCATTTTTGAACTACGCATTCTGAGAGAGAGAGGGAGAGACTTCTGGAGAGATTCAACGTTGTGTGAAGGAGTTTTGGGTACTGAGCAGCACTTTGCAGGTTCATTTTGATTTGCCATTCCTTGTATCAATTTAGCAGAGACTGTGGGAACTGCACTCTGTGCTCTTTGCCTGGTACTCTCCATTGTTCTTTCCAGCACATTTGATGTGCAAGTCTCTCCAGGCCGAGATTCAAGGCTGCAATGAACAGGATGTGGATGGAAAGCAAGATTAACCATCCCCTTTAAGAACTGGCCCGTGCCATTGTGTGTGTGTTCCATTGCTGACTGACATTACATGAGCTTCGCCAGCGCTCTGAGTTAGCGCCTCACTCCTTGGCCTTTGCGCCTTAAGACAGGTGTGCAGCGCCTGCTTTAGCGCTCCACTCACCTCCCGGGGTGGTAAAAGTGAAGTTTCCAGTCAGTGCCGATAATTAGCGCCAGGCGCTAATATTTGCGTCCAGACGATATTTGCGCCCCAAATGGGGCGCGACCTAATTTCTACCCCTTCAACAGTTTTATTTGAAATCACAAGCTTTCGGAGCTATCGATTGCCCCTTCCTCAGGTGAAGTAAATAGATACAGAATCGCCAAAGCATATATAGATAGAGAACAAAGCATGTGTACCTTACAATTGCAGACAACTAAATTAAATGCCAAAGTCATGTCCTGATGATGTCATTGGGATGCGCATGCCATTTTAACTGTGGGCCCGACTAAGGCCCGTACAGTCAAAAACCCATAGGATCCCGGCCACAGGACTCCCTGCACGTGTCTCTGGGCAAAGCCTCGGGAGAGTATTAAGTACCCTGCGAGAGCAATAAATGACAATCATGGGTGTTGTACCACTTGTATCATCGCCCATATAAGTATCAAACTGGCTCAGTGTTACATCGGAACAGGAGGAGTCCATTCAGCCCCTCAAGCCAGTTCCACCATTGAATTAGATCATGGCTGATCTGCATCTCAACTCCATTTAACCACCTTTGATCCCAAACCTTGATACCCTTACCCAATAAAAATCTATTGTTAGCATTCCTGCTTCTGAGTTGGAAGGTTGTGGGCTCTAGGGAATGAAGCTGGGCAGGTGGAAAGGCTTTCAGTGGGAGAGCATATTGGTGGTAGTGATCATAATTCAGTTAGATTTAGGGTAGTTATGGAAAAGGACAAGGATAGACCAGGAATAAAAGTTCTCAATTGGGGAAAAGCTAATTTTACTAAGCTGAGAGGTGATTTAGCCAAAGTGGACTGGAGACAGAAACTTGAAGGTAAATCAGTGTCAGAGCAGTGGGAGGCATTCAAGGAGGAGACTCCCCAAAGCCTTTCCACCATCTACAAGGCACAAGTCAGGAGTGTGATGGAATACTCTCCACTTGCCTGGATGAGTGCAGCTCCAACAACACTCAAGAAGCTCGACACCATCCAGGACAAAGCAGCCCGCTTGATTGGCACCCCATCCACCACCTTAAACATGCACTCCCTCGTACTGTGGCTGCAGTGTGTACCATCTACAAGATGCACTGCAGCAACTTGCCAAGGCTTCTTCAGCAGCTCCCTGGATGTCAAGGGGCATACAGGGTAGGATAAAGAAAAAAAGGGAAGCTTATGACAGATACCGAGGGCTCAATACTGCAGAAATCCTAGAGGAGTATAGAAAGTGCAGGGGTGAAATGAAAAAGGAAATTAGGAAAGCAAAGAGAGGGCATGAAAAAATATTGGCAAGTAAAATTAAGGAAAACCCAAAGATGTTTTATAAATACATTAAGAGCAAAAGGAAAACTAAAGAAAGAGTATGGCCTATTAGGGACCATAAAGGTAACCTGTGTGTGGAGGCGGAAGACATGGGTATGGTTCTTAATGAATACTTTGCGTCTGTTTTCACAAAAGAGAGGGACGATGCAGACATTGCAATCAGGGAGGAGGAGTGTGAAATATTAAATGAAATAAACATAGTGAAAGAGGAAGTTTTAAGGGGTTTAGCATCTTTGAAAGTTGATAATTCCCCAGGTCCGGATGAAATGCATCCCAGACTGTTAAGAGAAGTAAGAGAGGAAATAACACAGGCTCTGACCATCATTTTCCAATCCTCTCTGGCTACAGGTGTGGTGCCAGAGGACTGGAGGACTGCTAACGTGGTACCGTTGTTTAAGAAGGGAGAAAGGGATAGACCGAATATTACAGGCCAGTCAGCCTAACCTCGGTGGTGGGAAAATTATTGGAAAAAATTCTGAGGGACAGGATAAATCTTCATTTAGAAAGACCCGGATTAATCAGGGGCAGTCAGCATGGATTTGTTAAGGGAAGGTCGTGTCTGACTAACTTGATTTAATTTTTTGAGGAGGTAACAAGGAGGGTCGATGAGGGTAGTGCATTTGATGTAGTCTATATGGATTTTAGCAAGGCTTTTGATAAAGTCCCGCATGGCAGACTGGTCATGAAAGTAAAAGCCCATGGGATCCAAGGTGAAGTGGCAAGTTGGATCCACAATTGGCTCAGAGGCAGGAAACAAAAAAGGGTAATGGTGGAAGGGTGTTTTTGTGACTGGAAGGCTGTTTCCAGTGGGGTTCTGCAGGGTTCATAAGAACATAAGAACGTAAGAAATAGGAGCAGGAGTAGGCCATGCGGCCCTTCGAGCCTGCTCTGCCATTCAATGAGATCATGGCTGATCTTCTGCCTCAACTCCATTCACCGGCCCTATCGCCATATCCCTTGATGCCCTTACTAGTCAGAAATCTATCGACTTCTGTTTTGAATATACCCAATGACTGAGCTTCCACAGCCCTCTGGGGTAGAGAATTCCAAAGATTGACCACCCTCTGTGTGAAGAAATTTCTTCTCATCTCGGTCCTGAATGGCCTACCCTTTATCCTGAGGCTGTGGCCCCTGGTTCTAGACTCCCCAGCCAATGGAAACATTCTCCCAGCATCCACCCTAGCAAGCCCTGTAATAATTTTGTATGCTTCAATGAGATCCCCTCTCATTCTTCTGAATTCAAGAGAACTAGTAAACAAGCCTGGTTTACTCAATCTCTTCTCATACGACAGTCCCGCCATCCCAGGAATCAATCTCGTGAACCTTCGTTGCACTCCCTCTATGGCAAGTATATCCTTCCTTAGGTAAGGAGACCAAAATTGTACACAGTACTCCAGGTGTGGTCTCACCAAGGCCCTATATAATTGGAGGCTCAGTACTGGGTCCTCTGCTTTTTGTGGTATATATCAATGATTTGGACTTTAATGTGGGAAGTATGATTAAGAAGTTTGCAGATGATACAAAAATTGGCTATGTGGTTGTTAATATTGAAGAAAGCTGTAGACTGCAGGAAGATATCAATGGATTGGTCTGGTGGGCAGAACAGTGGCGAATGGAATTCAATCCGGAGAAGTGTGAGGTAATGCATTTGGGGAGGGCTAACAAGGCAAGGGAATACACTATAAATGTTAAGATACTGAGAAGTGCAGAGGATCAGAGGGACCTTGGAGTGCATGTCCACAGATCCCTGAAGGTAGCAGGGCAGGTAGATAAGGTGGTTAAGAAGGTATACGGGATATTTGCCTTTATTAGCCGTGGCATAGACTATAAGAGCAGGGAGGTTATGCTTGAACTGTACAAAACACTAGTTAGGCCGCAGCTAGAATACTGCGTGCAGTTCTGGTCACCACCTTACAGGAAGGATGTGATTGCACTAGAGAGGGTGCAGAGGAGATTTACGAGGATGTTGCCTGGGCTGGGGAATTTTAGCTATGAGGAAAGATTGGATAGGCTGGGGTTGTTTTCTTTGGAACAGAGGAGGCTGAGGGGAGATTTAATTGGGGTGTATAAAGTTATGAGGGGCCTAGATAGAGTGGATAGGAAGAACCTATTTCCATTAGCAGAAGGGTCAATAACCAGGGGGCAGAGATTTAAAGTAATTGATAGGGGGATTAGAGGGGAGTTGAGGAGAAATTTCTTCACCCAGAGGGTGGTGGGGGTCTGGAACTCACTGCCTGAAAGGGTGGTAGAGGCAGAAACCCTCATCACATTTGAATAGTACTTGGATATGCACTTGAAGTGCCGTAACCTACAGGCTACGGACCAAGAGCTGGAAAGTGGGATTAGGTTGGAGAGCTCTTTGTCGGCCAGCACAGACTGCGATGGGCCGAATGGCCTCCTTCTGTGCTGTAATCATGATTCTATGATACCATTTAGTTGAGGTTTGCTGTGCACTACATTTCCGACACTTTAACATCTTGCCTGTATCTCACTACAGTAACTCACAGGGCTGCTGGGAGTAAATGGCCACACTTCCTGTAAAAGTCTAAGTTATCGAAGACTCTAAATTTCCAGGTTAAATGGCCGTTTAAGCCCTTAACAAGCCAGGTTTATTTGGGCTCATTTTGAGTGTGAGAGAAACCCGGATGCAAAGCTTAATAATTGGAAAAGGTGGGTTTCATCGGCAGTAGGTCAGAGCCTCTGGGCGCTGGGCAATGTGATGTTTCATTAATGTTATAAGTGTGTTTCCCACTTGTTATTTCCAGAAAAATGGTGAATGTTTCAAAAAAATGCAATAATGATGAGCTAACAAGCAGAGAAACCTTCATGAAGACACGTGTACGATGTTAACATGTGACACTCAAAGTATCCTTACTTCAAATCCACTTTACTGTTGAACTTAGCTTAAAGACAATGATAATGTTGGGGAAGAAGGGGTCAAAAGGATCGGAGTCAATACAGACTGCAGTACTGCTGTAATATAGAGAGTTACAGGGAGGGTTTATGTGTGTGAGTGTGTTTATCAGTATGTCTGTGTGAGACTGTGAGTGAGTGTGAGTGTGTCTGTGTGTGTCTGTGTTTGAGTGTGAGAATGTGTGTGAGTGTGTGTGAGTGTGTGTGAATGTGTGTGAATGTGTGTGAGAGTCAAAGTGCGTGTATGAGTGTTAGTGTGTGTGAGAGTGTCTGTGTGTGTGTAAGTGGCAGTGTGTGTGCTGATTAAAACACTCCCTATAACCACACACACACACACATTCACACACACACACACACACACACACACTCATACTCACACACACACACTCATACTGAGCAGGACCGGGACCGATGTCCTAGGTGGAGTGTTTGCTAGTGCTCTGGGGGAGGATTTAAACTAAAATGGCAGGGGGTTGTGAACCTGAGCAGGGAGACAGAGAAAAGGGAAACAAGGATAGAAGCAAAAGATAGGAAGGAGAAAAACAAAGGTGGCAGTCAGAGAAATCAAGGGTTTAAATCAAACAGTAAATAATAATTATAAAAGGTCTAAGAGCATTCAAAAAACAAGCCTGAAGGCTTTGTGTCATAATGCGAGGAGCATTCGTAATAAGGTGGATGAATTAGCTGCGCAAATAGAGGTAAATGAATATGATATGATTGGGATTACAGAAACATGGCTCCAGGGTGACCAAGGCTGGGAACTCAACATCCAGGGGTATTCAATATTCAGGAAAGATAGGCAAAAAGGAAAGGGAGGTGGGGTAGCATTGCTGGTTAAAGAGGGGATTAACACAATTGTAAAGAAGGATATTAGCTCTGATGATGTGGAATCTGTATGGGTAGAACTGAGAAATACCAAGGGGCAGAAAACGTTAGTGGGAGTGGTATACAGACCCCCAAACAGTAATGCGGAGGTTCGGGATGGCATTAAAAGGGAAATTAGAGAAGCGTGCAATAATGGCACAGCAGTTATCATGGGTGACTTTAATCTACATATAGATTGGGCTAACCAAATTAGTAACAGTACTGTGGAGGAGGAATTCCTGGAGTGTATACGGGATGGTTTCCTGGACCAATATGTTGAGGAACCAACTAGAGATCAGGCCATCTTAGACTGGGTATTATGTAATGAGAAAGGATTAATTAGCAATCTTGTTGTGCGAGGCCCCTTGGGTCGGAGCGATCATAATATGATAGAATTCTTCATTAAAATGGAGAGTGAAGTAGTTGACTCGGAGACTAGGGTCCTGAATTTAAATAAAGGAAACTACGATGGTATGAGGCGCGAGATGGGTAGGATTGATTGGGAAATGTCACTCAAAGGGCTGACGTTGGATAGGCAATGGCAAACATTCAAAGATTGCATGATGAACTGCAGAATTTGTTCATCCCAGTTTGGCATAAAAATAAAACAAAAAGGTGACTCAACCGTGGCTAACAAGGGAAATTAGGGATAGCATAAGATCCAAGGAGAGGACATATAAATTGGCCAGAAAAAGCAGTAAACCTGAGGATCGGGAGCAGTTTAGGATTCAGCAAAGGAGGACAAAGAGATTAATTAAGAGGGGGAAAATAGAGTATGAGAGTAAACTTGCAGGGAACATAAAAACTGTAAAAGCTTTTATAGATATGTGAAGAGAAAAAGATTGGTGAAGTCAAACGTAGGTCCCTTGCAGTCAGAATCAGGGGAATTTATAATGGGGAACAAAGAAATGGCAGACCAATTAAATACATATTTTGGTTCTGTCTTCACAAAGGAGGACATAAATAACCTCCCAGAGATGTTGGGGAACATAGGGTCTAATGAAGGGAGGAACTGAAAGAAATCAGTATTTGTAGGGAAATGGTGTTAGCGAAATTGACGGGATTGAAGGCCGATAAATCCCCAGGGCCTGATAATTTACATCCTAGGGTACTTAAGGAAGTGGCCCTAGAAAAAGTAGATGCATTGCTGGTCATCTACCAAAATTCGATAGATTCTGGAACAGTACCCATGGATTGGAGGGTAGCTAATGTTACCCCACTATTCAAAAAAGGTGGTAGAGAGAAAACGGGGAATTATAGACCGATAAGCCTGACATCGGTAGTGGGGAAAATGCTAGAGTCCATTATAAACGATGTAACAGCAGAGCACTTGGAAAACAGTGACAGGATCAGACAAAGTCAACATGGATTTACAAAAGGTAAATCATGCTTGACTATAATCTACTGGAATTTTTTGAAGATGTAACTGGTAAAATAGATAAGGGAGAACCAGTGGATGTGGTGTATTTGGACTTTCAGAAGGCTTTCGATAAGGTCCCACATAAGAGATTGGCTCAAAAATTAGTGTCTCTACGCGAGAGTACGCACTGTGTACTCTCGCGTATTCTGTCTCCAATTGCCGGTTTTCTGCATGCACTGCGCATGCGCTGAAAACCGGCACTTGGTGATTTCAAAAGGGGGCGGTTCCTTGGTGAACCGCGTGCGCGCTACAGGCTGCGCGCACTCAGTGCACTTAGTGCTTTGAACGCGCAGGTAAGCATGGAAGATTTTGCACATAAAGAAAGGAGGCGTAAGACCCTCTTTTAACAAGGTAAGTAGTTAATTAAGTATTATTTTGAATTTTTTTCAACAGGTATATCTTTTTTAGAGACTTTAAAGAAAGGTAAGTTTATTTTTATAACTTTTTTAAAGATTTTAAATTTTTTCAAAAATTTAATTTTTTGTTTGAAGTGGTTAATTTAATAAACTATACTTATTTTATTAATGTGATGGTTTTAAAAAAAATTTTAATTGAGGTTTAGCTGTTCTTTTGAGGGGGTATAGATTCATAGCTTTCACAGCACTTGCTGTGAAAACTATGAATGAAAGATGGTGTGCTGCCATTGGCTCTAACTGAATCACGTGATCCCACAGCTCGCACGAATTAACTGCGCCTGTGGGATACGGAAGCACTGCACAGCTGCTGTCTAGAAAATCAAGTTCGTGCGAGCTCGGAATGAAAAGGCAGGCGTGCAGTGAGATATCGCGGGGAAGCCTTACCCCGGCACGAAGGCTCCGTCATTAATTTCTGGGCCATTAGCGTGTAAAGTTAAGGCACATGGGATTGGGGGCAAGGTATTGACTTGGATAGAGAACTGGTTGGCAGACAGAAGGCAAAGAGTTGGAATAAACGAGTCTTTTTCCGAGTGGCAGGCAGTGACTAGTGGGGTACCGCAGGGATCGGTCCTAGGACCCCAGCTATTCACAATGGCCCAAAAATTCGTGAGGAAGCCTTCGTGCGAGGGTAAGGCTTCCCCGCGATCTCTCACTGCGCGTTGGCTTTTTCAGTTCCAGCTCGCACGAACTTGATGTTCTGGACAGCTGCTGTGCTGGGCTTGCGTATCCCACAGGCGTAGTTAATTCGTGCGAGCTGTGGGATCACGTGACTCAGTTAGAGCCAATGGCAGCACACCATCTTCCATTCATAACTTTCACATAAGTGCTGTGAAAGCTATGAATACTATAGCCCCCCAAAATAACAGCTAAACCTCAATTAAATTAAAAAAAAAACCATCACATTAATAAAATAAGTATAGTTAAATAAATTAACCATTTTAAATAAAAAATTAAATTTTTGAAAAAATTTAAAATCTTTTAAAAAGTTATAAAAATAAACTTACCTGTCTTTAAAGTCTCTAAAAAAGATATACCTGTTAAAAAAATTCAAAATAATACTTAATTCACTACTTACCTTGTTAAAAGTGGGTCTTACTCCTCCTTTTTTTATGTGTAAAATCTTCCGTACTTACCTGCGCGTTGAAACCACTAAGTGCACTGCATGCGCGCAGCCTGTAGCGCGCACGCGGTTCAGCTAGGAACCGCCCCCTTTTCCATTCACCAAGTGCCAGTTTTCAGCGCATGCGCGGTGCATGCAGAAAACCGGCAATTGGAGACAGAATACGCGAGAGTACGCAGTGCGTACTCTCGCGTAGCGGCACTAATTTTTGGGCCAATATATATTAATGATCTAGACGAGGGAACTAGATGTAATATCTCCAAGTTTGCAGACGACACAAAGCTGGGTGGGCGTGTGTGCTGTGAGGAGGATGCCGAAAAACTCCAGTATGATTTGGACAGGTTAGGTGATTGGGCAGAATCATGGCAGATGCATTATAATGTGGATAAATGCGAGGTTATCCACTTTGGTGTCAAAAACGGGAAGGCAGATTATTATCTGAATGGCAATAGATTGGGAGAAGGGGAAGTGCAACGAGACCTGGGTGTCCTTGTGCACCAGTCGCTGAAGGTAAGCATGCAGGTGCAGCAGGCGGTTAAGAAGGCAAATGGTATGTTGGCCTTCATAGCGAGAGGGTTCGAATACAGGAACAAGGATGTCTTGCTGCAGTTGTACAGGGCCTTGGTGAGACCACACCTTGAGTATTGTGTGCAGTTTTGGTCGCCTTATCTGAGGAAGGATGTTCTTGCCATGGAGGGAGTGCAGCGAAGATTCACCAGACTGATACCTGGGATGGCAGGAATGACGTATGAGGAGAGATTGGGTCGATTGGGCTTATACTTGCTGGAGTTTAGAAGAATGAGAGGGGATGTCATTGAAACTTATAAAATTGTAACAGGACTAGACAGACTAGATGCAGGAAGGATGTTCCCGATGGTCGGGGAGTCCAGAACCAGGGATCACAGTCTAAGGATAAGTGGTAAGCCATTTAGGACTGAGATGAGGAGGAATTGCTTCACCCAGAGAGTGGTGAACCTGTGGAATTCTCTACCACAGAAGGCAGTTGAGGCCAATTCATTAAATAGATTCAAGAAGGAGTTGGATATATTTCTTAAGGCTAAGGGGATCATGGGATATGGGGAGAAAGCAGGGACAGGGTACTGAGTTTCGTTGATCAGCCATGATCTCATTAAATGGCGGAACAGGCTCGAGGGGCCGAATGGCCTACTCCTGCTCCTATCTTCTATGTTTCTGTGTTTCTATGTTTCTATGTTACTCACACTCACACACACACTCACACACACACACTCACACTCACACACTCACACTCACACTCACACACACACTCACACACTCACACTCACACACTCACACACACACTCACACAGACACAAACTCAGACACACACACACTCACACACACACTCGCACACAGACACTCACACATACACTGACACACGCACACTCAAACACACTCACACACACACTCACACTCACATCATATACTCACACACTAACACTCACACATACTAACACGCATACTCTCACACACATTCACACACGTGCACTCACACACACTCACATCATACAATCACACACACGCACTCACACACACTCGCACTCACACACATTCACACTCACACACACACTTACATGCTCACACGGACACTTACACACACATTCTCCCACACACAGACACACTCATACACACACTCTCACACACACTGACACACACACTCACACTCATACACAGACACTCACGCAGACACTCACACACATACACTGACACACACTCACACACACTCACACATACTCACACTCACACTCAAACACACTCACACATATACACTCATGCACACACTCACACACACTCACACACAGACACTCTCTCACGCACACACTCACAGACTCACTCACTCACACTCACACTCAAACACACTCACACATATACACTCACACGCACACACACATTCACAAATACCTACACTCACTCACACACACACTCACACTCACATTCACACACAGTCACACATATACACTCACACTCACACATACTAACACACATACTCTCACACACACTCACACGCTCTCACACACACACACTCACACTTACACACTCACACACACACACATATACGCTCACTCACACTCACACGCACTCAGATACATACTCACATACACTCACATACTCACACACACTCACACACATTCACACACTCACACACACTCACACTCACATTCACACACACTCACACACACACTCACATTCACACTCACGCTCACACTCACACACACACATTCACACTCACACACACATATACATGCTCACATGCACACTTACACACACATTCTCACACACAGACACACTCTCACACACACTCTCACACACACACACACACTCACACAAACACACACACAGACACTCACACACATACACTCACACACACACTCTCACCCACAAACTCACATACACACACTCACACAAACACACACACTCTCACCCACAAACTCACACACACACACACACTCACACTCACACAAACACACACACAGACACTCACACACTCACACACACACTCACACTCACACACTCACACACACACATATACACTCACTCACTCGCACACACTCTCAGACACACTCTCACATACACACACACTCACACACACTCCTATCATACACTCACACACACTCACACTCACGCACATTCACACACTCACACTCACATTCACACACACTCACACATATACAGTCACTCACACACACAATCACACACACACTCACATTCACACTCACGCACACATATACATGCTCACATGCACACTTACACACACATTCTCACACACAGACACACTCTCACACACACTCTCACACACACACACACACTCACACTCACACAAACGCACACACTCTCACACACACACACACACACATTCACACTCACACACACATATACATGCTCACATGCACACTTACACACACATTCTCACACACAGACACACTCTCACACACACTCTCACACACACACTCACACTCACACAAACACACACACAGACACTCACACACACACTCACACACACACTCTCACCCACAAAATCACACACACACACTCACACAAACACACACACTCTCACCCACAAACTCACACACACACACACTCACACTCACACAAACACACACACAGACACTCACACACTCACACACACACTCACACTCACACACTCACACACACACGCATACACTCACTCACTCGCACACACTCTCAGACACACACTCACATACACACACACTCACACACACTCCTATCATACACTCACACTCACGCTCATTCACACACTCACACTCACATTCACACACACTCACACATATACACTCACTCACACACACAATCACACACACACACATTCACACTCACGCACACATATACATGCTCACATGCACACTTACACACACATTCTCACACACAGACACACTCTCACACACACTCTCACACACACACACTCACACTCACACAAACGCACACACTCTCACACACACTCTCACACACTCACACACACACTTTCACCCACAAACTCACACACGCACACACTCACACAAACACACACACTCTCACCCACAAACTCACACACGCACACACTCACACAAACACACACACTCTCACCCACAATCTCACACACACACACACACTCACACAAACACACACACAGACACTCACACTCACACACTCACACACACACTCACACTCACACACTCACACACACACACATATACACTCACTCACTCGCACACACTCTCAGACACACACTCACATACACACACACTCACACACACTCCTATCATACACTCACACACACTCACACTCACGCACATTCACACACTCACACTCACATTCACACACACTCACACATATACACTCACTCACACACACAATCACACACACACTCACATTCACACTCACGCACACACTCGCACACACTCATTCACACTCACACACACATACATGCTCACATGCGCACTTACACACACATTCTCACACACACAGACACACTCACACACACACTCTCACACACACTCACACTCACACTCACACTAACACACACACTCACACACGCTCACACACTCACACACTCACCCACACATATTCACTCACTCACACTCACACACACTCACAGATACACACTCACATACACACACTCACACACACTCATATCATACACTCACACACACTCACACACTCACGCATACACACTCACACTCACACACTCACACACACACACACACACTCACACTCACACACTCACGCACACACTCACACTCACACAAATACACATACAGACACTCACGCACACACACTCACACACACGCTCACCCACAAACTCACACACACACACTCACATTCACACTAACACACAAACTCACACTCACACACTCTCACACTCACACTCACACACTCACACACTCACCCACACATATTCACTCACTCACACTCACACACTCATGCACACACACTTACACTCACACACTCACAGACACTTACACACACACTCACACTCACATACTCACTCACACACATTCACACACTCACACTCACATTCACACACACGCACACATATACACTCACTCACACACACACTCACACACAAAATCACACACACACTCACATTCACACTCATGTACACACTCACACACACTCACACACAGACACAGACACACTCACACACTCACATTCACACTCATGCACACACTCACACAAACACACACACAGACACTCACGCACACACACTCAAACACACACACACACACACTCGCACACACTCACATCATACACTCACACACACTCACACTCACACATACAATCACACACACTCACTCACAGTCACACACACTCACACTTACACAATCAAACTCACACACACTCACAGACAAATACAGCTCGATTTTGCCAGACCCGAGGAGGCGGGATTGGAGGTGTGTGAGGTGTTAAAATCTCAAAAAATGGCGGGCGGCTCTGATCCCGCCTCCAGCCCGCCTCCAAGCAATTTTCCCAAAATCGGGGTTTCAGACCCTGTTTCCATCCCGCCTCCAAGAGGTGGGATAGGCCCTTAAGGCCCTTAACAGCCACTTAAGTGCCTCTATAATCCCATTTTGAGAGGCCTTTCTGATTTTAACACATTTCCCCCGTGCTGCATGTCTCCTCTGGAACACGCCAGTTAATCCTGGCGGCCTCACAAGTGGATTGCTTACTAACAGCTGCAGCTCCACCATTAAAAAGGAGTTTTCACCAATGATCATTTGCAGGTGGCAGAACTTTGTTGTCTCAGGTCTGGGGGAACTTTTAGCAGGCATACTCATTGTTCTGGAAGTTTGGAGCCTGACACCCATCTCCAGTGTGACCTCCTGGGAAACCCCTCTCCCCACCTTGACTGAGCGCTTCCTCAACTGAGGTATATACCAGAAGCATGGGAACCATTTATTTCCTTTCCTCCTGGACATCAGATTCGGACGAAGACCAGCCGCGGCAGCAGCAGAAACATGAACAACAGCAGCACCAACAGCAGTAGCAACAACAGGAGCGCCAAGCTGCTGCTCACCCACCTGAAGATGCACAGGCCAGAAGGCGCCAGCGCACGACCACATTGCTGCCCGGGATGCAAGGGACGCACTCATGTTGGCCAGATTTGCTTAGCCTGCACAATCAAACACTTTTCTCTCGTACTTTCTTACCAGAGCATCGACAATGGCCAAGAACCTGCGGATTCCTATCACTCTGACTACCATACTGACAATTGTAAGTTGCTTTAAGCCCTCAGTGTGAAAGTCCCATTTGCGAAATGACACAGGCCACAACTCCAACAATTTGCCATCAAATCTGTTTATGATACCATGACAAGGATGGCTGGTCCAAATACAATACATCACAGCACCCAAGTGACTACCCTTGTGACTACTTGTGCATTATCTTCCTCTTACATGTGCTCCTACGTAATGCTTCCCCTGTGGCTTCAGCAGATGTGGAGGCCCCTTGCTCACTTTCTTGCTGCTCCTGTCTCGACACCTTTGGCGGGCGTCCTCTGGGGTTGCGAGCCTGTGAGGGCTCGGCAAAAGTCTGCTGCTCCTGCAGCTGTGCAGGGGATGAGACGCCCATCTCAGTTGGGTGGGGACTCTGGTGGGACTCTGACCGAGGGCTTTGCAGTGGCATGGTCGTGTGAGCGCTTGGAGAGGTGCCCCCACTTCCTTGTTCTCTGCCACCAACATCCCTCTCATGGGTCAGCCCCACTTCAGAACTAGCAAGTGGCTTGACAGCACCTTGCTGCACTTCAGGGGGGCCATGAGGACCTGTTTCTGTACTGGAAGTCCTACTCCTGAGGACTTCCATGAAGGTCTGGTTTCTATGCTCAATAGCTGACCATCGCTCCTCAAGAGATGTCATTCTATTCTGAACAATGACCATGTTTTCAAGACACTGGCGACTAAGCTCCTCCATGGCCGTAGCCATCCTCTCCTCTACTGTAGCCAGCCTTACCACGGAGGTTGCCATCCTTTCCACGGAGGTAGCCATCCTTTCCGTGGTGATGCGTTCATGCGCCAATGCCTCCACAAAGGCACTGCTCATGTTCACGATGGACTCCTCCATTCGCTCCACTCGCAGCGACCCTGGAGACAAAACCTGCCAGAGACTCCTGCACCTGTTCCTGGAGTTCCAGCTCTTCTTCTGGATGGACCCGGAGGCACAGGGTCGACATGCAGCTGAGCCGAGCTGGCAGAGTCCTGCGCCCTCCAACGAGGACTCTCCACTGCTGTACCTGTCTCCACCATCTGCTGATGCTCACTTGTGAGCTGTGATACACCAGATGACAACACAACACTATCTCGCGCAGTTACCACCAAGGTGTGAGTGTCTGCGCTGGTGCTGGGTGCGCTGAATTCTGCTGACGCTGCGCCCTCAGAGGTTGCAGCTTCCTCAGAGGAGTCTGGAAGCTCAGGCTGTTCCTCCTGGACAGTGGGGACGGGGCTTTCGATGGTCCTGTGCGGGAGTAAAGGAAAGAGTTAGAGATGTGAGGTCAAGGTTACATGCACATTGAATATTGCAGATGATCATAAGTCACACACTCACACACACTCACACACACACATACACTCACACACACTCACACACACTCACACTCTCTCACACACACTCACACTCTCATAAATACACTCACACACACACTCACACTCTCCCACACACATTCACACATACACACACACACACATACACTCACACACACTCACACTCTCACACACTCACACATAGAAACATAGAAACATAGAAAATAGGTACAGGAGTAGACCATTCGGTCCTTCGAGCCTGCACCGCCATTCAATGCGTTCATGGCTGAACATGCTACCTCAGTACCCCATTCCTGCTTTCTCGCCATACCCCTTGATCCCCCTAGTTGTGAGTGTTATATCTAACTCCCTTTTGAATATATTTAGCGAACTGGCCTCAACAACCTTCTGTGGAAGAGAATTCCATAGATTCACCACTCTCTGGGTGAAGAAGTTCCTCCTCAGCTCAGTCTTAAATGGCTTCCCCTTAATCCTTAGACTGTGACCCCTGGTTCTAGTTTTCCCTAACATTGGGAACATTCTGCCCGCATCTAATTTGTCTAAACCAGTCAGGATTTTAAATGTCTCTATAAGATCCCCCCTCATTCTTCTGAACTCCAGAGGATACAAGTTCAGTTGACCCAATCTTTCTTGATATGTCAGTCCGGCCATCCCAGGAATCAATCTAGTGAACCTTCGCTGCACTCCCTCAATAGCAAGAATGTCCTTCCTTAAGTTAGGAGACCAAAACTGCGCACAATACTCCAGGTGTGGCCTCACCAAGGCCCTGTACAACTGCAGCATCACCTCCCTACTCCTGTACTCAAATCCCCTTGCTATGAAGGCCATCATTCCGTTTGCTTTCTTGACTGCCTGCTGCACTTGCATTCCCACCTTCAGTGACTGATGTACCATGACGCCCAGGTCTCGTTGCACCTCCCCTTTCCCTAATCTGCCACCATTCAGGTAATAGTCCGCCTCTCTATTTTTACCACCAAAGTGGATAACCTCACATTTATCCACATTGTACTTCATCTGCCATACATTTGCCCATTCACCCAACCTGTCCAAGTCACTCTGTAGCCTCCTAGCATCCTCCTCATTGTTCACACTGCCTCCCAATTTAGTGTCATCCGCAAATTTGGAGATATTACATTTAATCCCTTCGTCCAAATCATTAATATATAATGTAAACAGCTGGGGTCCCAGCACTGAACCCTGCGGTACCCCGCTGGTCACTGCCTGCCATTCTGAAAAGTACCCATTTACTCCTACTCTTTGTTTCCTGTGTGCCAACCAGTTCTCAATCCACGTCAACACATTACCCCCAATCCCATGTGCTTTAACTTTGCTCACCAATCTCTTGTGTGGGACCTTGTCGAAGGCCTTCTGAAAGTCCAAATACACCACATCTACTGGTTCCCCCCTGTCCACCCTATTGGAAACATCCTCAAAAAATTCCAGAAGATTTGTCAAGCATGATTTCCCTTTCACAAATCCATGCTGACTTGGACCTATCATGTCGCCACTTTCCAAATGGTCTGTTATGACATCTTTAATAATTGCTTCCATCATTTTACCCACGACCGATGTCAGGCTGACCGGTCTATAATTCCCTGCTTTCTCCCTCCCTCCTTTTTTAAAAAGAGGGGTTACATTGGCCACCCTCCACTCCATCGGAACTGATCCAGAGTCTAAGGAATGTTGGAAAATGATCGTCAATGCATCCACTATTTCCAAGGCCACCTCCTTAAGTACTCTGGGATGCAGACCATCAGGCCCCGGGGATTTTTCAGCCTTCAGTCCCATCAATTTCCCCAATACCTTTTCCCGACTAATAAGGATTTCCCTCAGCTCCTCCCTCTTACCAGATCCTCTGACCCCTTTTATTTCCGGCAGGTTGTGTGTGTCCTCCACAGTAAACACCGAACCAAAGTACTTGTTCAATTGATCTGCCATTTCCTTGTTCCCCATTACGACTTGCCCTGTTTCCGACTGCAGGGGTCCTACGTTTGTTTTTACTAACCTCTTTCTTTTTACATATTTATAGAAGCTTTTGCAGTCCATTTTAATGTTCTCTGCAAGGTTCCTTTCATATTTTATTTTCCCTGCCCTAATCAAACCCTTCGTCCTCCTTTGCTGAGTTTTGAAGTTCTCCCAGTCCCCGGGTTTGCTGCTACTTCTGGCCAATTTGTATGCAACTTCCTTGGTTTTAATACTATCCCTGATTTCCCTTGTTAGCCATGGTTGAGCCACCTTCCCTTTTTTATTTTTACGCCAGACCGGGATGTACAATTGTTGTAGTTCATCCATGCGATCTCTAAATGTCTGCCATTGCCCTTCCACTGATAGCCCCTTAAATATCGCTTGCCAATTTAACCTCGCCAATTCACGCCTCATACCATCAAAGTTGCCCTTATTTAAGTTCTGGACCATGGTCTCTGACTTAACTGTTTCCTTCTCCATCCTAATGTAGAACTCCACCATACTATGGTCACTCTTCCCCAGGGGGCCTCGTACCACAAGATTGCTGATTAGTCCTTCCTCATTACACAACACCCAGTCCAGGATGGCCTCCCCTCGAGTTGGTTCCTCAACATATTGGTTTAGGAAACCATCCCTTAAACACACATACACTCACACACACACACACACTCACACTCACACACACACACTCACACTCACACTCTCTCACACACACTCACACTCTCATAAATACACTCACACACACACTCACACTCTCCCACACACATTCACACATACACACACACACACATACACTCACACACACTCACACTCTCACACACTCACACACATACACTCACACACACACACACACTCACACTCACACACACACACTCACACTCTCATACATACACTCACACACACACTCACACATACACACACACACATACACTCGCACACTCACACACTCTCTCACCCAAACACACACACACAGTATCTGTTTCAGCTGAAATGTGATCATTTTACTTGATATATGAATACTGTAAAGTGGAGTAAGCAGGTGAGCAGATGTCTGTAATTAAAAGCAACAAATGAATGATGTCAGAAGGTGAAAACTACAGACTCATTCCAATATCGGGTTCTATCGGGAGTGTAGAAATGAAAGGACTATTTCAAAGACAGCATTGGACTGACTGCAAACAGCGACGACAGCACAAGTGGCCAGTAACACCCACAACCAGCAGCAGGAGTTCCATGTCTCTTTACATTAACAAAGGGATATTGTTAATGGACTGCAGGGCTCGGGAAGGTTACTGAAAATAGCTCGCACAACCGGCTGCTGCACCCGCAGGCTTGGCTTCAGTCTTCAGCTGGTTGGTGTGATTATCTTCCGCACTTCTCAGTCCCAGTGCTTCCCCTAATAATTGACACACACGCCAGGGTTAGTGTGGCATGAGGTGGCGGGGAATGCTTCATGAACCCTGACCACAGCACATTCATTGACAAACATGCTGTAACATCAGAACAGAAGAAATAGGAGCAGAAGCAGGCCATTCGGCCCCTCGAGCCTGCCCCGCCATTTCATGAGATCATGGCTGATCTGATCTTGGTCTCAACTCCACTTTCCTGCCCGCTCCCCATAACCCTTGACTCCCTGTTGCTCAAAAATCTCCCTCAGCCTTTACACACATTCCCAACTCATGGTTTTATTGGCCCTGTTTCTTGTTCCAATACTGTCAGACTATGTGACAGTTAATACACATCATAGCCCGTGCCTACTGCCTGAAAGCATTACCCTCCTTAGTCCCGTTCCCTGTTCCCTGTGTCTTTTTTAAAAAAAAATTCAAGTATTTATCCATTTTACATTTAAAAGTTATTATGTATTTGTGTGTCAGCCAATAGCTCAGTTGGTAGCAGTCTCGCCTTTGAGTCAGAAGGTTGTGGGTTTAAGTCCCACTCCAGAGAATTGAGCACAAAAATCTAGGCTGACACTCCAGTGCAGTACTGAGGGAGCGCCGCACTGTCGGAGGGGCAGTACTGAGGGAGCGCCGCACTGTCGGAGGGTCAGTACTGAGGGAGCGCCGCACTGTCGGAGGGTCAGTTCTGAGGGAGCGCCGCACTGTCGGAGGGTCAGTACTGAGGGAGTGCTGCACTGTCGGAGGGGCAGTACTGAGGGAGTGCTGCACTGTCGGCGGGGCAGTACTGAGGGAGCGCTGCACTGTCGGAGGGGCAGTACTGAGGGAGCGCTGCACTGTCGGAGGGGCAGTACTGAGGGAGCGCCGCACTGTCGGAGGGTCAGTACTGAGGGAGCGCCGCACTGTCGGAGGGTCAGTACTGAGGGAGCGCCGCACTGTCGGAGGGGCAGTACTGAGGGAGCGCCGCACTGTCGGAGGGGCAGTACTGAGGGAGCGCCGCACTGTCGGAGGGGCAGTACTGAGGGAGCGCCGCACTGTCGGAGGGTCAGTACTGAGGGAGCGCTGCACTGTCGGAGGGGCAGTACTGAGGGAGCGCTGCACTGTCAGAGGGACAGTACTGAGGGAGCGCTGCACTGTCAGAGGGACAGTACTGAGGGAGCGCTGCACTGTCGGAGGGGCAGTACTGAGGGAGCGCCGCACTGTCGGAGGGGCAGTACTGAGGGAGCGCCGCACTGTCGGAGGGGCAGTACTGAGGGAGCGCCGCACTGTCGGAGGGGCAGTACTGAGGGAGCGGTGCACTGTTGGAGGGGCAGTACTGAGGGAGCGGTGCACTGTCGGAGGGGCAGTACTGAGGGAGTGCTGCACTGTCGGAGGATCCATCTTTCAGATGAGACGTTAAACTGCGGCACTGTCTGCTCTCTCAGGTGGACGTAAAATATCCCACGGCACTATTTCGAAGAAGAGCAGGGGAGTTCTCCCCGGTGTCCTGGGGCCAATATTTATCCTTCAACCAACATCACTACAACAGATTATCTGGTCATTATCACATTGCTGTTTGTGGGAGCTTGCTGTGCACATATTGACTGCCGCGTTTCCCACATTACAACAGTGACTAGACTTCAAAAAGTACTTCACTGGCTGTGAAGCGCTTTGGGACGTCCGGTGGTCATGAAAGGCGCTGGAGAGATGCGAGTCTTTCTTTCTTTCCACCAATGTTTCTGGTCGGGCATTCCATGTCCCAACAACATTCTACAGAGCAAAGAATTCTCCCCTTGTCCTTTCGCTGATGATCCTAAATTCTGTTCTCATTGTTGACACGCTGACCAGAGCAATTCACTTTTTCCGATTTACTTTATCCAAACGCCTCATAACTTTAAGCATCAGGAGGAATTTCTTCACTCAGAGGGAGGTGAATCGTTGGAATTCTCCGCCCCAGAGGGCTGTGGAGGCTCAGTCGTTGAGTATATTCAAGGCTGAGATCGATAGATTTTTGAATATTAAGGGAATCAATGGATATGGGGATAGTGCAGGAAAGTGGAGATGAGGTAGAAGATCAGCCATGATCTTATTGAATGGTGGAGCAGGCTCGAGGGGCCGAATGGCCGACTCCTGCTCCTAACTCTTATGTTCTTATCTCTTGCCCTTGTCTGCTCGAATGAAAAGAGTCCCAGTTTTTCTAGTGTCTCCTCATAACTAAAACAGCTCATCCTTTAATTAATGATCATTCCGCCTACAATCGACAGGCTTTGAAAAGCCCAGCTTGCTGCTTCCTGGGTTACCTTGTCTCCTGTCCTCCTGTTTTCGAGCTTGGTGCTGCCCTATACTCTGGGTTTGGATCCTTCACCCAGGTGACTCACTTTTATAAAAAAAAGGTACTTAGAACATTATAAAAACAATTTCTATTTATTTTTGTATTTTTTTTCTCATTCTTCACCCACAAGGCTTCCTGCTCGATCCTGTGGCTTTTGTGCTACAGCTCTCATAACGTGCTCACATGCTGTCCTATTGGCTCACTGGATTAATGCACTGCCCTGTATCGAAAGAAGGGGGACATAGATTTAAAGTAATTGATAGAAGGATTAGAGGGGATTTGAGGAGAAATGTCTTCACCCGAGAGGTGGTGGAGTCTGGAACTCACTGCCTGAAAGGGTGGTAGAGGCAGGAAACCCTCATCACATTTAAACATGTACTTGGATATTCACTTGAAGTGCCGTAACCTACAGGGCTACGGACCAAGAGCTGGAATGTGGGATTAGGCTGGAGAGCTCTTTGTCGGCCGGCACAGACAAGATGGGCCGAATGGCCTCCTTCTGTGCTGTAAATTTCTGTGATTCTATGATATGATTCTTTGGGGGAGAAATTCGGTATCGGCCATTTTGGGGCTAATATCGGCCGGAGCGCAAAGTTTAGCGTCCGGCGCTAATTATCGCCTCCGACTGCAAAATTCGCCTCTATCGCCCCTGGAGGTGATTTGAGCGCTAAATCAGGCGCTACACACCTCTCTTAAGGTGCAAACGTCAGGGGAGCGAGGCGCTACCTCAGAACGCTACCGACGCTCAGGCGATGTCCGTTACCATGGAAGCCAGACAGACTGGCGCCGTCCAGTTCTTAAAGGGGAGGGGCCATCTTGCTGGCCAGCCACACCCTGCTCATTGCAGCCTTGAATCTCGACCTGGAGAGACCTCAAAAGCAATTGTTTTGGAAGCACGAATGGATAGACCCAGGGAAAGAGTGCGGTGCTTTGGAACCTCCAAAGTGGTGCCGAGGGCCAAAACTCCTTAGGACAGCGTTAAAACCAAAAATTTTGCCGACAAGAAAAGGCAGGAAGCGCCCGCCTTTAAATAGCGCTCCCCCAGCCCCTTCCCGACTTGAAAACGTTCCCCCTCTACCTGTCGTTCCTAGCGGCAGGCGCAAAGGCAGGGGGCGCCACTCAATATCCGGTCTGGGGCGCTACCGGGGCGTTGCACGCTTGACTGATGTCATGGTCTGTGGGCGCAGGAGATTGTGGCGGTAGTGCTTAGCGCCGCCGCGAAACGACTGGTCAATTTCACGAGCGGCGCTAAAATCGCCGCACCCAGGCGCTAAGTTCCTAGCGCCCCGTTAGCGCCCCCCGGAGGCGCTAACAGGAGGCGATAAGCAACCAAATTTCTCCCCCATGACTTGTATTTCTCCAGCGCCTTTCATGACCTCAGGATGTCCCAAAGCGCTTTACAGTCAATGAGGTATTTTTGAAGTGTAGTCACTGTTGTAATGTAGGAAATGTGGCAGCCAACTTATGCACAGCAAGCTCCCACAAACAGCAATGTGATAATGACCAGATCATCTGTTTTTAGTGATGTTGGTTGAGGGATAAATATTGGCCCCAGGACACTGGAGAGAACTCCCCTGCTCTTCTTCGAAATCGTTCCACAGGATCTTTTACATCCACCTGAGAGAGCAGACTGGGCCTCAGTTTAACGTCTCATCTGAAAGACGTAAAGGACTGAGCCATAAAGTGCAGGAAAGTTGCAGGTTTGGTCCCTGCTCTGTACGGCTGATCACTGCTATGGTACTGGTCGGAGCTACAGTCAGTCTCAGCACATCCTGGAGTAGAGAGAGGAATAACTCAGCCAGGGCTCTCGCTCCCATCATTGTCCAGTGACCCCTGCTGTAAAGAGTCTGCGTGTGTGTCTTTCTCTGTCACTCTGAGTGCGTGGATGTGTGTATTATTTCTGTCTCTGTGTGCGTGTATGTGTCTGGTTATGTGCCTGTGTATAAGGGTGTGTGAGTATGTCTGTGTGTGTGCGTGAATCTGTGTGTGTCTGGCTATGTGTCTGTGTGTGTGCGTCAATCTGTGCGTGTCTGGCTATGTGTCTGTGTGTGTGCGTGAATCTGCATGTCTGGCTATATGTCTGTGTGTGTGCGTCAATCTGTGCGTGTCTGGCTATGTGTCTGTGTGTGTGCGTGTACACAGTAGAACAAATCTATACACACACGGTAAAAGCAATCTTGAAGACCGCACTATTAGAAAGAGCTCTCAGCAGTAATGAGCACCTAATGTCTGTTTCAGCACTGTTTCTGACCCGAGTTTATTTGGAGCACACCTGTTTACAATTACCTGGCACCTGTCCAGAGGTGACTGGCGATGGTCGGATCCAGTGGACTGTTTATAATAAAGAGACTACCTGCTTCCTTGTATACAATGGTACCAGACCTCTCGAATGTCCCAATTTAATTGCACCATCCTGAATTTGTGGGCTAAGCATTTCTGAATTTATTAAATGCCGCTCATCCCTCCTCCGATCTCCCTCCCAAAAAAAGTTCCAGTGTGCCTCCCCCTCCTGATCACCCAACCAGCTTAACAGTTTGTGTGGTTGGCAGTTAGCAAGGGGTGAAGTTCTCTTTCTTGAGCCTTCTCTACCACGGTCAGGGTGGCAGTAGATTGGTCTGAAAATATCTCAAATGGCACCAACCCATTGATCCACATTCTGATATCGCCCCAAGGATCGGTCGATTACAAGGCCGATAAAGAGTGTTCGGGCATGGTTAACAATTTCCCTGTGTTGTAATCGCAGTATCTGTGTGTCCCTGTGGTAGCAGCAAGCTACATTACAACAGTGACCACACTTCAAAAAGCTCTTCATTGGCTGTAAAGCGCTTTGGGACGACCCGTAGCAGTGAAAGCCGCTATAGAAATGCAAACCTTTCTTTTTTTCAAGCAAATCCAACACTGCATTTGTCGGCTGCAGTCTCTGTTTATAACTGTTTCTGGAGGTGTTTGCATTTTCTGGCGATAGTCTATCTTCATATGTCACTCAATATTTATGGGCATCAGTCTATCTTTATATATAAGAACATATTGGGGCAGAAATTCGGGTCTCCACGGGTGAGTACACGCTGTGTACTCACCCGTAGGGCCACCGGAAGTGCCGGTTTCGCGCATGCACAGGAAACCGGAACTTCCGGTCTCGTGAAAGAAGGGGTTCAAGGGTCAACCGCGTGTGCCGGAGAGGCAGCGCGTACGCAGCGAACTTCATTTTTTTTTTACAGGTTTTGGAGTGAGGGTAAGTACAGAGAAGCTGCGCGGGAAAAAAGGAGGCGCAAGGCCTGCTTTTAACAAGGTAAGTGGTGAATTAGGTACAATTTAAACATTTTTTCAACATGTTTATCTTTTTTACATACTTTAAAGAAAGGTAAGTTTATTTTTAGCACCGTTAAAAAGTGTAATTAATTTTTTCAAAAATTTTAATTTTTGTTTAAAGTAGTTAATTTATGTAATTTATAGTTATTTTAAAAATGTGATGTTTTAAAAAAATTTATTTGAAGTTTTAAGTGTGGTTTTGGGTCCGATCTCTATTCATAGATTTGACAGGTCTTCCTGTCAAAATCTATGAATGAAGATTCCCTGCTCCAATTGGCGCTCCATGGCCCACGTGATCCCAGGGGACGCTTCGAACTAACTGCGCCCCTGGGATACGCAAGCACTGCGCGCCGGCAGCTGCATGAGGCCCAGGAGCCGAATTCCATGCGGGCCCGAAGCACAACGGCAGGCGCGGTAGGTAAGTACGCGCGCAATCCTTGCACCCGCGGGAAGCCGGAGAGCCTGAATTTCAGAAATAGGAGCAGGAGCAGGTCATTTGGCCCCTCGAGCCTGCCTCGCCATTCAATAAGATCATGGCTGATCTGGTCTTGGCCTCAACTCCACTTTCCTGCCCACTCCCCATAACCCTCGACTCCCTTATCATTCAAAAATCTGTCAATCTCCACCTTGAATATATTCAATGACCCAGCCTCCACAGCTCTCTGGGGAAGAGAATTCCAAAGATTCACGATCCTCTGAGAGAAGAAATTCCTCCTCATCTCCATCTTAAATGGGCGACCCCTTATTCTGAAACTATGCCCCCTAGCTCTAGATACCCCCACTAGGAGAATCATCCTCTCAGCATCTACCCTGTCAAGCCCCCCTCAGAATCTTATACGTTTGAATAAGATCCTCTCTCATTGTTCTAAACTCCAATGAGTATAGGCCCAACCTGCTCAACCTTTCTTCATAAGACAACCCCTTCATCCCAGGAATCAACCTAGTGAACCTTCTCTGAACTGCCTCCAATGCAAGTATATCCCTCCTTAAATAAGGAGACCAAAACTGTATGCAATACTCCAGGTGTAGTCTCGCCAACGCCCTGTACAGTTGTAGCAAGACTTCCCTACTTTTATACTCCATCCCCCTTGCAATAAAGGCCAACATTACATTTGTCTTCCTAATTACTTGCTGTACCTTCATGTTAACTTTTTTGTGTTTCATGTACAAGGACACCCAGATCCCTCTGTACCGCAGCATTTTGTAGTCTCTCGCTATTTAAATAATAATTTGCTTTTTTATTTTTCCTACCAAAGTGGATAACCTCACATTTTCCCACATTATACTCTATCTGCCAGATTTTTGCCCAGACATTTTACGGCGGCGCTAAATGCTACCGCCACGATCTCCTGTGCCCGCATATTGAGTGGCGCCCCCTGCCTTTCTGCCTGCTGCTAGCAACGACAGGTAGAGGGGAACGTTTTGCAGTCGGGTAGGGGCTGGGGGAGCGCTATTTAAAGGCGGCCGCTTCCTGCCTTTTTTTGTCGGTGACATTTTTGCACCACGCATTCTGAGAGAGAGAGAGAGACTTCTGGAGAGATTCATCGCTGTGTGAAGGAGTTTTGGGTACTGAGCAGCACTTTGCAGGTTCATTTTGATTTGACCTTCCTTGCATCGATTTAGAAGAGATTATGGGGGCTGCACTGATTCGGGGCGTTGTCCTGCAGCTGGAGAATCGGAGGCATCAGAGACACAGAGAGAGAGTGGCAAACATGGCCAGAGGGAGGAGGGCCAACAGGCCTCTGCACAGGAGACCTTACCCTCCCAGGTTATTCTGGGAGCAATTCTCCTACATTAATTTGTCTGAGGAGCTGTGTTTGCGAAGGCTGCGCATCAGCAAGGAGGTGGTGACTGAGCTCTGCCACCTGCTGCAACTAGATCTGCAGCCTCAACTGAGGACCAGGACGTCTCTGTCGGTGGCAGTGAAGGTCTCAGTGGCTCTGAATTTTTATGCCAGCGGCTCCTTTCAAGCTTCTACTGGGGACATCGCCAATATCTCCCAGTTTGCGGTCCATTGCTGTATCCGTCAGGTCACAAATGCCCTCTATAAAAGGAGACGCCAGTACATCTCTTTCCGGATAACCCGGGCCAAACAGCATGAATGCGCATTGGGCTTTGCTAGGATAGCGGGCTTCCCCATGGTGCAGGGCGCCATTGACTGCACGCATGTGGCATGACAGGCACCGCATGAAAATGCAGAGGTATTCCGAAACCGCAAGGGCTACCACTCCTTAAATGTGCAGTTGGTCTGTGACCACACACAGCTCATACTCACCATCAATGTCCGCTATCCTGGCAGCAGCCACGATGCTTTCATCCTGCGCCAGGCTAGTGTGCCAGACCTTTTCCAGGCACCGCATCAGCCAAGTGGTTGGCTCCTCGGGGACAAGGGTTATCCACTCTGCACCTGGCTGATGACACCGCTCCGTAACCCCAACACCCCTGCTGAGCTGTGGTACAACGAGAGCCACCTCGCCACCAGGAACATAATTGAGCAGACAATCGGCGTGCTCAAGCAACGGTTCCGCTGTCTGGACCGCTCAGGAGGAGCCCTGCAGTACTCGCCTGAGCGAGTCTCCCTCTTCATAGTTGTGTGCTGCATGCTTCACAACCTGGCAATCCTCAGGACCCAGCCAATGCCACCAGGGATTGGTGCACCACCTGAGGAGGAGGAGGAGGAAGAGGAGGAGGAGAGAGGAGGAGGATGATCAGCAGCAGCACCAAGGTGGGAGGGAGGCCCACAATGTTGCCACTGCAAGGGCCGTCCGTCAACGGCTGATAACAAGCCACTTCTAGGCCCCTACTCAGAAGATGGCTTCTGACATGGAGAACAACATCATGGAAAGCAGCCCGCACCCGCTATAGCCGGCCAAAGCTGCAATGATTCCAAAGGCCAAAAATGTAAATTTTGAATACAACAACTTTTTAATTTAAGAAACTCTGTGTGTGTCATTTATTCAGGACAAACAATTAGAAACAAACACAACAAATCATGAATGAACAGAACTGGTTCTCACAAGCTGGTGAAAAACGCCAAAACAGTGAACAAATGTAATCAGACGAACCTCGACCTTTACTACAAACATTCCCACCATTTATTTAGACCTCCTACTGTTTGCCCTTCGGGGGTGATCTCCATCCCCTGCGCACTTCCCCCCTTCCCACCCTACTGCTCCTCTGTAATGGGGCCCCAGTGGCTGCAGCAAGGCTGGTGGAAGGCTGCTGAATGTCAGATGCTGAGACTACAGATGCCCTTGAAGGACGCCCTTGACCAGCTCTGGGCCTGGAGGCCCCGGCTGCAGACTGCACCAACTCTGCATGGGCGGCAGCAGTCTGGGCTGGCTGTGTTGTAGGTGTTGCAAGTGCAATGGGGAAGTGCCAGTGGTGGGAGCAGGAATGCTGTCATCCTGAGAGAGGACAGCACCTTCCTGCTCGAAAGGCACACTGGCACTCCCACGGGGCAGTACCTCAGCATCCGGAGCAATCTGTACAGATTGCTGGCCTGCTGCTGCACCATGAGAGCCCCGAGGGACTGTGGGTGACCCAGCGACGATGGCAGCAGTCAGTGCTTGCGTGACATCAATCTGAGATTGCATGAGAGCAATCTGAGATTAGACGGCAGCAGCCAGTGACTGAATTGCAGCACTAAGCCGTTGTGTTGCGTCGGCCTGTGCTGCAGCGGAGTGCTCCACACTCCTTGCCAGTCCATCAATGCTTTTGGACACCCTTGCCATTGCACCCATGAGCTCAGTGTGCATGTTCATGGCCTGGCTATTCATTTCCGCGATGACGCGCTCCTCCTCTGCGTCCAGTGCAGCAGGACTCGCTGGCCTACCCGCCCTCCGGGGAGATGGCCCCCGAGCTTCCCTACCTCCATGGCGTTGCTGCAGCCCGCTGGGTCCCGGAGCTTCGTCCTCATCAGACCCTTCCCCCCTGCTCCCCTCCAGGGAAGGCGTGGTCCCAGTGTGGGCATGGGCTCCCTCGGGAGACGCAGGCGCTGAGGTTCCGGCTTCCTCTTCCTCCTCGCCTGGGGCGTCGCTCCCACTGGTTGGTTGAGGGACAGGCTGGTCAGCTGGTGGTTCACTACCTGAAAGCAGGAGGTACAAGAGTGGCTTTAGCGTCAGAACAGTGGGGCAGGAAGGGAGCAAGGACTGGAGACATTTAGTAAGTTGGATTGAAAGTGTAAAAGGCTGGTGTTGTGAGGGCAAGTGGAATGAGAGAGGAGAGAAAGCTGATGAACTTACCATTGCTGTCCCCAAGGGGGTCGACCTCTCCAGCAGCCACGGCACCTATCACCTGGCTGGCAACGATCCTGTGCATGCGCGCCTCCAAATCGCTGAGGGTCTGCAGCTCAGCCGGCCCTCCTCCCGTCCGTTGCTGCTGGCGCCTGTTGTGAGATAGCTTGTCCTGCAAGAAAAAGGACAGCGTCTGAGTAAATGTGAAGCCATGTGCTTGCCTGATTTGCCTCCCATAGTTGAATAGCCCTTAATGTATGCAAGGTGTGGAATGTGCGTGTGTGTTTTATGAGATGGCCATAGGACTTGGATGAGTGTTGGGCATTTGGGGATTTTAAACCCTCTGGGCACAGAGTGAAGTTGGGATGGAGGGATGGAGAGGTATTGAAAAGCAGCCACTCACCCTGACCACCCGAGTGAGGTCGTTGAACTTCTTCCGACATTGTGTGTGGGTCCTGGGCACCAGGCTCCTGGAGGAGATGTGCTGAGCCACCTCCCTCCAGACTCTTCTGTATTCGCGGGGCAATGGCCTCCTCACACTCTGTGGGTAGAGCAGTGCCCTGTCACCGCTCCACAGCGCCAACCAGAGCCACCAAGGCCCGGTCGCTGAAGCGCTGAGCTCTTTCCCTGGGCCTCTCCATTGTTCTTTCCAGCAGAATTGATGTACAGGTCTCTCCAGGCCGAGATTCAAGGCTGCAATGAGCAGGGTGTGGCTGGACAGCAAGATCGACCCTCCCCTTTAAGAACTGGTTGGCGCGAGTCTGTCTGTGTTCCATTGCTAACTGCCATCACCTGAGCTTCGCCAGCGCTCTGAGGTAGCGCCTCGCTCCTCGGCGTTAGCGCCTTAAGAGAGGTGTGTAACGCCTGATTTAGCGCTCAAATCACCTCCAGGGGCGATAGAAGCCAAGTTTGCAGTCGGAGGTGATAATTAGCGCCAGGCGTTAAACTTTGCGCCCGGCCGATAATTGCGCCCCAAACGGGGCAATACCGAATTTCTCCCCCTTAAACTTAAATAAAGCCAATTACATAGGTATGAGGGGCGAGTAGGCTAAGGTAGATTGGAAAAATAGATTAAAAGGTATGGCGGTAGATAAGCAGTGGCTAGCATTTAAAGAGATATTTCATAAATCTCAACAAAAATACATTCCATTGAGAAACAAAAACTCCACGGGAAAAGTGATCCAGCTGTGGCTAACTAAAGAAGTTAAGGATAGCATTAGATTGAAAGAAGAAGCTTATAATATTGCAAAGAATAATAGTAAGTTGGGAGTTTCAGAAACCAGCAAAGGTTGACCAAAAAATTGATAAAAAGGGAAAAAATTCAATATGAGAGAAAACTAGCAACAAATATAAAAGCAGATTGTAAGAGTTTCTACAAGTATGTAAAAAGGAAAAGAGTAGCAAAAGTAAACGTTGGTCGCTTAGAGGCTGAGACAGGAGAAATTATTATGGGGAATAAGGAAATGGCAGAAACATTAAACAAATATTTTGTATCTGTCTTCACAGTAGAAGACACAAAAAGCATACCAAAAATAGTGGGGAACCAAGGGTCTAATGATGGTGAGGAACTTAACGTAATTAATGTAAGTAGAGAAAAAGTACTGGAGAAACTAATGGGACTAAAAGCTGACAAATCCCCTGGACCTGGGAAGATGGCACGGAGGCGGTTGGGGATGGGATGGGTACCCACCCCCAGATTCTGACATTTACCCGGCAGTCCCGCCTCCAAACCCGCCTCCCCAGGGCTGGCAAGATCGCGCCCATAGTGTTGCTAATTTCTGAGTTTGCAAGTTGTGAGATGTGAACTGCAAGTCTCCTGCTGGTTAAGTACCCTTGGCAGGAACTGCACTGCACAGTACCTGGGGGTCAGTGCTCGCGTTTCCACCGTCCACTCTTCTCCCTCCTGTCCTGAACGTGTTGACTCATGTCTGGAATTGGATTTTTGCTGCCGTGTTTAAGAATGTGCAATTTCTTCCCATGGGAACACCACCACCTCCAAGTTCCCCTCCAAGTCACACACCATCCTGACTTGGAAATATTCCTTCATCGTCGCTAGGTCAAAATCCTGGAACTCCCTCCCTAACAGCACTGTGGGAGCACCTTCACCACACAGACTGCAGCGGTTTGCGCCATTAGGAATCCCAGTGATCCGTCCTGTCATTCCACTGTGACAGGATATGCACCAGTTCCACGTTGGCAACAGTGCTTCTGAAGATGTTTGTGTCACTGCTGCCAACCCCAGTGTATTCCTCCACAGAAGAAGTGGTCGATCATTGGATAATTTGCTGGCATAATCTCAGGATAAGGGGTCGGCCATTTAGGACTGAGATGAGGAGGAATTTCTTCACTCAGAGGGTGGTGAATCTTTGGCATTCTCTACCCCAGAGTGCTGTGGATGCTCAGTCTTTGAGTATATTCAAGGCTGAGATCGATAGATTTTTGGACTCTAGGGGAATCAAGGGATATGGGGATAGTGCAGGAAAGTGGAGTTGAGGTCGATGATCAGCCATGATCTTGTTGAATGGCGGAGCAGGCTCGAGGGGCTGTATGGTATACTCCTGATCCTATTTTTCGATGTTTCTATGTTTCTATGTCCTCTTCGGAGTCCAGATCATCACTTGGCAGACTTGAATCGCACTGGCGGAACTCACACACACCCTGTGCCTACAACATGGCCTCATTTCTCTCGGTGTACTGGCAGCCACTGATGCACCAGGTCACCATCCATACCCAGGAGCAGGAACTCTGGCTTAAGGAGTCTCCTCTCGTGGCTCCGCTGCCTGGCTGTCGTTTGCCTTGTAAAGGGACTGGTCGAAGTTCAGGTTCCGCATAGAATCATAGAATCATAGGGGGAAAAATTCAGTTAGTTTGCGCCTCCAGTTAGCGCCTTAAGAGGGCGCTAATGGGGTGCAAAGCAACTAGCGCCTGGGTGCGGCGCCGCCCACACCTCCCGCGAAATTCAGCGGGAGGTTAGCGGCGGCGCGAACCTGGTAGCGCCCTGTGGCGCTGCGCCGCCGGCGATGACGTCATCGCCATGCGCAGCGCCCCGCTCGTGCTCCGGCCGTGATTTTCGGTAGCGCCCCTTGACTTACCGCCGGACGCAATGTCCGACGGGGTCAGGGAGGCCTACCTGCGGCCGGGGTGGCGCTAGTTAAAGGGGAGGTGGCGGGTGGCCATTTTTGTTGCTGGCCGCCTGCCAACACCTGCCCTCGTTGCTGTCCCCGGCCCCCGGGAAGCCCCCCCGCGGAGTGCCGGCTGCGCTCCAAGAGCCCGGCACTTCTCTTGAGTGCCAGGCTCTTTTGCCAGGCACTCCCGATCCCTGGGGGCCCAGCTGGGCCCCGGTTCGCGCTGCGCAAGGCCCCTCCCCTTTAAGAAGGGGAGGAAGGCCTGCAATACCGCAGTGCGACGTACCGCAGAGCGTGGCCCTGTGGCACTTAGCGCCACGATATTGACTCGCAGCGCCCCAAGAAGGATGCGGGGCGCTTCCAGTAGCACCCCGCTTCCCTCTTGGGGCGCAACCAGTCAATTTCCGGTGTGGGGGCGCTAATTTTTATGGGGCGCTAAAAGTAGCGCCCCGGCAAAGTTAGCGCCCCAAAGGGGGCGCGACTCAATTTTTCCCCCATAGAGTCATAGAGTCATAGGGCTGGATTTTGATACTGGGGCGGGTTGGGGTCGTGTTATCCGAATTCCGTGTTATCCACACGACTCTCATGAGATGTGTGTAACAAACGCGATTTTCCGCTGATTGGGCAATTGAGTTCCAGTGTGTGGGAACCCCTGGCCCAATTAGCTTTTCCAGTCTGAAAGTCGCCTCTGATGATGTCATCATTGCTGCTGCTTTTAAGGTCTGCAAGAGGCCTTGCTTCCTTTGCAGACTGCCAACCTTCTGGCCTTTGTTCCTACATTGACCTGGAGGCATCATGTGTACCAGCAAACCCAAGTCTGCTCCAAGATTCGAGGACGCCGCCCTGCAAGCCCTGATAGATGGAGCAAGAGATCATAAGGAGGTGCTCTTCCCGTCTTCAGGGAGAAAGAAGCCTCCTCAGCAAACAAAGGCTGTGTGGCTCCAGGTGGGCCAGGAGGTGACTTCTCTATCCTTGATCAACAGATCTTGGATTCAATGCCGCAAAAGATTTCATGACCTTGTGCGCACTTGAAAAGTGAGTATGACTTTCCCATCACCCTCAATCTGATGCCCTTTGTCTCTCCTCACCAGCACTCAGCTTTAGCAACCTCTTCCTCCACATCCCACTTGACACTAACATCCCTGCACCCTAACCCATTCCCTCTATGGTCACATTCACCTAACTATTCCACTATGCAGCCCTCACACTCCCTATCACTGTCATGCTATGCAAACAACTTACAACACACAGGATGGGCCCTTGGACTTGCCACCTCACTCCATCTTTGCCTCCTTATAAGCATCTATGAGATGGATTCTACATTCTCACTCAAACTCCACTTGTCCCCCTCATTGTAGGAAAAGTGAGCTCACAATAAGCGCGAAAGAGCGAGGACAGGAGGACGGGCCACCCTCAGTAGCCGAGCTCACCCCTGGGAGGAGGCGGCCCTGGAGATCGTGGGACTCGATGATGATGCGCAAGTGGGGGACGGGCAGACGGGCGCAGCAGAGCAAGCCGGTGACAGAATAGTTGTTCATCTCTCTCATTGACATTGCATGAGTCACTGATAATGATTCTGAAGCTCTAACAGTTGGACTTATGATTATCTGCAATATTTACTGTGCATGTCACCTTGGCCTCACATCTCTGACTTTTTCCTTTACTCCCCCGCAGGACCATCGCAAGCCCCCATCCCCACCATCAAGGAGGAACAGCCTGAGGCTCAAGACTCCTCAGAGGAAGCTGAAACCTCTGAGGGCACAGCATCAGCACAATTCAGCCAGGCCAGCACCAGCGCAGAGACTCACACCTCGGTGGGACCCTCGCGAGATAGAGTAGTGTTGTCACCTGGTGTATCACAGCTCACAAGTGAGCCTCAGCAGATGGTGGAGACAGGGAAAGAAGTGGAGAGTCCTCGTTGGAGGGCGCAGGAGTCTCCCAGCTCGGCTCAGCTGCATGCCGACCCTATGCCTCTGGGTCCATCCACAAGATCAGCGGTGCTGGAACTCCAGGAACAGATGCAGGAGTCTCTGGCAGGTTTTGTCTCCAGGGTCACTGCGAGTGTGGAGCGAATGGAGGAGTCCATCGCGAACATGAGCAGAGCCTTTGTGGAGTCATTGGCGCATGAACGCATCACCATGGAAAGGATGACAACCTCCATGGAGGTGATAAGTTACCAGAGTGCAGAAAACATGGTGAGTGTTCTGAATAGAATGACATCTCTGGAGGAGCGATGGACATCTATTGAACAGAGAAACCAGACCTTCATGGAAGTCCTTCTGAGTAGGACTGCCAGTGCAGATACGGGTCCCCATGGCCCCCCTGATGTGCAGCAAGGTGCTCTCAAGCCACTTGCAAGCGCTGAGGTGGACCTGACCCATGAGAGGGATGATGGTGGCAGAGAACAAGGAAGTGGGGGCTCCTCTCCAAGCGCTCACACTTCCATGCCATTGACAAGTCCTCGGTCAAAGCCCCACCAGAGTCCGCACCCAACTGAGATCGGTGTCTCAACCCCTGCACAGCCGCAGGAGCAGCAGACTGTTGCCGAGCCCTCACAGGCTCGGCACCCCAGAGGACGCCCGCCCAAGGTGTCGAGATAGGAGCAGCAACAGAGTGAGCAAGGGGCCTCCAGATCTGCTGATGCCAAGGGGGAACCACCACGTAGAAGCACGCGTAAGAGAAAGAAACTGCACAAATAGTCACAAGGTTTGTCACTTGGGTGAAATGTTATGTTTAATTGTGATAAGCCATCAGTAGCTTCCTGTAAATAAAAAATCTGATGGCTACTGCTGCAGTTGTGGCCTGTGTCATCTCGCTATTGGGACTTCCACATTGCGGGCTTAGGAGGAGTAGCAGTTGTCAGAATGATGGTCAGAGTGCTAGGAAGACGATGGGTCCTGGCCATTAACGATGCTGTGGCAAGAAGCTGCGAGGCACAAGTGGTTGCTTGGCTAGGCGAGGCAAATCTGGCCAAGATGAGTGCGTTCCTTGCGTCCCGGCCAGCAATGGTCTCGCGTATTGCCGCCGCTGGTTGATGCGCCTCTGCCAGATGTTCGTTTTCTCTCTCCTCCTCCTCCTCCTCGTCATCATCTAATGTCCAGGGGGAAAGGAACCGAATGGTTCCCATTCTTCTGGTAGATGCCTCAGTTGAGGAAGTGCTGAGTCAGGGTGGGGTGAGGGGTTTTCCAGGAGCTCACACTGGAGATGGGTGTCAGGCTCCAAACTTCCACAACAATGAGTAGGCCCTGCTAAAGTTTCCCCAGACCTGAAACAATTAAGTTCTGCCACCTGCAAATGATGATTGCTCCAAACTACTCTTTAATGGTGGAGCTGCAGCTGAAAGCCAGCAAGCCAAATGTGTACCCGCCAGGTTTCACCGTCGTGTTTCAGAGGAGGCGTGCATCACGTGGAAAACCAGTAAAAATCCGAAAGGCCTGTGAAAATGGCATTATGGAGCCAATTAGGAGCTTGTCAATGGCCTTAAGGGCCTATCCCGCCTCTTGGAGGCGGGTCGGGAACTGGATCTGAAAACGCGCACCTGGGAAAATTCGGCGGAGGCGGGATGGGCGTGGGATCGGGCCCGCCCGCCATTTTTTCCACTTTTAACCCCCCACACGCCTCCAATCCCGCCTCAACGGCCCTATGAAAATCCAGCCCATAGAGTCATAGAATCATAGAGTCATAGAGTAATAGAGTCACAGAATCATAGAGTCAGAGAGTAATAGAATCAAGAATCATAGGGGGAAAAATTAAATCAGCAGCCTTCCAGCAGCCTTGCTGCAGCCACTGGGGTCCCATTACGGAGGAGCAGTCGGGTGGGAAGGGGGGAAGTGCGCAAGGGAAGGAGATCACCCTCGAAGGACAAAAAGTAGGAGGTGTGACAAAATGTTGGTCATTTTGTTATTAAAGGCTGAGGTTCGTGGTCAAACTTTTGTTTAGTGTTTTGGACATTATCTCCAGGTTGTGAGAACCAGTTATGTTAATGACTGTTTTTTTGTGTTTCTTTCTATTAGTTTGTCATGAAGAAATGACACACCCAGAGATTGTAAAATAAATAAGTTTTTATATTCAAAATGTACATGTTTGGTCTTTGGAATCATTGTTGCCTTGGCCGGCTTAGGGGTTGCGGGTTGGTTTCATTCATGTTGTTCTCAATGGCAGAAGCCATTTCCTCAGCAGGGGCCTAGAAGCGGCTTGCTATCAGACGTTGACGGACGGCCCTTCCAGTTTCTACATTGTGGGCCTCCCTCCCGCCTTGGTGCTGCTGATGATCATCCTCCTCCTCTTCCTCCTCCTCTTCCTCCTCCTCCTCTGGTGGTGCTCCAAGGCCTGGTGGCATTGGCTGGGTCCTGAGGATTGCCAGGTTATGCAGCATGCAGCACACAAGTATGAAGAGGGAGACTCGCTCAGGCAAGTACTGCAGGGCTCCTCCTGAGTGGTCCAGACAGCGGAACCATTGCTTCAGCACGCCGATTGTGTGCTCAACGATGTTCCTGGTAGCTTGATGGCTCTCGTTGTACCGCAGCTCAGCAGGGGTGTTGGGCATACGGAGCGGTTTCATCAGCCAGGTGCACAGTGGATATCCCTCGCCCCCGAGAAGCCAACCAACTGGCTGATGCGGTGCCTGGAAAAGTTCTGCCACAGTAGTCTGGCGCAGGATGAATGCATCGTGGCAGCTGCCAGGATAGTGGGCATTGACAGCGAGTATCAGCTGTCTGTGGTCACAGACCAACTGAACGTTTAAGGAATGGAACCCCTTTCTGTTGCGGAAATCCTCGGCATTCTCATGCGGAGCACACAAAGCCACAGCGTGCTGTCAATGGCGCCCTGCACCATGGGGAAGCCCGCTATCCTCGCAAACCCCAATGCGTGTTCTTGCTGCTTGTCCGGGGTCATGGGGAAAGAGATGTACTCTCGTCTCCTTTTATAGAGGGCATTTGTGACCTGACAGATGCAGCAATGCACCGCGAACTGGGAGATATTTGCGATGTCCCCAGTAGCCGATTGAAATGAGCCAGTGGCATAAAAGTTCAGAGCCACTGTGATCTTCACTGCCACCGACAGAGCTCAGTTGAGGCTGCAGATCTGGCTGCAGCAGGTAGCAGAGCTCAGTGACCACCTCCTTGCTGAAGCGCAGCCTTCGCAAACACTGCTCCTCAGACATATGAATGTAGGAGAACTGTTGGCGAAATACTCTGGGAGGGTAAGGTCTCCTCCGTCTGGCCATGATTGCCACTCTCTCTCTGCGTCTCTGTGTCCTCCGATTCTGGTGGCGCAGGACGATGCCCCCAATCAGTGCAGCCCCCATAGTCTCTTGGCAATCAAAGTTATGAAGGTCAAAAACCAAAGTACCTGCAAAGTTATGATCAGTAGCCAAAACTACCTCACACAGCGTTGACTCAATGCAGAAGTCTCTCTTTCTCTCTCTTCAAATCTCTCTCTCTCTCAGAACGAGTGGTGCAAAAATGTCTACCACAGAGAAAGACAGGAAGAGGGCCCCTTTAAATAGCACCCCCCCAGCCCCACAGCGACTGGGGAGTGTTCCAGTCTTCCCGTCGTTGGTTGCGCCAGGCGGAAAGGATGGGGGTGCCACTCAATTTCCGCTCCGGGGTGCCACAAGGGCGTTGCACCCTCGTATGACGTCAAGATCTGCGTGCGCAGGAGATCGGGGCGGTAATGTTTAGCGCCGCCGCAAAATGTCTAGTTAATTTTGCGAGCGGTGCAAACATCGTCGCGGCCGGGTGCTAGTTGCTTTGCGCCCCATTAGTGCCCTCTTAAGGCGCTAACAGGAGGCGCAACCAACTGAATTTTCCCCCCATAGAGTCATAGGGCTCGATTTTGTCATTGGGGCGGGCTGGGGTCGTGTCATTCGCTTTTCGTGTTAGCCACCCGACTCCAATTGGATGTGGGAGAATTATGCGATTTTCCCCTAATTGGGCAATTGAGTTCCAGCATGTGGGAACCCATGACCCAATTAGTTTTTTCAGTCTGAAAGTCGCCTCTGATGATGTCATCATTGCTGCTGCATTTAAGGTCTGCAAAGACTGCCAAACTGTTGGCCTTTGCTGTGAGAGGGACCTGGAGGCAAAATGAACAGCAGGAGACCTAAGTCTGCTCCCAGAATATTTTTTTCACCACCACCACCACCACTCCAAACTTCCACAACAATGATTATGACTGCTAAAAGTGCCCCCAGAATGATGATTGATCAAATCTCCTTCTTAATGGTGGACCTGCAGCTGATAGTCAGCAATCCAAGTGTGCTACCACCAGGTTTCACCGTCGTGTTTCAGGGGAGGCGTGCCTCACGTCGGAAAAGTGTTAAAATCAGAAAGGCCTCTCAAAATGAGATTATAGAGGCAATTAAGTGGTTGTTAAGGGCCTTAAGGGCCTATCCCGCCTCTTGGAGGTGGGACAGAGACGGGATCAGAAACCACGCATTTGGGAAAATTGCTCAGAGGCGGGATGGAGGCGGGGTCTGGCCCGCCCAGCATTTGTTGCAATTTTAACACCCCACACGCCTCCATTCCCGCCTCCTCGGGGCCTGGCAAAATCCAACCCATAGAGTCACAGAGTCATAGAATCATAGAATCATAGAGTCATAGGGGTAGAAATTAGGTCGCGCCCCATTTGGGGCGCAAATATCGTCCGCGCGCAAATATTAGCGCCTGGCGCTAATTATCGGCACTGACAGGAAACTTCACTTTTACCGCCCCGGGAGGTGAGTGGAGCGCTAAATTAGGCGCTGCACACCTCTCTTAAGGCTCAAAGGCCTAGGAGTGAGGCGCTACCTCAGCGCACGAGCGCAGCGCAGCTGCTGCCAGTTAGCGCGGTAACACAGACACACTGGCGCCGGACACTTCTTAAAGCGGGGGTGGGCACTTGCTCCCCAGCCACACCCTGCTCATTGCAGCCTTGAATCTCAGCCTGGAGAGACCTGTAATCCATTTTGCTGCCAAGCATGGAGAGGGTGAGAGAACGCGCTCATCGCTTCACCGAGCGGGCCTTGGATGCTCTGGTTGGCGCAGTGGAGCGCAGACGATGCATGCTGTTCCCGGAGAGTGGCAGGAGGCCTTTGCCACGCGAGTTCAGAAGAGTGTGGAGGGAGGTGGCTCAGAGCTTCTCCTCCAGGAGCATGGTGCCCAGGACCCATGTTCAGTGCCGCAAAAAATTCAACGACCTCACTCGGGTCGTCAGGGTGAGTGGCTTTTTCTCAATACCTCTCCATCCCTCCATCTCAACCTCACTATATGGCCAGAGGGTCATAAAACCCCAATGCACAACACTCATGCAACACCTATGGCCCTTTCATCAAACACACACACACATTCCACACTTTGCATACAGTAAGGGTTATTCACCTATGGGAGGGACATCAGGCAAGACCATGGCTGCATATTGTAAGGGCTATTCACCTATGGGAGGCACATCAGGCAAGACCATGGCTGTATATTTACTCAGATGCTGTCCTTTTTCTTGCAGGCTAAGCTGGCTCATAATCGGAGACAGCAGCAACGGACGGGTGGAGGGCGGCTTCAGCTGCACCCCCTCAGCGATCTGGAGGAGCGCGTCCACAGGATTGTGGCAAGCCGGGTGATCGGTCCCGTCGCCACTGGGGACGCTGACCCCGTTGTGGACAGCAATGGTAAGGTCATCACCTTTTTGTCCTCTGTCCTTCCACTTGTCCCTCACAATACCAGCCTTTGACACTTTCAATCCAACTTGCTAACTCGCTGCACTTATTCCTCCCTTACTGCCACCCTGTCCTCACGCTAAAGCCACTCTTGTACCTCCCTGCTTTCAGATGGTGATTCACCAGCTGAGGAGATGGTCCCTGAAGCTGCCACTGGGAGTGATGCTGCAGCTGAGGAGGAAGAGGAAGCCGGAGCATCAGTGCCACCCTCTCCCGAGGAAGCCCATGGCCACACTGGGAACACGCCTTCCCCGGAGGGGAGCAGGGGGGAAGGGGCTGATGATGGTGAAGCTCCAGGACCCAGCAGGCTGCAGCAACGCCATTGGGGGGGGAGGGAAGAACGGGGGAGCAGGGGGGAAGGGGCTGATGATGGTGAAGCTCCAGGACCCAGCGGGCTGCAGCAACGCCATTGGGGGGGGAGGGAAGAACGGGGGAGCAGGGGGGAAGGGGCTGATGATGGTGAAGCTCCAGGACCCAGCGGGCTGCAGCAACGCCATTGGGGGGGGGAGGGAAGAACGGGGGAGCAGGGGGGAAGTGGCTGATGATGGTGAAGCTCCAGGACCCAGCGGGCTGCAGCAACGCCATGAGGGGGGGAGGGAAGAATGGGAGCCTTCTCCCCAGAGGGAGAGTATGCCAGACACTCCTAATGCAATGGACACAGAGGAGGAGCGGCTGATTGCAGAAATGAACAGCCAGGCGGTGGGCATGCACACTGAGCTCATGGGTGCAGTGGGAAGGGTGCCCGAATGCATTGAGGCACTGGCAAGGAGTGTGGAGCACTTCGCTGTAGCACAGGCGGATGCCACACTAAAGCTTAGTGCTGCAATTCAGTCACTGGCTGCCAGGAACCCATCTGAGACTGCTCTCATGCAGACTCAGATTGAGGCCACGCGAGCACTGACTGCTGCCATCCTCGATGGTTCGTGCACATGTCCCCGGGGCTGTCACCGCGCCGCAGCAGGCCAGCAATCTGTTCTCCGGCAAATTGCTCCGGATGCTGAAGTGCTGCCCCGTGGGAGTGCCAGTGTGTCGGGCGAGCAGGGAGTTGCTGTCCTCTCTCACGATGACAGCATTCCTGCTGCCAACACTGTCACTTCTCCACTGCACTTGCCACCGCCTGTAGGACAGACTGCTGCCGCCCATGCAGAGTTGGTGCAGTCTGCAGCCGGGCCCTCCAGGCCCAGAAGTGGTCGAGGCCGTCCTTCAGGGGCATCTGCAGTGTCAGGGTCTGACAAGCAGCAGCCTTCCACCAGCCTTGCTGCAGCCACTGAGGTCCCATTACGGAGGAGCAGTAGGGTTAGAAGGGGGGAAGTGCGCAAGGGAAGGAGATCACCCTCGAAGGGCAAAAAGTAGGAGGTGTGCCAAAATGCTGGTCATTTTTTTATTAAAGGCCGAGGTTCATGGCCCAACTTTTGTTTAGTGTTTTGGACATTATCTCCAGGTTGTGAGAACCAGTTATGTTATTGACTGTTTTTTTGTGTTTATTTCTATGAGTTTGTCATGAGGAATTGACACACACAGAGTTTGTACAATAAATAAGTTTCTGTATTCAAAATATACATGGCTGGTGGTTGGAATTATTGGTGCCTTGGCCGGCTTAGGGGTTGCGTGCTGGGTTGATTCGTGTTTGTAGCACTGGCAGGGGCCCTAGAAGCGGCTTGCTATTAGTCGTTGACGGACGGCCCTTGCAGTTTGACCATTGTGGGCCGCCCTCCTGCCTTGGTGCTGCTGCTGATCATCGTCCTCGGCCTGTTCCTCCTCTTCCTCCTCCTCCTCTTGTGGTGCTGCAAGGCCTGGTGGCATTGGCTGCGTCCTGAGGATTGCCATGTTGTGCAACATGCAGCACACCACTACGAATTTGGAAACTTGCTCAGGCGAGTACTGCAGGGCTCCTCCGGAATGGTCCAGACAGCGGAATCGTTGTTTGAGCACGCCGATTGTGCGCTCAATAATGTTCCTGGTTGCTTGTTGGCTTTCCTGGTACCGCAGCTCAGCAGGGGTGTTTGGCGCACGGAGCGGTGTCATCAGCCAGGTGCTCAATGCGTACCCCTTGTCCCCCAGAAGCCAACCAACTGGCTGATGCGGTGCCTCGAAAATTTCTGCCACAGTACTCTGGCGCAGGATGAAAGCATCGTGGCAGCTGCCCGGATAGTGGGCATTGACAGCGAGAATCACCTGTCTGTGGTCACAGACCAACTGCACATTCAAGGAATGGAACCCCTTTCTGTTCCGGAACTCCTCTGCATTCTCTCGCGGAGCACGCAAAGCCACATGCGTGCAGTCAATGGCGCCCTGCACCATGGGGAAGCCCGCTACCCTCGCAAAGCCCATAGCACGGTCATGCTGCTTGTCTGGGGTCATAGGGAAGGAGATGAAGTCTCGTCTCCTTCTGAAGAGGGCATTGGTGACCTGCCGGATGCAGCGATGCACCGCAAACTGGGAGATATTAGCGAGGTCCCCAACAGCAGCTTGGAATGAGCCAATGGCGTAGAAGTTCAAAGCCACTGTGACCTTCACTGCCACCGACAGAGACGTCCTGGACCTCAGCTGAGGCTGCAGATCTGGCTGCAGCAGGTGGCAGAGCTCAGTGACCACCTCCTTGCTGAATCGCAGCCTTCGCAAACACAGCTCCTCGGACATGTGGATGTAGGAGAGCTGTTCACGATATACCCTGGGAGGGTAAGCTCTCCTGTACATGCGCCTGATGGCCCTCCTCCGTCTGGCCATCATTGCCACTCTCTGTCTGCGTCTCACTATCCTCCGATTGAGCTGGAGCAGGACGACGCCCCCAATCATTGCAGCCCCCATAATCTCTTTGCCAGAAAAGTAATGAGGTACAGCAACGAAAGTAGCAGCAAAGTTAGGATGAACTAGGCAAAACTACCTCACAAAGCATTGAGTCAATGTAGAAGTCTCTCTCTCTCTCTCTCCGAATCTCTCTCTCTCTCTCAGAACGAGTGGTGCATAAATGTCGACCACAGAAAAAGACAGGAAGAGGCCCCCTTTAAATAGCGCCCCCCCCAGCCCCACACCGATTGATAACGTTCCAGTCTTCCGGTCGTTGGAAGCGCCAGGCGGTAAGGCAGGGTGCGCCACTCAATTTCCGCTCCGGGGCGCCCCAAGGGCGTTGCACCACGGAATGACGTCACAATCTGCGCGCGCAGGTGGTCGCAGCGGTAAGTTTTAGCGCCGCCGCACAATCTCAAGTTAAGTTCTCGAGCGGCGCAAACAGCGCTGCGCCCGGGCGTTAGCGCCTTAACGCCCCATTAGCGCCCTCTTAAGGCGCTAACGGGAGGCGCAACCAACTGAATTTTTACCCCATAGAGTCACAGAGTCACAGAGTCATGGGGTAGAAATTAGGTCGCGCCCCATTTGGGGCGCAAATATCGTCTGGACGCAAATATTAGCGCCTGGCACTAATTATCGGCACTGACTGGAAACTTCACTTTTACCGCCCCGGGAGGTGAGTGGAGCGCTAAAGCAGGCGCTGCACACCTGTCTTAAGGCGCAAAGGCCAAGGAGTGAGGCGCTAACTCAGAGCGCTGGCGAAGCTCATGTAATGTCAGTCAGCAATGGAACACACACACAATGGCACGGGCCAGTTCTTAAAGGGGATGGTTAATCTTGCTTTCCATCCACATCCTGTTCATTGCAGCCTTGAATCTCGGCCTGGAGAGACTTGCACATCAAATGTGCTGGAAAGAACAATGGAGAGTACCAGGCAAAGAGCTCAGAGTGCAGTACCCACAGTCTCTGCTAAATCGATACAAGGAATGGCAAATCAAAATGAACCTGCAAAGTGCTGCTCAGTACCCAAAACTCCTTCACACAACGTTGAATCTCTCCAGAAGTCTCTCCCTCTCTCTCTCAGAATGCGTAGTTCAAAAATGCCACCAACAATAAAAGACAGGAAGAGGCCCCTTTAAATAGCGCCCCCCCCCAGCCCCACAGCGATTGATAGCGTTCCAGTCTTCTGGTCGTTGCTAGCGTCAGGCGGTAAGGCAGGGGGCGCCACTCAATTTCCGCTCCGGGGCACCACAAGGGCGTTGCACCATGGAATGACGTCACAATCTGCGCGCGCAGGTGGTCGCAGCGGTAAGTTTTAGCGCCGCCGCACAATGTCAAGTTAAGTTCCCGAGCGGCGCAAACATCGCTGCGCCCGGGCGTTAGCGGCTTTGCGCCCCATTAGCGCCCTCTTAAGGCGCTAACGGGAGGCGCAACCAACTGAATTTTTACACCATCGAGTCATAGGGCTAAAAATTCAGTTGGTTGCGCCTCCCGTTAGCGCCTTAAGAGGGCGCTAATGGGGCGCAAAGCAGCTAGCGCCCGGGCGCAGCGATGTTTGCGCCGCTCGGGAACTTCATTAGACATTTTGTGGCGGCGCTAAACTTTATCGCCGCGGTCCCCTGCGCCCGCGGATTGTGACGTCATACGAGAGTGCAACGCCCTTGTGGCGCCCCGGAGCAGAAATTCAGTGGCACCCCCATCCTTACCGCCTGGCGCACCCAACGACCGGTAGAGTGGAACGCTAACAATCGCTGTGGGGCTCGGGGGGGCGCTATTTAAAGGGGGCCTCTTCCTGTCGTTCTCTGTGGTTGACATTTTTACACCACTCGTTCTGAGAGAGAGAGAGAGATTCGGAGAGAGAGAGAGAGAGACTTGTGCATTGAGTCAGGTAGTTTTGGCTACTGATCCTAACTTCGCTGGTACTTTGGTTTCTGGCCTTCATAACTTTGCTTGCTAAGAGACTATGGGGGCTGCACTGATGGGGGGCGTCGTCCTGCGCCAGCTGAATCGGAGGAGACGGAGACGCAGAGAGAGAGTGGCAATGATGGTCAGACGGAGGAGGGCCAACAGGCGTCTGTACAGGAGAGCTTACCCTCCCAGGGTATATCGTGAACAGCTCTCCGACATTCATATGTCTGATGAGCAGTGTCTGCGAAGGCTTCGCTTCAGCAAGGAGGTGGTCACTGAGCTCTGCCACCTGCTGCAGCCAGATCTGCAGCCTCAACTGAGGTCCAGGACGTCTCTGTCGGTGGCAGTGAAGGTCACAGTGGCTCTGAACTTTTATGCTACTGGCTCATTTCAAGCTGCTGCTGGGGACCTCGCCAATATCTCCCAGTTGGCGGTGCTTTGCTGCATCCGGCAGGTCACAAATGCCCTCTTTAAAAGGAGACGAGAGTTTATCTCTTTCCCCATGACCCCAGACAAGCAGCAAGATCGCGCTCTGGGCTTTGCGAGGATAGCGGGCTTCCCCATGGTGCAGGGCGCCATTGACTGCACGCATGTGGCTTTGCGTGCTCCGCATGAGAATGCCGAGGTTTTCCGGAACAGAAAGGGGTTCCATTCCTTGAATGTTCAGTTGGTCTGTGACCACAGACAGCTGATACTCGCTGTCAATGCCCACTATCCTGGCAGCTGCCACGATGCTTTCATCCTGCGCCAGACTACTGTGGCAGAACTTTTCGAGGCACCGCATCAGCCAGTTGGTTGGCTTCTCGGGGACAAGGGGTATCCACTGAGCACCTGGCTGATGACACCGCTCCGTACGCCCAACACCCCTGCTGAGCTGCGGTACAACGAGAGCCATCAAGCTACCAGGAACATCGTGGAGCACACAATCGGCGTGCTGAAGCAACGGTTCCGCTGTCTCGACCATTCTGGAGGAGCCCTGCAGTACTCGCCTGAGCGAGTTTCCAACCTCGTAGTTGTGTGCTGCATGCTGCATAACATGGCAATCCTCAGGACCCAGCCAATGCCACCAGGCCTTGGAGCACCACCAGAGGAGGAGGAGGAAGAGGAGGAAGAGGAGGAGGAGGATGATCAGCAGCAGCACCAAGGCGTGAGGGCGGCCCACAATGGTGAAACTGCAAGGGCCGTCCGTCAACGGCTGATAGCAAGCCGCTTCTAGGCCCCTGCTGTGGAAATGGCTTCTGCCATTGCTAACAACATGAATGAACCCAGCACGCAACCCCTAAGCCGGCCAAGGCACCAATGATTCCAAACACCAAACATGTATATTTTGAGTACCAAAACTTATTTATTTTACAAACTCTGTGTGTGTCATTTACTCATGACACACTCATACAAATAAACACAAAAAAACAGTCATTACCATAACTGGTTCTCACAACCTGGAGATCATGTGCAAAACACTCAACAAAAGTTTGACCTCGAACCTCAGCCTTTAATAAAAAAATAACCAGCATTTTGTCACACCTCCTACATCAAGAGTGATCTCCTTCCCGTGCGCCCTTCCCCCCTTCTTACCCTACTGCTCCTCCGCAATGGGACCTCAGTGGCTGCAGCAAGGCTGGTGGAAGGCTGCTGACTGTCAGGCCCTGACAATGCAGATGCCCTTGAGGGACGGCCTCGACCAGTTCTGGGCCTGGAGGGCCCAGCTGCAGACTGCACCAACTCTGCATGTGCGGCAGCAGTCTGTCCTACAGGCGGTGGCAACTGCAGTGGAGAAGTGACAGTGGTGGCAGCAGGAATGCTGTCATCGTGAGAGAGGACAGCAACTCCCTGCTCGACCGGCACACTGGCACTCCCACGGGGCAGCACCTCAGCATCCGGAGCAATCTGCTGGAGCACAGATTGCTGGCCTGCTGCGGCGCGGTGAGAGCCCCGGGGACATGTGAACGAACCATCGAGGTTGGCAGCAGTCAGTGCTCGCGTGACCTCAATCTGAGTCTGCATGAGAGCAGTCTGAGATTGAATTGCAGCACTGAGCTTCAGTGTCGCATCCGCCTGCGCTGCAGCGAAGTGCTCCACACTCCTTGCCAGTGCTTCAATGCATTCGGGCACCCTACCCACTGCAGCCATGAGCTCAGTGTGCATGGCCACCGCCTGGGTGTTCATTTCCGCGATCAGCCGCTGCTCCTCTGCGTCCAGTGCAGCAGGACTCGCTGGCCTACTCTCCCTCCGGGGAGAAGGCCCCCGTGCTTCCCTACCCCCATGGCGTTGCTGCAGCCCGCTGGGTCCTGGAGCTTCACCCTCATCAGACCCTTCCCCCATGCTCCCCTCCAGGGAAAGCGTGTCCTCAGTGTCGGCATGGGCTTCCTGGGGAGAGGGTGGCTCTGATGCTCCGGCTTCCTCTTCCTCCTCGGCTGCAGCTTCACTCCCACTGGCAGCTTCAGGGCCCGTCTCCTCAGCTGGTGAATCACCATCTGAAAGCAGGGAGGTACAAGAGTGGCTTTAGCGTGAGGACAGGGTGGCAGTAAGGGAGGAATAAGTGCAGCGAGTTAGTAAGTTGGATTGAAAGTGTCAAAGGCTGGTGTTGTGAGGGACAAGTGGAAGGACAGAGGACAAAAAGGTGATGACCTTACCATTGCTGTCCAGAACGGGGTCGGCGTCTCCAGTGGCGACGGGACCGATCACCCGGCTTGCCACAATCCTGTGGACGCGCTCCTCCAGATCGCTGAGGGGTTGCAGCTGAGGCGGCCCTCCACCCGTCCGTTGCTGCTGTCTCCTATTATGCGCCAGCTTGGCCTGCAAGAAAAAGGACGGCGTCTGAGTAAATATACAGCCATGGTCTTGCCTGATGTGCCTCCCATAGGTGAATAGCCCTGACTGTACTACAGCCATGGTCTTGCCTGATGTGCCTCCCATAGGTGAATAGCCCTTACTGTATGCAAAGTGTGGAATGTGTGTGTGTGCTTCATGAAAGGGCCATAGGTGTTGGATGAGTGCTGTTAATTGTAGTTTTAAGACCCTCTGGCCATAGAGTGAGGCTGAGATGGAGGAATGGAGAGGTATTGCAAAAAAGCCACTCACCCTGACGACCCGAGTGAGGTCGTTGAACTTTTTCCGGCATTGTATATGGGTCCTGGGCACCATGCTCCTGGAGGAGACGTGCTGAGCCACCTCCCTCCACACCCTTCTGTAGTCGCGCGGTAAAGGCCTCCTGCCACTCTCAGGGTACAGTGTTGATCCTCAGCGCTCCACCGCGCCAACCAGAGCATCCAAGGCCCGCTCGCTGAAGCGCTGAGCTCGCTCTCTCGCCCTCTCCATCCTTGGCTGGAAAATTGAAGCTCAGGTCTCTCCAGGTCGAGATTCAAGGCTGCAATGAGCAGGGTGTGGCTGGGGAGCAAGATCGCCCCCCCTCCTTTAAGAACTGGCCGGCGCCAGTGTGTCTGTGTTCCCTCGCTAACTGGCAGCACCTGCGCTGCGCTCGCGCTCTGAGTTAGCGCCTCACTCCTCGGCCTTTGCGCCTTAAGACAGGTGTGCAGCGCCTGATTTAGCGCTCCAGTCACCTCCCGGGGCGTTAAAAGTGAAGTTTCCAGTCAGTGGCGATAATTAGCGCCAGGCGCTAATTTTTGCGCCCGGCCGATAATTGCGCCCCAAATGGGGCGATACTGAATTTTTCCCCCATAGAGTCATAGGGGTAAAAATTCAGTTGGTTGCGCCTCCCGTTAGCGCCTTAAGAGGGCGCTAATGGGGCGCAAAGCCGCTAACGCCCGGGCGCAGCGATGTTTGCGCCGCTCGGGAACTTAACTAGACATTGTGCGGCGGCGCTAAACTTTACCGCTGCGACCACCTGCGCGCACAGATTGTGACGTCATTCCATGGTGCAACGCCCTTGTGGCGCCCCGGAGCGGAAATTGAGTGGCGCCCCCTGCCTTACCGCCTGGCGCATCCAATGACTGGAAGACTGGAACGCTATCAATCGCTGTGGGGCTGGGGGGGGCGCTATTTAAAGGAGGCCTCTTCCTGTCTTTTTCTGTGGTTGACATTTTTGCACCACTCGTTCTGAGAGAGAGAGAGAGAGATTCGGAGAGAGAGAAAGAGAGACTTCTGCATTGAGTCAACGCTTTGTGAGGTAGTTTTGCCTACTGATCCTAACTTCGCTGCTACTTTGGTTGCTGTCCTTCATTACTTTGGTTGCAAAGAGACTATGGGGGCTGCACTGATTGGGGGCGTCGTCCTGCTCCAGCTGAATCGGAGGACACAGAGACGCAGAGAGAGAGTGGCAATGATGGCCAGACGGAGGAGGGCCAACAGGCGTATGTACAGGAGAGCATACCCTCCCAGGGTATATCATGAACAGCTCTCCTACATTCATATGTCTGAGGAGCTGTGTTTGCGAAGGCTGCGATTCAGCAAGGAGGTGGTCACTGAGCTCTGCCACCTGCTGCAGCCAGATCTGCAGCCTCAACTGAGGTCCAGGACGTCTCTGTCGGTGGCAGTGAAGGTCACAGTGGCTCTCAACTTCTATGCTACTGGCTCATTTCAAGCTGCTGCTGGGGACCTTGCCAATATCTCCCAGTTCGCGGTGCATTGCTGCATCCGGCAGGTCACAAATGCCCTCTTTAAAAGGAGACGAGAGTTCATCTCTTTCCCCATGACCCCAGACAAGCAGCGTGACCGCGCTCTGGGCTTTGCGAGGATAGCGGGCTTCCCCATGGTGCAGGGCGCTATTGACTGCACGCATGTGGCTTTGTGTGCTCCACATGAGAATGCCGAGGAATTCCGGAACAGAAAGGGGTTCCATTCCTTGAATGTTCAGTTGGTCTGTGACCACAGACAGCTGATACTCGCTGTCAATGCCCACTATCCTGGCAGCTGCCACGATGCTTTTATCCTGCGCCAGACTACTGTGGCAGAACTTTTCGAGGCACCGCATCAGCCAGTTGGTTGGCTTCTCGGGGACAAGGGGTATCCATTGAGCACCTGGCTGATGACACCGCTCCGTACGCCCAACACCCCTGCTGAGCTGCGGTACAATGAGAGCCATCAAGCTACCAGGAACATCATTGAGCGCACAATCGGCGTGCTGAAGCAACGGTTCCGCTGTCTCGACCATTCTGGAGGAGCCCTGCAGTACTCGCCTGAGCGAGTATCCAACTTCGTAGTTGTGTGCTGCATGTTGCATAACATGGCAATCGTCAGGACCCAGCCAATGCCACCAGGCCTTGGAGCACCACCAGAGGAGGAGGAGGAAGAGGAGGAAGAGGACGAGGAGGATGATCATCAGCAGCACCAAGGCGGGAGGGCGGCCCACAATGGTGAAACTGCAAGGGCCGTCCGTCAACGGCTGATAGCAAGCCGCTTCTAGGGCCCCTGCTGTGGAAATGGCTTCTGCCATTGCTAACAACATCAATGAACCCAGCACGCAACCCCCAAGCCGGCCAAGGCACCAATAATTCCAAACACCAACCATGTATATTTTGAATACAGAAACTTATTTATTTTACAAACTCTGTGTGTGTCAATTCCTCATGACAAACTCATAGAAATAAACACAAAAAAACAGTCAATAACATAACTGGTTCTCACAACCTGGAGATAATGTCCAAAACACTAAACAAAAGTTGGACCATGAACCTCGGCCTTTAATAAAAAAATGACCAGTATTTTGTCACACCTCCTACTTTTTGCCCTTCGAGGGTGATCTCCTTCCCTTGCGCACTTCCCCCCTTCTAACCCTACTGCTCCTCCGTAATGGGACCTCAGTGGCTGCAGCAAGGCTGGTGGAAGGCTGCTGATCGTCAGACCCTGACACTGCAGATGCCCCTGAAGGACGGCCTCGACCAGTTCTGGGCCTGGAGGGCCCGGCTGCAGACTGCACCAACTCTGCATGGGCGGCAGCAGTCTGTCCTACAGGCGGTGGCAAGTGCAGTGGAGAAGTGACAGTGTTGGCAGCAGGAATGCTGTCATCGTGAGAGAGGACAGCAACTCCCTGCTCGCCCGACACACTGGCACTCCCACGGGGCAGCACTTCAGCATCCGGAGCAATCTGCTGGAGAACAGATTGCTGGCCTGCTGCGGCGCGGTGAGAGCCCCGGGGACATGTGAACGAACCATCGAGGTTGGCAGCAGTCAGTGCTCGCGTGGCCTCAATCTGAGTCTGCATGAGAGCAGTCAGAGATGGGATCACGGCAGCCAGTGACTGAATTGCAGCACTAAGCGTTAGTGTGGCATCCGCCTGTGCTACAGCGAAGTGCTCCACACTCCTTGCCAGTGACTCAATGCATTCGGGCACCCTTCCCACTGCACCCATGAGCTCAGTGTGCATGCCCACCGCCTGGGTGTTCATTTCTGCGATCAGCCGCTCCTCCTCTACGTCCATTGCAGTAGGAGTCTCTGGCATACTCTCCCTCTGGGGAGAAGGCCCCCGTTCTTCCCTACCCCCATGGCGTTGCTGCAGCCCGCTGGGTCCTGGAGCTTCAGCCTCATCAGACCCTTCCCCCCTGCTCCCCTCCAGGGAAGGCGTTTACCCAGTGTGGGCATGGGCTTCCTCGGGAGAGGGTGGCACTGATGCTCCGGCTTCCTCTTCCTCCTCGGCTGCAGCATCACTCCCAGTGGCAGCTTCAGGGCACGTCTCCTCAGCTGGTGAATCACCATCTGAAAGCAGGGAGGTACAAGAGTGGCTTTAGCGTGAGGACAGGGTGGCAGTAAGGGAGGAATAAGTGCAGCGAGTTAGCAAGTTGGATTGAAAGTGTCAAAGGCTGGTGTTGTGAGGGACAAGTGGAAGGACAGAGGACAAAAAGGTGATGACCTTACCATTGCTGTCCAGAACGGGGTCGGCGTCTCCAGTGGCGACGGGACCGATCACCCGGCTTGCCACAATCCTGTGGACGCGCTCCTCAAGATCGCTGAGGGGTTGCAGCTGAGGCCGCCCTCCACCTGTCCGTTGCTGCTGTCTCCGATTATGCGCCAGCTTGGCCTGCAAGAAAAAGGACAGCATCTGAGTAAATATACAGCCATGGTCTTGCCTGATGTGCCTCCCATAGGTGAATAGCCCTTACTGTATGCAGCCATGGTCTTGCCTGATGTGCCTCCCATAGGTGAATAGCCCTTACTGTATGCAAAGTGTGGAATGTGTGTATGTGTTTCATGAAAGGGCCATAGGTGTTGGATGAGTGTTGTGCATTGGGGTTTTAAGACCCTCTGGCCATAGAGTGAGGTTGAGATGGAGGGATGGAGAGGTATTGAGAAAAAGCCACTCACCCTGACGACCCGAGTGAGGTTGTTGAACTTTTTGCGGCATTGAACATGGGTCCTGGGCACCATGCTCCTGGAGGAGACGCTCTGAGCCACCTCCCTCCACACTCTTCTGTACTCGCGTGGCAAAGGCCTCCTGCCACTCTCAGGGAAGAGTATACATCTTCTGCGCTCCACCGCGCCAACCAGAGCATCCAAGGCCCGCTCGGTGAAGCGATGAGCTCGTTCTCTCACCCTCTCCATCCTTGGCAGCAAAATGGATTCACAGGTCTCTCCAGGCCGAGATTCAAGGCTGCAATGAGCAGGGTGTGGCTGGGGAGCAAGTTGCCCCCCCCCGCTTTAAGAACTGGCCGGCGCCAGTGTGTCTGTGTTCCCTCGCTAACTGGCAGCACCTGCGCTGCGCTCGCGCGCTGAGTTAGCGCCTCACTGCTCGGCCTTTGCGCCTTAAGACAGGTGTGCAGCGCCTGATTTAGCGCTCCACTCACCTCCCGGGGCGGTAAAAGTGAAGTTTCCAGTCAGTGGCGATAATTAGCGCCAGGCGCTAATATTTGCGTCCAGACGATATTTGCGCCCCAAATGGGGCGCGACCTAATTTTTCCCCCACAGAGTCATAGGGCTGGATTTTGAAACTGGGGTCGGGTTGGGCTCGGGAATCACACATTCTGGCTTGTGAACCCGCCTCCATCGAGATGTGGCCAACCCACTGTATTTTTCCTTGATTGACCAATTAAGGGCCACCCGGCAACAGGTGACGTCACAGACTGACATTTCATCTGTCAAGAGCTTTTGACAGATGAAATATCAGTGTTTGACAGCTCTGTGAAGCTGTCAAACACTCACAATATGATTTCTAACTTCAGTCCTTCCTCTCAGGCTGAGTTAGAAATCATTCCACCAAAGAAAACAGAAGGCTGCAGTTTTTGACAGGCTTTCCTGCTTTCTGTGCCGGTGAGATTTCTGACTCCCGAGAACTGAAGGGCTGACACCTGCAGGAGGAAGTTAAGGTAAGTAATACTTTTTCCAACACTTAACACTTACCTTACACACTTACCTCTGCACACATGCACCCATCACTCACCTGCCCACCGGACATATCGACCCCTCCAACCCCTGCAGACCCACGGCCCGCCCCGATAACTTGGAGTGGTTGCCACCTGTCGGGAAGCCCACACTTTTCTTTTTAAAATAGGGATTATGCAAAAAACTGCCTGTTAACTACCTGTTAACAGGCAGTTAATTGTCACTAATCCCTTCCCGCCTCGGGGAGTCGGGTCTCAGACCAGGTCGGGTACCCGCCGCCAGCGAAACTGGCATGGAGGCAGGTTGGAGTCGGGATGGGGTCGGGACCCCCGAATCTGCAACTTTAACCCCCCCCCCGCCTCCAAACCCGACTCCACGGGTCATTGAAAATCCAGCCCTATGACTCTATGGGCTGGATTTTGTCAGTGTGGGCGGGCTGGGGCGTGTCAGGTGGAAATCGTGTCAGAGGGTGGTGAACCTGTGGAACTCATTGCCACAGAGGGCAGTGTACGCCAGCTCATTAAATATATTTAAGAGGGAATTAGATATATTTCTACAGGCAAAAGGGGTTAAGGGTTACGGAGAGAAGGCGGGGACGGGATACTGAATTGGAGGATCAGCCATGATCTCATTAAATGGCGGAGCAGGCTCGAAGGGCCGGATGGCCTACTCCTGCTCCTATCTTCTATGTATCTATGTATCTATGTAGGACCCCGACTCCTAAGTGAAGTGCTAAAAAAGTGGGATTTTCCCCTAATTGGGCAATTGATTTCCTGCGTGTGGGAACCCCTGGCCCAATGAGTCTTTTCAGACAGAAAGTCGCCTCCGATGATGTCATCAATGCTGCTGGATTTAAGACCTGCAAGCAGCCTTGCTTCCTCTGGAGACTGCAAAGGCTCTGCAAATTCTATGAAGGTGTTGATTTCCCGACAATGTCCACGATCAAGCAAAAGTGTGCTCCTCGGTTTGATGAGCCCTCCCTCCAAGCTCTGGTGCACGGAGCCAGCTGTAATAAGGAGGTGCTGTTCCCTTCCTCAGGGAGAAAAAAGCCACCCCAGCAGACAAAAGCTGTGTGGCTGCAAGTGGCCCAGGAGGTCAACTCCATTTCGCTGAGCCGCAGAACCTGGCTGCAATGCAGGAAGAGGTTTCATGACCTTCTCCGCGCAGGAAAAGTGAGTATGACTTTCCCATCACCCTCAATCTGATCCCCATCGCCTCTCCTCACCAGCACTCTGCTTTGCCAACCTCTTCCTCCACATGCCACTTGACACTTACATGCCTGCACCCTTACCCATTCGCTCTCTCTCGAAGGTCACATTCACTTAACTATTCGACCATGCAGCCCTCACACTCCCTATCACTGTGATGCAATGACAACAACAACTTTCAACACACAGGGAGGGTCCTTTGTCTCCGTCTAAGCATCTATGCTATGGATTATCTACACTCACTCCTTCATTCTCACTCAAACTCCACTTGTGTCCCTCATTGCAGGAAAAGAGAGCCCACAATAAGAGGGAAAGAGCCATGACATGAGGAGGGCCACCCTCAGTAGCCCAGCTCACCGCCTGGGAGGAGGCGGCCCTGGAAATTGCCGGGATCGAGGAGGATTCCCAAGTGAGGGACGGACAGACGGGCGCATCACAGCAAGCTGATGACAGAATAGTTTGGCATCTCTCTCATTGACATTGCATGAGTGACTGATAATGAATCTGATGCTCTAACAGATTGACTTTTGATCATCTGCACTATTCAATGTGCATGCAACCTTGACCTCACATCTCGAACTCTTTCCTTTACTCCCCCACAGGACCATCGAAAGCCCCCGTCCCCACTGTCCAGGAGGAACAGCCTGAGCTTCAAGATTCCTCAGAGGAAGCTGCAACCTCTGAGGGCGTAGCATCAGCAGAATTCAGCGTACCCAGCACCAGCGCAGACACTCACACCTCGGTGGGACCTTTGCAAGATAGAGTAGTGTTGTCACCTGGTGTATCACTGCTCACAAGTGAGCATCAGCAGATGGTGGAGACAGGGACAGCAGTGGAGAGTCCTCGTCGGAGGGCACAGGACTCTGCCAGCTCGGCTCCGCTGCATGTCGACCCTGTGCCTCCGGGTCTATCCAGAAGGAGAGCGGTGCTGGAACTGCTGGAACAGGTGCAGGAGTCTCTGGCAGGTTTTGTTTCCAGGGTCGCTGCGAGTGTGGAGCGAATGGAGGAGTCCATCGCTAACATGAGCAGAGCCTTTGTGGAGGCATTGGCGCATGAACGCATCACCACGGAAAGGATGGCAACCTCCATGGTAAGGCTGGCTACAGTAGAGGAGAGGTTGATTACGGCCATGGAGGAGCTAAGTCGCTAGAGTGTAGAAAACATGGTCATTGTTCAGAATAAACGGGCATCTCTTGAGGAGCGATGGTTAGCTATTGAGCAGAGAAACCAGACCTTCATGGAAGTCCTCTGGAGTCGGACTTCCAGCGCAGAAACGGGTCCTCATGGCCCCCCTGAAGTGCAGCAAGGTGCTGTCAAGCCAGTTGCTATCTCTGAAGTGGGGCTGACCCATGAGAGGGATGTTGGTGGCAGACAAGAAGGAAGTGGGGGCTCCTCTCCAAGCGCTCACACGACCAAGCCACTGCGGAGCCCTCGGTCAGAGCCCCACCAGAGTCCTCACCCAACTGAGATCGGCGTCTCATCCCCTGCACAGCCGCAGGAGCAGCAGACTGTTGCCGAGCCCTCACAGGCTCGCAACCCCAGAGGACGCCCACCAAAGGTGATGAGACAGGAGCAGCAAGAAAGTGAGCAAGGGGCCTCCACATCTGCTGAAGCCACAGGGGAAGCATCACGTAGGAGTACGCGTAAGAGGAAGATAATGCACAAGTAGTCACAAGGGTAGTCACTTGGGTGTTATGTTGTGTTTATTTTTGAAATGTCACCAGTTGCTTGTTGTGATAAAAAATTCTGATGGCAAACTGTTGAAGTTGTGGCCTGTGCCATTTCACAAATGGACTTCCACATTGAGGGTTTACAGTGACTTGCAATTGTCAGCATGGTGGTCAGAGTGATAGGAATCTGCAGATTCTTGTCCATTGTCGATGCTCTGGTAAGAAGGTGCGAGGCAAAAGTGTTTGATTGTGCAGGCTAAGCAAATGTGACCAACATGAGTGCGTCCCTTGCATCCCGGGCAGCAATATGGCCGCGCGCTGGCGCCTTCTGGCCTGTGCATCTTCAGGTGGGTGACTAGCAGGTTGGCGCTCCTGTTGATGCTCCTGCTGTTGGTGCTGCTGTTGTTCGTGGTTCTGCTGCTGCCGCGGCTGGTCTTCGTCCGAATCTGATATCCAGGAGGAAAGGAATTAAATGGTTGCCATGCTTCTGGTATATGCCTCAGTTGAGGAAACGCTCAGTCAAGGTGGGGAGAGGGGTTTCCCAGGAGGTCACACTGCAGATGGGTGTCAGGCTCCAAACTTCCACAACAATGAGTATGCCGCTAAAAGTTCCCCCAGACCTGAAACAACAAAGTTCTGCCACCTGCAAATGATCATTGGTGAAAACTCCTTTGTAATGGTGGAGCTGCAGCTGTTCGTAAGCAATCCACTTGTGCGGCCACCAGGATTACCTGGCGTGTTCCAGAGGAGGCGTGAGGGATGGGGGGAATGACTAAAAATTGGAAAGGCCTCTCAAAATGGGATTATAGAGGCTATTAAGTGGTTGTTAAGGGTTTTAAGGGCCTATCCTGCCTCTTGGAGGCGGGATGGAAAGGGGGTCAGAAAACACGCTTTTGGGAAAATTGCTCGGAGGCGGGATGGAGGCAGGATCGGGCCCGCCCACCATTTTTGGCGGTTTTAACAACTCACGCCTCCAATCCCGCCTCCTCGGGCCTGGCAAAATCGAGCCCATAGAGTCACAAAGTCATAGGGGGAAAAATTCAGTTGGTTGTGCCTCCCGTTAGCGCCTTAAGAGGGCACTAATGGGGCGCAAAGCAACTAGCGCCCGGGCGCGGCGATGTTTGCGCCGCTCGCGAAATTATCTCGACATTTTGTGGCGGCGCTAAACAGTACCGCCACGGTCTCCTGCGCCGGCAGATCGTGACGTCAGTCGAGTGCGCAACGCCCCGGTAGCGCCCCGGAGCGGATATTGAGTGGCGCCCCCTGCCTTACCGCCCGCCGCTAGCAACGACAGGTTGAGGGGAGCGTTCTGCAGTCAGGAAGGGACTGGGGGGGCGCTATTTAAAGGCGACCATTTCCTGCCTTTTTTTGTTGGCGATATTTTTGAACCATGCATTCTGAGAGAGAGAGAGAGACTTCTGGAGAGATTCAACACTGTGTGAAGGAGTTTTGGGTACTGAGCAGCACTTTGCAGGTTCATTTTGATTTGCCCTTCCTTGTATCGATTTAGAAGAGACTCAGGGGGGGCTGCACTCTGAGCTCTTTCCCTGGTACTCTCCATTGTTCTTTCCAGCAGATTTGATGTGCAGGTCTCTCCAGGCCGAGATTCAAGGCTGCAATGAGCAGGATGTGGATGGAAAGCAAGATCAACCCTCCCCTTTAAGAACTGGCTGGCGCCTTGTGTCTGTGTTCCATTGCTGACTGATATCACATGAGCTTCGCCAGCGCTCTGAGTTAGCGCCTCGCTCCTCAGCCTTTGCGCCTTAAGACAGATGTGTAGCGCCTGATTTTGCGCTCCAATCACCTCCAGGGGCGATAAAAGTCAAGTTTGTACTCGGAGGCGATAATTAGCGCCAGGCGCTAATCTTTTGCGCCCGGCCGATAATTGCGCCCCAAATGGGGCGATACTGAATTTCTTCCCCATTGAGTCATAATGGCACAGAAGGAGGCCATTCGGCCCATCGAGTCCATGCCGGCTCTCTGCAGAGCAATCCAGTCAGTCCCATTCCCCCCGCTCTATCCCTGTAGCCCTGCAAGTTTATTTCCCTCAAGTGCCTATCTAGTCTCCCCTTGAAAACATTGAGTGTCTCCGCTTCCACCACTTCTGTCGGCAGCGAATTCCAGGTCATCACCACTCGCTGTGTAAAAAAGTTTTTCCTCACATCCCCCCCTGTATCTCTTACCCAAAACCTTAAATCTGTGTCCCCTAGTCCTTGTACCATCAACTAGTGGGAACAGCCTTTCCCGGTCTAGCCTATCCAAACCCGTCATAATCTTGTACACCTCTATCAAGGCAACATGGAAAATCTGTCCCCCTTAATCCCAACGGGTAATCCTCACCAATTCTCAGCTTGTACTTTCCTGCAGATCCATCATAGTAATAGGGGGCCCAAGTGGAAGATGATGGTGATGGGGAGGATCATGAGGAACAGGATAATGAGGATCAGGCCCTGGAATAATTCCTGCCCCATGGTCCTTTGCCCCAACCCCCTCAGTGTCACCCTTGCCTCATTTGCTTTCTCATTCCCACGTACTCAGACACTTTTACCCAACACATGAGATAGTGTTAGTGAGGATGTGGCACTGTGTGATTCGCTGAGCATCAGGCAGCTGGAGGAGTGGGAAGTGGGTGAGGATCTCTTCCTTCCCAGCAGAGGCACAGGAGAAGGCAGCCCATAGCTTCAGAGTCTGACTCAGAACTCACGGATACTCGCCTGAAATGAAGGATGTTCGTGGATGTGCGGCAGCTGGCCGATGTAACTCTTGAGTCTACAGCTCTCATTTCACGATCAAAGAAGCTGCCATGAGAGGAGGACCTCCTCAGTCCCATGACCTCTGATACTGGCTCTCAGGTTACACCGAGAAGAAGCACGAGAATAGATGAAGGAAAGGGGAAGCGCAGTGGTCATGTTTGGTTAATCATGGAGGTTAGGGTCATACAGGAAAGGGTGAACTTGTTTGATACTGACTTAATCAGTCAGGTGATGATTATTGGCCTGTTCATGTTGAGGCAAAGAGGACTGATGTGTTGTGATGTTCTAGAATGGGTACTGGATTGAGGGAATATTCCTTTATCTGTGGACCAACTTTATTTGAAAGTGGGGGAGAAGGAGGTACGGCATTGATGTCAACGGTGGATTATGTTACACAAACGAGAAGTCTTCAGTGATGGGATGTGCTCTGATGTCCCTTGCAGCAGTCACTGAGATGTCCTCTGAGTGCAGGAGATGCTCTCCTCCATGTAGTTCTGCCTCCACAGCAGCTAGGGCCACCTTCCAGCAATGTCCAACTCCAGGCTTTTTTGTGCAGGGCACACCAGGCCACAACTACATTTAACACATGATCTGGAGCACACTACAGAGATCCTCCCGACATGTATAGGCAGTGAGTGCCCCTCGATGTCCACTCGATGACCAATCTTGTAGAAGCACGTGCCTTATTGTAGTGCTCCTCTATAGATGTTTAAGCCATTCTTACTGGAGTCATTATCTGTGGAAGCACCCAGAAGCCATCCCTTGACATGGCTTGCTTTCCTGAAGGCATCAGGGAGGGCCACATTTCAAAGGATGAATGCATCATGATAACTAGAGTATATTCAAGGCAAGATTGATAGATTTTTGGACTCTCGGAGAATCAAGGGATATGGGGATCAGGCGGGAAAGTGGAGTTGAGGTCGATGATCAGCCATGATCTTATTGAATGGTGGAGCAGGCTCGAGGGGCCGAATGGCCGACTCCTGCTCCTAATTCTTATGTTCTTATGTGCCAGCATATTTGATATTGATGCGTGTTGTCACACACAATCTGTACCTTCAGGGGCTGGAAGGCCTTCTTGTTGAGGTAGTTGAGGAGATTTTCCGTAGGGCCTTACAATAACGTGGGCGCCATCAATTTCACCCTGGACCTTGGGAAATCCAATAACCCCATAAAACTGGGTGGCCCTATCTCACTGCCACCTTGCTGTGATGACAAAGTGGATGAATTCCCCAACTTTCCTGTAAGGGGTATCAGTCACACAAGTGCCAGGTAATGGCTATATCCAACAAGTGAGAGTCTAACCACCGCACCTTGACATTCAACGGCATTACCATCGCCGAATCCCCCACCATCAACATCCTGGGGGTCACCATTGACCAGAAACTTAACTGGACCAGCCACATAAATACTGTGGCCACAAGAGCAGGTCAGAGGCTGGGTATTCTGCGGCAAATGTCTCACCTCCTGACTCCCCAAAGTCTTTCCACCATCTACAAGGCACATGTCAGGCGTGTGATGGAATACTCTCCACTTGCCTGGATGAGTGCAGCTCCAACAATACTTAAGAAGCTCGACACCATCCAGGACAAAGCAGCCCGCTTGATTGGCACCTCATCCACCACCTTAAACATTCACTCCCTCCACCACCGGCGTACCGTGGCTGCAGTGTGTACCATCTACAAGATGCACTGCAGCAACTCGCCAAGGTTTCTTTGGCAGCACCTCCCAAACCCGCGACCTCTACCACCTAGAAGGACAAGGGCAGCAGGCGCATGGGAACACCACCACCTCCAAGTTCCCCTCAAAGCCACACACCATCCTGACTTGGAAATATATCGCCGTTCCTTCATCGTCGCTGGGTCAAAATCCTGGAACTCCCTCCCTAACAGCACTGTGGGAGCACCTTCACCACACGGACTGCAGCGGTTCAAGAAGGTGGCTCACCACCACCTTCTCGAGGGCAATTAAGTATGGGCAATAAATGCTGGCCTTGCCAGCGACGCCCACAGAAAAAAAGTCAGCTGATAAATGCTTGCCCATACTGCAGCCTGGCTGACATGACGAAGATCTTTGTAAATAAGACTGTGTCATAAAAGTTGCGTGCATTGCTTAACTTCATAGACATGGAGAGAGCAGAGTGGACAGGTGACTGCGGCTATAGGTCTTCGTTTAGTAGGTGGTAGAGCAGCCCTATTGGCTCTTCTTGTACACATCTCCTCACTAAGCCCCTACATGACCAGTGTTGCCTGTATATTCTATGGGACGAGGGGTAACACCTGGTGAGGTCTGTCCTCCTTAAATGCTGCTGGACTCTTCTTTGCTTCACCTTGTGCTGCTCCCCCTCCTTGAGAATGGTCGGCAAGGTTACGCCCACAGGCAAAGCCATACCAGCTCTTGAGAAGCCCTCAGTGTGGCTGGCGATTGGGCAGGGGGGAATAGGTGAAAATATCCCAGTGTTCTCACATTGGCAGCAGAGACTAGCACCGACCAGCACAGGCAGAATGGCATTCCGAGATCATGACTGAATCGTGGCACATTCCTGCAGCTCCTAAATGTCTCACATCCACCCATCTCAGCTGATCCTGGCAACGCCAGTTATATACCAAGTGTTCAATCTGTAACGCCAGTTATATACCCATTGGTCAATCTGTAACGCCAGTTATATACCCAGCAGTCAATCTGTAACGCCAATTATATACCCAGTGGTCAATCTGTAACGCCAGTTTTATACCCAGCAGTCAATCTATAACGACAGTTATATACCCAGCAGTCAATCTGTAACACCAGTTATATACCCAGCAGTCAATCTGTAATGCCAGTTATATACCCAGCAGTCAATCTGTAACACCAGTTATACACCCAGCAGTCAATCTGTAACGCCAGTTATATACCCAGCAGTCAATCTGTAATGCCAGTTATATACCCAGCAGTCAATCTGCAACACCAGTTATATACCCAGCAGTCAATCTGTAATGCCAGTTATATACCCAGCAGTCAATCTGTAACACCAGTTATATACCCAGCAGTCAATCTGTAACGCCAGTTATATACTCAGCAGTCAATCTGTAACACCAGTTATATACCCAGCAGTCAATCTGTAACACCAGTTATATACCCAGCGGTCAATCTGTAATGCCAGTTATATACCCAGCAGTCAATCTGTAAAACCAGTTATATACCCAGTGGTCAATCTGTAATGCCAGTTATATACCCAGCGGTCAATCTGTAATGCCAGTTATATACCCAGCAGTCAATCTGTAACACCAGTTATATACCCAGTGGTCAACCTGTAACACCAGTTATATACCCAGCAGTCAATCTGTAACGCCAGTTATATACCCATTGGTCAATCTGTAACGCCAGTTATATACCCAGCAGTCAATCTGTAATGCCAGTTATATACCCATTGGTCAATCTGTAATGCCAGTTATATACCCAGCAGTCAATCTGTAATGCCAGTTATATACCCAGTGGTCAATCTGTAACGCCAATTATATACCCAGCAGTCAATCTGTAATGCCAGTTATATACCCAGCAGTCAATCTGTAACACCAGTTATATACCCAGTGGTCAATCTGTAACACCAGTTATATACCCAGCAGTCAATCTGTAACACCAGTTATATACCCAGCAGTCAATCTGTAACGCCAGTTATATACCCAGCATTCAATCTGTAACACCAGTTATATACCCAGCTGTCAATCTGTAACGCCAGTTATATACCCAGCAGTCAATCTGTAACGCCAGTTTTATACCCAGCAGTCAATCTATAACGACAGTTATATACCCAGCAGTCAATCTGTAACGCCAGTTATATACCCAGCAGTTAATCTGTAACACCAGTTATATACCCAGCAGTCAATCTGTAATGCCAGTTATATACCCAGCAGTCAATCTGTAACACCAGTTATACACCCAGCATTCAATCTGTAACGCCAGTTATATACCCAGCAGTCAATCTGTAATGCCAGTTATATACCCAGCAGTTAATCTGTAACACCAGTTATATACCCAGCGGTCAATCTGTAATGCCAGTTATATACCCAGCAGTCAATCTGTAACACCAGTTATATACCCAGCAGTCAATCTGTAACGCCAGTTATATACTCAGCAGTCAATCTGTAACACCAGTTATATACCCAGCAGTCAATCTGTAACACCAGTTATATACCCAGCAGTCAATCTGTAAAACCAGTTATATACCCAGCAGTCAATCTGTAACGCCAGTTATATACCCATTGGTCAATCTGTAATGCCAGTTATATACCCAGTGGTCAATCTGTAATGCCAGTTATATACCCAGCAGTCAATCTGTAACACCAGTTATATAACCAGTGGTCAACCTGTAACACCAGTTATATACCCAGCAGTCAATCTGTAACGCCAGTTATATACCCATTGGTCAATCTGTAACGCCAGTTATATACCCAGCAGTCAATCTGTAATGCCAGTTATATACCCATTGGTCAATCTGTAATGCCAGTTATATACCCAGCAGTCAATCTATAATGCCAGTTATATACCCAGTGGTCAATCTGTAACGCCAATTATATACCCAGCAGTCAATCTGTAATGCCAGTTATATACCCAGCAGTCAATCTGTAACACCAGTTATATACCCAGCAGTCAATCTGTAACACCAGTTATATACCCAGCAGTCAATCTGTAACACCAGTTATATACCCAGCAGTCAATCTGTAACGCCAGTTATATACCCATTGGTCAATCTGTAACGCCAGTTATATACCCAGCAGTCAATCTGTAATGCCAGTTATATACCCATTGGTCAATCTGTAATGCCAGTTATATACCCAGCAGTCAATCTATAATGCCAGTTATATACCCAGTGGTCAATCTGTAACGCCAATTATATACCCAGCAGTCAATCTGTAATGCCAGTTATATACCCAGCAGTCAATCTGTAACACCAGTTATATACCCAGCAGTCAATCTGTAACACCAGTTATATACCCAGCAGTCAATCTGTAACACCAGTTATATACCCAGTGGTCAATCTGTAACACCAGTTATATACCCAGCAGTCAATCTGTAACGCCAGTTATATACCCAGCATTCAATCTGTAACACCAGTTATATACCCAGCAGTCAATCTGTAACACCAGTTATATACCCAGTGGTCAATCTGTAACACCAGTTATATACCCAGCAGTCAATCTGTAACGCCAGTTATATACCCAGTGTTCAATCTGTAACGCCAGTTATATACCCAGTGTTCAATCTGTAACGCCAGTTATATACCCAGCAGTCAATCTGTAACGCCAGTTATATACCCAGCATTCAATCTGTAACACCAGTTTTATACCCAGTGTTCAATCTGTAACGCCAGTTATATACCCAGTGTTCAATCTGTAATGCCAGTTATATACCCAGCAGTCAATCTGTAACACCAGTTTTATACCCAGTGTTCAATCTGTAACGCCAGTTATATACCCAGTGTTCAATCTGTAACACCAGTTATATACCCAGCATCCAATCTGTAACGCCAGTTATATACCCAGTGGTCAATCTACAATGCCAGTTATATACCCAGTGGTCAATCTGTAACACCAGTTATATACCCAGCAGTCAATCTGTAACGCCAGTTATATACCCAGTAGTCAATCTGTAATGCCAGTTATATACCCAGTGTTCAATCTGTAATGCCAGTTATATACCCAGCAGTCAATATGTAACGCCAGTTATATACCCAGTGTTCAATCTGTAATGCCATTTATATACCCAGTGTTCAATCTGTAACGCCAGTTATATACCCAGCAGTCAATCTGTAACGCCAGTTATATACCCAGCAGTTAATGTGTAACACCAGTTATATACCCAGTGTTCAATCTGTAATGCCAGTTATATACCCAGTGGTCAATCTGTAACACCAGTTATATACCCAGCAGTCAATCTGTAACACCAGTTATATACCCTGTGTTCAATCTGTAACACCAGTTATATACCCAGTGTTCAATCTGTAACACCAGTTATATACCCAGTGTTCAATCTGTAACACCAGTTATATACCCAGCAGTCAATCTGTAACACCAGTTATATACCCAGTGTTCAATCTGTAACGCCAGTTATATACCCAGTGTTCAATCTGTAATGCCAGGTATATACCCAGCAGTTAATCTGTAACGCCAGTTATATACCCAGTGTTCAATCTGTAACGCCAGTTTTATACCCAGAAGTCAATCTGTAACACCAGTTATATACCCAGCAGTCAATCTGTAACGCCAGTTATATACCCAGTGTTCAATCTGTAACGCCAGTTATATACCCAGTGTTCAATCTGTAATGCCAGTTATATACCCAGCAGTCAATCTGTATCGCCAGTTATATACCCAGTGTTCAATCTGTAATGCCAGTTATATACCCAGCAGTCAATCTGTAACACCAGTTATATACCCAGCAGTCAATCTGTAACACCAGTTATATACCCAGCGGTCAATCTGTAATGCCAGTTATATACCCAGCAGTCAATCTGTAACACCAGTTATATACCCAGTGGTCAATCTGTAATGCCAGTTATATACCCAGCAGTCAATCTGTAACACCAGTTATATACCCAGTGGTCAACCTGTAACACCAGTTATATACCCAGCAGTCAATCTGTAACGCCAGTTATATACCCATTGGTCAATGTGTAACGCCAGTTATATACCCAGCAGTCAATCTGTAATGCCAGTTATATACCCATTGGTCAATCTGTAATGCCAGTTATATACCCAGCAGTCAATCTGTAATGCCAGTTATATACCCAGTGGTCAATCTGTAACGCCAATTATATACCCAGCAGTCAATCTGTAATGCCAGTTATATACCCAGCAGTCAATCTGTAACACCAGTTATATACCCAGTGGTCAATCTGTAACACCAGTTATATACCCAGCAGTCAATCTGTAACGCCAGTTATATACCTAGCATTCAATCTGTAATGCCAGTTAGATACCCAGCAGTCAATCTGTAACGCCAATTATATACCCAGTGGTCAATCTGTAACGCCAGTTTTATACCCAGCAGTCAATCTATAACGACAGTTATATACCCAGCAGTCAATCTATAACGACAGTTATATACCCAGCAGTCAATCTGTAACACCAGTTATATACCCAGAGGTCAATCTGTAACACCAGTTATACACCCAGCATTCAATCTGTAACGCCAGTTATATACCCAGCAGTCAATCTGTAATGCCAGTTATATACCCAGCAGTCAATCTGCAACACCAGTTATATACCCAGCAGTCAATCTGTAACACCAGTTATATACCCAGCAGTCAATCTGTAATGCCAGTTATATACCCAGCAGTCAATCTGTAACACCAGTTATACACCCAGCATTCAATCTGTAACGCCAGTTATATACCCAGCAGTCAATCTGTAATGCCAGTTATATACCCAGCAGTCAATCTGCAACACCAGTTATATACCCAGCAGTCAATCTGTAACACCAGTTATATACCCAGCAGTCAATCTGTAACGCCAGTTATATACTCAGCAGTCAATCTGTAACACCAGTTATATACCCAGCAGTCAATCTGTAACACCAGTTATATACCCAGCGGTCAATCTGTAATGCCAGTTATATACCCAGCAGTCAATCTGTAAAACCAGTTATATACCCAGTGGTCAATCTGTAATGCCAGTTATATACCCAGTGGTCAATCTGTAATGCCAGTTATATACCCAGCAGTCAATCTGTAACACCAGTTATATACCCAGCAGTCAATCTGTAACGCCAGTTATATACCCATTGGTCAATCTGTAACACCAGTTATATACCCAGCAGTCAATCTGTAACGCCAGTTATATACCCATTGGTCAATCTGTAACGCCAGTTATATACCCAGCACTCAATCTGTAATGCCAGTTATATACCTATTGGTCAATCTGTAATGCCAGTTATATACCCAGTGTTCAATCTGTAACGCCAATTATATACCCAGCAGTCAATCTGTAACAGCAGTTATATACCCAGTGGTCAATCTGTAACACCAGTTATATACCCAGCAGTCAATCTGTAACGCCAGTTATATACCCAGCATTCAATCTGTAACACCAGTTATATACCCAGCATTCAATCTGTAACACCAGTTATATACCCAGTGGTCAATCTGTAACACCAGTTTTATACCCAGCAGTCAATCTGTAACGCCAGTTATATACCCAGCATTCAATCTGTAACACCAGTTATATACCCAGTGTTCAATCTGTAATGCCAGTTATATACCCAGCATTCAATCTGTAACACCAGTTTCATACCCAGTGTTCAATCTGTAACGCCAGTTATATACCCAGTGTTCAATCTGTAACACCAGTTATATACCCAGCAGTCAATCTGTAACACCAGTTTTATACCCAGTGTTCAATCTGTAACGCCAGTTATATACCCAGTGTTCAATCTGTAACACCAGTTATATACCCAGCATTCAATCTGTAACGCCAGTTTTATACCCAGCAGTCAATCTGTAACGCCAGTTATATACCCTGTGTTCAATCTGTAATGCCAGTTATTTACCCAGTGGTCAATCTGTAACACCAGTTATATACCCAGTGTTCAATCTGTAACACCAGTTATATACCCAGTGTTCAATCTGTAACACCAGTTATATACCCAGTGTTCAATCTGTAACACCAGTTATATACCCAGCAGTCAATCTGTAACACCAGTTATATAGCCAGTGTTCAATCTGTAACGCCAGTTATATACCCAGTGTTCAATCTGTAATGCCAGGTATATACCCAGCAGTCAATCTGTAACGCCAGTTATATACCCAGTGTTCAATCTGTAACGCCAGTTTTATACCCAGAAGTCAATCTGTAACACCAGTTATATACCCAGCAGTCAATCTGTAACGCCAGTTATATACCCAGCGGTCAATCTGTAATGCCAGTTATATACCCAGCAGTCAATCTGTAACGCCAGTTTTATACCCAGTGGTCAATCTGTAATGCCAGTTTTATACCCAGCAGTCAATCTGTAACGCCAGTTATATACCCAGTGTTCAATCTGTAACACCAGTTATATACCCAGTGTTCAATCTGTAACGCCAGTTTTATACCTAGCAGTCAATCTGTAACGCCAGTTATATACCCAGCAGTCAATCTGTAACACCAGTTATATACCCAGCAGTCAATCTGTAACGCCAGTTTTATACCCAGCAGTCAATCTGTAATGCCAGTTATATACCCAGCAGCCAATCTGTAACGCCAGTTATATACCCAGTGTTCAATCTATAACGCCAGTTTTATACCCAGCAGTCAATTTGTAATGCCAGTTATATACCCAGCAGTCAATCTGTAACACCAGTTATATACCCAGCAGTCAATCTGTAACGCCAGTTTTATACCCAGCAGTCAATCTGTAATGCCAGTTATATACCCAGCAGCCAATCTGTAACGCCAGTTATATACCCAGCAGTCAATCTGTAACGCCAGTTATATTCCCAGTGTTCAATCTATAACGCCAGTTTTATACCCAGCAGTCAATCTGTAACACCAGTTATATACCCAGCAGTCAATCTGTAACGCCAGTTATATACCCAGTGGTCAATCTGTAACGCCAGTAATATACCCAGCAGTCAATCTGTAACACCAGTTATATACCCAGCAGTCAATCTGTAACGCCAGTTATATACCCAGCAGTCAATCTGTAATCCCAGTTATATACCCAGCAGTCAATCTGTAACACCAGTTATATACCCAGCAGTCAATCTGTAACGCCAGTTATATACCCAGCAGTCAATCTGTAATCCCAGTTATATACCCAGCATTCAATCTGTAACGCCAGTTATATACCCAGCATTCAATCTGTAACACCAGTTATATACCCAGCAGTCAATCTGTAACACCAGTTATATACCCAGCAGTCAATCTGTAACGCCAGTTATATACCCAGCAGTCAATCTGTAACGCCAGTTATATACCCAGCAGTCAATCTGTAACGCCAGTTATATACCCAGTGTTCAATCTGTAACGCCAGTTATATACCCAGTGGTCAATCTGTAATGCCAGTTATAAACCCAGCATTCAATCTGTAACACCATTTTTATACCCAGTGTTCAATCTGTAACGCCAGTTATATACCCAGTGTTCAATCTGTAACGCCAGTTATATACCCAGCAGTCAATCTGTAACACCAGTTTTATACCCAGTGTTCAATTTGTAACGCCAGTAAAATACCCAGTGTTCAATCTGTAACGCCAGTTATATACCCAGTGGTCAATCTGCGATGCCAGTTATATACCCAGTGGTCAATCTGTAACACCAGTTATATACCCAGCAGTCAATCTGTAATGCCAGTTATATACCCAGTAGTCAATCTGTAATGCCAGTTATATACCCAGCAGTCAATCTGTAACACCAGTTATATACCCAGTGTTCAATCTGTAACGCCATTTATATACCCAGTGTTCAATCTGTAACGCCAATTATATACCCAGCAGTCAATCTGTAATGCCAGTTATATACCCAGTAGTCAATCTGTAATGCCAGTTATATACCCAGCAGTCAATCTGTAACACCAGTTATATACCCAGTGGTCAATCTGTAATGTCAGTTATATACCCAGTGGTCAATCTGTAACACCAGTTATGTACCCAGCAGTCAATCTGTAACGCCAGTTATATACCCAGTGGTCAATCTGTAACACCAGTTATGTACCCAGCAGTCAATCTGTAACGCCAGTTATATACCCAGTGTTCAATCTGTAACGCCAGTTATATACCCAGTGGTCAACCTGTAACACCAGTTATATACCCAGTGTTCAATCTGTAACACCAGTTATATACCCAGCAGTCAATCTGTAACGCCAGTTATATACCCAGTGTTCAATCTGTAATGCCAGTTATATACCCAGCAGTCAATCTGTAACGCCAGTTATATACCCAGTGTTCAATCTGTAACACCAGTTATATACCCAGCAGTCAATCTGTAACACCAGTTATATACCCTGTGTTCAATCTGTAATGCCAGTTATATACCCAGTGGTCAATCTGTAACACCAGTTATATACCCAGTGTTCAATCTGTAACACCAGTTATATACCCAGTGTTCAATCTGTAACACCAGTTATATACCCAGCAGTCAATCTGTAACACCAGTTATATACCCAGTGTTCAATCTGTAACGCCAGTTATATACCCAGTGTTCAATCTGTAATGCCAGTTATATACCCAGCAGTCAATCTGTAACGCCAGTTATATACCCAGTGTTCAATCTGTAACACCAGTTTTATACCCAGAAGTCAATCTGTAACACCAGTTATATACCCAGCAGTCAATCTGTAACGCCAGTTATATACCCAGTGTTCAATCTGTAACGCCAGTTATATACCCAGTGTTCAATCTGTAATGCCAGTTATATACCCAGCAGTCAATCTGTAACGCCAGTTATATACCCAGTGTTCAATCTGTAACGCCAGTTATATACCCAGCAGTCAATCTGTAACACCAGTTATATACCCAGCGGTCAATCTGTAACACCAGTTATATACCCAGCGGTCAATCTGTAACGCCAGTTTTATACCCAGTGGTCAATCTGTAACGACAGTTTTATACCCAGTGGTCAATCTGTAACGCCAGTTTTATACCCAGCAGTCAATCTGTAACGCCAGTTATATACCCAGTGGTCAATCTGTAACGCCAGTTATATACCCAGTGTTCAATCTGTAACGCCAGTTTTATACCTAGCAGTCAATCTGTAATGCCAGTTATATACCCAGCAGTCAATCTGTAACACCAGTTATATACCCAGCAGTCAATCTGTAACGCCAGTTTTATACCCAGCAGTCAATCTGTAATGCCAGTTATATACCCAGCAGCCAATCTGTAACGCCAGTTATATACCCAGTGTTCAATCTATAACGCCAGTTTTATACCCAGAAGTCAATCTGTAATAACAACAGAAAACGCTGGAAAAACTCAGCAGGCCAGGCAGCATCCGTAGAGAGAGAAAGAGAGTTGACGTTTCAGGTCGATGACCTTTCATCAGAACTGGGAAGAGCTGGAAATCAAATAGATTTAAGGCCAGGGTAAAGCTGGGAAAAGGGGGAGGGGATAAAGGAACAAAGGAGGAGATGAAGAGACATTAAGAGACATTAAGAGATTTGCAAGGCTAGAGGTGGTGTTAATGTGACAGATTAAGGCTGAATGAAGTGTGAAATCCACTGGCAGAATGAAGGACAGCTGCCAGCTTCTAGGAGGAAAAAAAAAAGGTGGGGGGGACAAATAAAAGGGTGGATAAAATAAAATATAAATGTGATTGGAGCTGAGGTTATGATCTAAAATTGTTGAACTCGATATTGAGTCCAGAGGGCTGTAGCGTGCCTGTAGTCAATCTGTAACGCCAGTTATATACCCAGCAGTCAATCTGTAACGCCAGTTTTATACCCAGCAGTCAATCTGTAATGCCAGTTATATACCCAGCAGCCAATCTGTAACGCCAGTTATATACCCAGTGTTCAATCTATAACGCCAGTTTTATACCCAGCAGTCAATCTGTAATGCCAGTTATATACCCAGCAGTCAATCTGTAACACCAGTTATATACCCAGCAGTCAATCTGTAACGCCAGTTTTATACCCAGCAGTCAATCTGTAACACCAGTTATATACCCAGCGGTCAATCTGTAACACCAGTTATATACCCAGCAGTCAATCTGTAATGCCAGTTATATACCCAGCAGTCAATCTGTAACGCCAGTTATATACCCAGCGGTCAATCTGTAATGCCAGTTATATACCCAGCAGTCAATCTGTAACGCCAGTTTTATACCCAGTGGTCAATCTGTAACGCCAGTTTTATACCCAGCAGTCAATCTGTAACGCCAGTTATATACCCAGTGGTCAATCTGTAACGCCAGTTATATACCCAGTGTTCAATCTGTAACGCCAGTTTTATACCTAGCAGTCAATCTGTAATGCCAGTTATATACCCAGCAGTCAATCTGTAACACCAGTTATATACCCAGCAGTCAATCTGTAACGCCAGTTTTATACCCAGCAGTCAATCTGTAATGCCAGTTATATACCCAGCAGCCAATCTGTAACGCCAGTTATATACCCAGTGTTCAATCTATAACGCCAGTTTTATACACAGCAGTCAATCTGTAACGCCAGTTATATTCCCAGCAGTCAATCTGTAACGCCAGTTTTATACCCAGCAGTCAATCTGTAATGCCAGTTATATACCCAGCAGCCAATCTGTAACGCCAGTTATATACCCAGTGTTCAATCTATAAAGCCAGTTTTATACCCAGCAGTCAATCTGTAATGCCAGTTATATACCCAGCAGTCAATCTGTAACACCAGTTATATACCCTGTGTTCAATCTGTAATGTCAGTTATATACCAAGTGTTCAATCTGTAACGCCAGTTATATACCCAGTGGTCAATCTGTAACACCAGTTATATACCCAGCAGTCAATCTGTAACACCAGTTATATACCCTGTGTTCAATCTGTAATGCCAGTTATATACCCAGTGGTCAATCTGTAACACCAGTTATATACCCAGTGTTCAATCTGTAACACCAGTTCTATACCCAGTGTTCAATCTGTAACACCAGTTATATACCCAGTGTTCAATCTGTAATGTCAGTTATATACCCAGTGTTCAATCTGTAACGCCAGTTATATACCCAGTGGTCAATCTGTAACACCAGTTATATACCCAGCAGTCAATCTGTAACACCAGTTATATACCCTGTGTTCAATCTGTAATGCCAGTTATATACCCAGTGTTCAATCTGTAACACCAGTTCTATACCCAGTGTTCAATCTGTAACACCAGTTATATACCCAGTGTTCAATCTGTAACACCAGTTATATACCCAGCAGTCAATCTGTAACACCAGTTATATACCCAGTGTTCAATCTGTAACGCCAGTTATATACCCAGTGTTCAATCTGTAATGCCAGTTATATACCCAGCATTCAATCTGTAACGCCAGTTATATACCCAGTGTTCAATCTGTAACACCAGTTATATACCCAGCAGTCAATCTGTAACACCAGTTATATACCCTGTGTTCAATCTGTAATGCCAGTTATATACCCAGTGGTCAATCTGTAACACCAGTTATATACCCAGTGTTCAATCTGTAACACCAGTTCTATACCCAGTGTTCAATCTGTAACACCAGTTATATACCCAGTGTTCAATCTGTAACACCAGTTATATACCCAGCAGTCAATCTGTAACACCAGTTATATACCCAGTGTTCAATCTGTAATGCCAGTTATATACCCAGTGTTCAATCTGTAATGCCAGTTATATACCCAGCAGTCAATCTGTATCGCCAGTTATATACCCAGTGTTCAATCTGTAACACCAGTTTTATACCCAGAAGTCAATCTGTAACACCAGTTATATACCCAGCAGTCAATCTGTAACGCCAGTTATATACCCAGTGTTCAATCTGTAATGCCAGTTATATACCCAGAAGTCAATCTGTAACGCCAGTTATATACCCAGTGTTCCATCTGTAACGCCAGTTATATACCCAGCAGTCAATCTGTAACACCAGTTATATACCCAGCGGTTAATCTGTAACACCAGTTATATACCCAGCGGTCAATCTGTAATGCCAGTTTTATACCCAGCAGTCAATCTGTAACGCCAGTTTTATACCCAGTGGTCAATCTGTAACGCCAGTTTTATACCCAGTGGTCAATCTGTAACGCCAGTTTTACACCCAGCAGTCAATCTGTAACGCCAGTTATATACCCAGTGTTCAATCTGTAACGCCAGTTTTATACTTAGCAGTCAATCTGTAACGCCAGTTATATACCCAGTGTTCAATCTGTAACGCCAGTTTTATACCTAGCAGTCAATCTGTAATGCCAGTTATATACCCAGCAGTCAATCTGTAACACCAGTTATATACCCAGCAGTCAATCTGTAACGCCAGTTTTATACCCAGCAGTCAATCTGTAATGCCAGTTATATACCCAGCAGCCAATCTGTAACGCCAGTTATATACCCAGTGTTCAATCTATAACGCCAGTTTTATACCCAGCAGTCAATCTGTAATGCCAGTTATATACCCAGCAGTCAATCTGTAACACCAGTTATATACCCAGCAGCCAATCTGTAACGCCAGTTATATACCCAGTGTTCAATCTATAAAGCCAGTTTTATACCCAGCAGTCAATCTGTAATGCCAGTTATATACCCAGCAGTCAATCTGTAACACCAGTTATATACCCAGCAGTCAATCTGTAATGCCAGTTTTATACCCAGCAGTCAATCTGTAACACCAGTTATATACCCAGTGTTCAATCTGTAATGCCAGTTATATACCCAGTGGTCAATCTGTAATGTCAGTTATATACCCAGTGTTCAATCTGTAACACCAGTTATATACCCAGTGGTCAATCTGTAACACCAGTTATATACCCAGCAGTCAATCTGTAACACCAGTTATATACCCTGTGTTCAATCTGTAATGCCAGTTATATACCCAGTGGTCAATCTGTAACACCAGTTATATACCCAGTGTTCAATCTGTAACACCAGTTCTATACCCAGTGTTCAATCTGTAACACCAGTTATATACCCAGTGTTCAATCTGTAACACCAGTTATATACCCAGCAGTCAATCTGTAACACCAGTTATATACCCAGTGTTCAATCTGTAACGCCAGTTATATACCCAGTGTTCAATCTGTAATGCCAGTTATATACCCAGCATTCAATCTGTAACGCCAGTTATATACCCAGTGTTCAATCTGTAACACCAGTTATATACCCAGCAGTCAATCTGTAACACCAGTTATATACCCTGTGTTCAATCTGTAATGCCAGTTATATACCCAGTGGTCAATCTGTAACACCAGTTATATACCCAGTGTTCAATCTGTAACACCAGTTCTATACCCAGTGTTCAATCTGTAACACCAGTTATATACCCAGTGTTCAATCTGTAACACCAGTTATATACCCAGCAGTCAATCTGTAACACCAGTTATATACCCAGTGTTCAATCTGTAATGCCAGTTATATACCCAGTGTTCAATCTGTAATGCCAGTTATATACCCAGCAGTCAATCTGTATCGCCAGTTATATACCCAGTGTTCAATCTGTAACACCAGTTTTATACCCAGAAGTCAATCTGTAACACCAGTTATATACCCAGCAGTCAATCTGTAACGCCAGTTATATACCCAGTGTTCAATCTGTAATGCCAGTTATATACCCAGTGTTCAATCTGTAATGCCAGTTATATACCCAGAAGTCAATCTGTAACGCCAGTTATATACCCAGTGTTCCATCTGTAACGCCAGTTATATACCCAGCAGTCAATCTGTAACACCAGTTATATACCCAGCGGTTAATCTGTAACACCAGTTATATACCCAGCGGTCAATCTGTAATGCCAGTTATATACCCAGCAGTCAATCTGTAACGCCAGTTATATACCCAGCAGTCAATCTGTAACGCCAGTTTTACACCCAGCAGTCAATCTGTAACGCCAGTTATATACCCAGTGGTCAATCTGTAACGCCAGTTATATACCCAGTGTTCAATCTGTAACGCCAGTTTTATACCTAGCAGTAAATCTGTAATGCCAGTTATATACCCAGCAGTCAATCTGTAACACCAGTTATATACCCAGCAGTCAATCTGTAACGCCAGTTTTATACCCAGCAGTCAATCTGTAACGCCAGTTATATACCCAGTGTTCAATCTATAACGCCAGTTTTATACCCAGCAGTCAATCTGTAACGCCAGTTATATACCCAGCAGTCAATCTGTAACGCCAGTTTTATACCCAGCAGTCAATCTGTAATGCCAGTTATATACCCAGCAGCCAATCTGTAACGCCAGTTATATACCCAGTGTTCAATCTATAACGCCAGTTTTATACCCAGCCGTCAATCTGTAATGCCAGTTATATACCCAGCAGTCAATCTGTAACACCAGTTATATACCCAGCAGTCAATCTGTAACGCCAGTTTTATACCCAGCAGTCAATCTGTAATGCCAGTTATATACCCAGCAGCCAATCTGTAACGCCAGTTATATACCCAGTGTTCAATCTATAACGCCAGTTTTATACCCAGCAGTCAATCTGTAACACCAGTTATATACCCAGCAGTCAATCTGTAACGCCAGTTATATACCCAGTGGTCAATCTGTAACGCCAGTAATATACCCAGCAGTCAATCTGTAACACCAGTTATATACCCAGCAGTCAATCTGTAACGCCAGTTATATACCCAGCAGTCAATCTGTAACACCAGTTATATACCCAGTGGTCAATCTGTAACACCAGTTATATACCCAGCAGTCAATCTGTAACGCCAGTTATATACCCAGCAGTCAATCTGTAACACCAGTTATATACCCAGCAGTCAATCTGTAACACCAGTTATATACCCAGTGTTCAATCTGTAACGCCAGTTATATACCCAGCAGTCAATCCGTAACGCCAGTTATATACCCAGTGTTCAATCTGTAACGCCAGTTATATACCCAGCAGTCAATCTGTAACGCCAGTTATATTCCCAGCATTCAATCTGTAACACCAGTTTTATACCCAGCAGTCAATCTGTAACACCAGTTATATACCCAGCAGTCAATCTGTAACACCAGTTATATACCCAGCAGTCAATCTGTAACACCAGTTATATACCCAGCAGTCAATCTGTAACGCCAGTTATATACCCAGTGGTCAATCTGTAATGCCAGTTATATGCCCAGTGGTCAATCTGTAACGCCAGTAATATACCCAGCAGTCAATCTATAACACCAGTTATATACCCAGCAGTCAATTTGTAACACCAGTTATATACCCAGCAGTCAATCTGTAACACCAGTTATATACCCAGCAGTCAATCTGTAACGCCAGTTATATACCCAGTGGTCAATCTGTAACACCAGTTATATACCCAGCAGTCAATCTGTAACGCCAGTTATATACCCAGCAGTCAATCTGTAACATCAGTTATATACCCAGCAGTCAATCTGTAACGCCAGTTATATACCCAGTGGTCAATCTGTAACACCAGTTATATACCCAGTGGTCAATCTGTAACGCCAGTTATATACCCAGTGGTCAATCTGCAATGCCAGTTATATACCCAGTGGTCAATCTGTAACACCAGTTATATACCCAGCAGTCAATCTGTAACGCCAGTTATATACCCAGTAGTCAATCTGTAACACCAGTTATATATCCAGTGTTCAATCTGTAATGCCAGTTATATACCCAGCAGTCAATCTGTAACACCAGTTATATACCCAGTGTTCAATCTGTAACACCAGTTATATACCCAGCAGTCAATCTGTAACGCCATTTATATACCCAGTGTTCAATCTGTAATGCCAGTTATATACCCAGCAGTCAATCTGTAACACCAGTTATATACCCAGTGTTCAATCTGTAACGCCAGTTATATACCCAGCAGTCAATCTGTAACACCAGTTATATACCCAGCGGTCAATCTGTAACACCAGTTATATACCCAGCGGTCAATCTGTAACGCCAGTTTTATACCCAGCAGTCAATCTGTAACACCAGTTATATACCCAGCACTCAATCTGTAACGACAGTTTTATACCCAGTGGTCAATCTGTAACACCAGTTATATACCCAGCGGTCAATCTGTAACGCCAGTTATATACCCAGCAGTCAATCTGTAACACCAGTTATATACCCAGCACTCAATCTGTAACACCAGTTATATACCCAGCGGTCAATCTGTAACGCCAGTTATATACCCAGCAGTCAATCTGTAACACCAGTTATATACCCAGCACTCAATCTGTAACGACAGTTTTATACCCAGCAGTCAATCTGTAACGCCAGTTATATACCCAGCAGTCAATCTGTAACACCAGTTATATACCCAGCACTCAATCTGTAACGACAGTTTTATACCCAGCAGTCAATCTGTAATGCCAGTTATATACCCAGCAGTCAATCTGTAACACCAGTTATATACCCAGCAGTCAATCTGTAACACCAGTTATATACCCAGTGGTCAATCTGTAACACCAGTTATATACCCAGCAGTCAATCTGTAACACCAGTTATATACCCAGCAGTCAATCTGTAACACCAGTTATATACCCAGCAGTCAATCTGTAATGCCAGTTATATACCCAGCAGTCAATCTGTAACACCAGTTATATACCCAGCAGTCAATCTGTAATGCCAGTTATATACCCAGCAGTCAATCTGTAACACCAGTTATATACCCAGCACTCAATCTGTAACGACAGTTTTATACCCAGCAGTCAATCTGTAACGCCAGTTATATACCCAGCAGTCAATCTGTAACACCAGTTATATACCCAGCAGTCAATCTGTAACGCCAGTTATATACCCAGTGGTCAATCTGTAACACCAGTTATATACCCAGCAGTCAATCTGTAACGCCAGTTATATACCCAGCAGTCAATCTGTAACGACAGTTTTATACCCAGTGGTCAATCTGTAACGCCAGTTTTATACCTAGCAGTCAATCTGTAATGCCAGTTATATACCCAGCAGTCAATCTGTAACACCAGTTATATACCTAGCAGTCAATCTGTAATGCCAGTTATATACCCAGCAGTCAATCTGTAACACCAGTTATATACCCAGCGGTCAATCTGTAACACCAGTTATATACCCAGCAGTCAATCTGTAACGCCAGTTTTATACCCAGTGGTCAATCTGTAACGACAGTTTTATACCCAGTGGTCAATCTGTAACGCCAGTTATATACCCAGTGGTCAATCTGTAACGCCAGTTATATACCCAGTGGTCAATCTGTAACGCCAGTTTTACACCCAGCAGTCAATCTGTAACGCCAGTTATATACCCAGTGGTCAATCTGTAACGCCAGTTATATACCCAGTGTTCAATCTGTAACGCCAGTTTTATACCTAGCAGTAAATCTGTAATGCCAGTTATATACCCAGCAGTCAATCTGTAACACCAGTTATATACCCAGCAGTCAATCTGTAACGCCAGTTTTATACCCAGCAGTCAATCTGTAATGCCAGTTATATACCCAGCAGCCAATCTGTAACGCCAGTTATATACCCAGTGTTCAATCTATAACGCCAGTTTTATACCCAGCAGTCAATCTGTAACACCAGTTATATACCCAGCAGTCAATCTGTAACGCCAGTTATATACCCAGCAGTCAATCTGTAACACCAGTTATATACCCAGTGGTCAATCTGTAACACCAGTTATATACCCAGCAGTCAATCTGTAACGCCAGTTATATTCCCAGCATTCAATCTGTAACGCCAGTTATATACCCAGCAGTCAATCTGTAACACCAGTTATATACCCAGCAGTCAATCTGTAACGCCAGTTATATTCCCAGCATTCAATCTGTAACGCCAGTTATATACCCAGCAGTCAATCTGTAACGCCAGTTATATACCCAGTGGTCAATCTGTAACGCCAGTAATATACCCAGCAGTCAATCTATAACACCAGTTATATACCCAGCAGTCAATTTGTAACACCAGTTATATACCCAGCAGTCAATCTGTAACACCAGTTATATACCCAGCAGTCAATCTGTAACACCAGTTATATACCCAGTGGTCAATCTGTAACACCAGTTATATACCCAGCACTCAATCTGTAACGACAGTTTTATACCCAGCAGTCAATCTGTAACACCAGTTATATACCCAGTGTTCAATCTGTAATGCCAGTTATATACCCAGCAGTCAATCTGTAACGCCAGTTATATACCCAGTGGTCAATCTGTAACGACAGTTTTATACCCAGTGGTCAATCTGTAACGCCAGTTTTATACCTAGCAGTCAATCTGTAATGCCAGTTATATACCCAGCAGTCAATCTGTAACACCAGTTATATACCCAGCAGTCAATCTGTAACACCAGTTATATACCCAGCGGTTAATCTGTAACACCAGTTATATACCCAGCGGTCAATCTGTAATGCCAGTTATATACCCAGCAGTCAATCTGTAACGCCAGTTTTATACCCAGTGGTCAATCTGTAACGACAGTTTTATACACAGTGGTCAATCTGTAACGCCAGTTTTACACCCAGCAGTCAATCTGTAACGCCAGTTATATACCCAGTGGTCAATCTGTAACGCCAGTTATATACCCAGTGTTCAATCTGTAACGCCAGTTTTATACCTAGCAGTAAATCTGTAACACCAGTTATATACCCAGCAGTCAATCTGTAACACCAGTTATATACCCAGCAGTCAATCTGTAACGCCAGTTTTATACCCAGCAGTCAATCTGTAATGCCAGTTATATACCCAGCAGCCAATCTGTAACGCCAGTTATATACCCAGTGTTCAATCTATAACGCCAGTTTTATACCCAGCAGTCAATCTGTAACGCCAGTTATATACCCAGCAGTCAATCTGTAACGCCAGTTTTATACCCAGCAGTCAATCTGTAATGCCAGTTATATACCCAGCAGCCAATCTGTAACGCCAGTTATATACCCAGTGTTCAATCTATAACGCCAGTTTTATACCCAGCCGTCAATCTGTAATGCCAGTTATATACCCAGCAGTCAATCTGTAACACCAGTTATATACCCAGCAGTCAATCTGTAACGCCAGTTTTATACCCAGCAGTCAATCTGTAATGCCAGTTATATACCCAGCAGCCAATCTGTAACGCCAGTTATATACCCAGTGTTCAATCTATAACGCCAGTTTTATACCCAGCAGTCAATCTGTAACACCAGTTATATACCCAGCAGTCAATCTGTAACGCCAGTTATATACCCAGTGGTCAATCTGTAACGCCAGTAATATACCCAGCAGTCAATCTGTAACACCAGTTATATACCCAGCAGTCAATCTGTAACGCCAGTTATATACCCAGCAGTCAATCTGTAACGACAGTTTTATACCCAGTGGTCAATCTGTAACACCAGTTATATACCCAGCAGTCAATCTGTAACGCCAGTTATATACCCAGCAGTCAATCTGTAACGCCAGTTATATACCCAGCAGTCAATCTGTAACGCCAGTTATATACCCAGCAGTCAATCTGTAACGCCAGTTATATACCCAGTGTTCAGTCTATAACGCCAGTTTTATACCCAGCATTCAATCTGTAATGCCAGTTATATACCCAGCAGCCAATCTGTAACGCCAGTTATATACCCAGCGGTCAATCTGTAACGCCAGTTATATACCCAGCAGTCAATCTGTAACGCCAGTTTTATACCCAGTGGTCAATCTGTAACGCCAGTTTTATACCCAGCAGTCAATCTGTAACGCCAGTTATATACCCAGTGGTCAATCTGTAACGCCAGTTATATACCCAGTGTTCAATCTGTAACGCCAGTTTTATACCCAGTGGTCAATCTGTAACGCCAGTTATATACCCAGCAGTCAATCTGTAACACCAGTTATATACCCAGTGGTCAATCTGTAACACCAGTTATATACCCAGCAGTCAATCTGTAACACCAGTTATATACCCAGCAGTCAATCTGTAATGCCAGTTATATACCCAGCAGTCAATCTGTAACGCCAGTTAAATAGCCAGTGGTCAATCTGTAACGCCAGTTATATACCCAGCAGTCAATCTGTAACACCAGTTATATACCCAGCAGTCAATCTATAACACCAGTTATATACCCAGCAGTCAATTTGTAACACCAGTTATATACCCAGCAGTCAATCTGTAACGCCAGTTATATACCCAGTGGTCAATCTGCAATGCCAGTTATATACCCAGTGGTCAATCTGTTACACCAGTTATATACCCAGCAGTCAATCTGTAACGCCAGTTATATACCCAGTGTTCAATCTGTAATGCCAGTTATATACCCAGCAGTCAATCTGTAACACCAGTTATATACCCAGTGGTCAATCTGTTACACCAGTTATATACCCAGCAGTCAATCTGTAACGCCAGTTATATACCCAGTGTTCAATCTGTAATGCCAGTTATATACCCAGCAGTCAATCTGTAACACCAGTTATATACCCAGTGTTCAATCTGTAACGCCAGTTATATACCCAGCAGTCAATCTGTAACACCAGTTATATACCCAGCGGTCAATCTGTAACACCAGTTATATACCCAGCGGTCAATCTGTAACGCCAGTTTTATACCCAGCAGTCAATCTGTAACACCAGTTATATACCCAGCACTCAATCTGTAACGACAGTTTTATACCCAGTGGTCAATCTGTAACACCAGTTTTATACCCAGCGGTCAATCTGTAACGCCAGTTATATACCCAGCAGTCAATCTGTAACACCAGTTATATACCCAGCACTCAATCTGTAACACCAGTTATATACCCAGCGGTCAATCTGTAACGCCAGTTATATACCCAGCAGTCAATCTGTAACACCAGTTATATACCCAGCACTCAATCTGTAACGACAGTTTTATACCCAGTGGTCAATCTGTAACGCCAGTTTTATACCCAGCAGTCAATCTGTAACGACAGTTTTATACCCAGTGGTCAATCTGTAACGCCAGTTTTATACCCAGCAGTCAATCTGTAACGCCAGTTTTATACCCAGCAGTCAATCTGTAACACCAGTTATATACCCAGCAGTCAATCTGTAACGCCAGTTTTATACCCAGCAGTCAATCTGTAATGCCAGTTATATACCCAGCAGTCAATCTGTAACACCAGTTATATACCCAGCAGTCAATCTGTAACGCCAGTTTTATACCCAGCAGTCAATCTGTAATGCCAGTTATATACCCAGCAGCCAATCTGTAACGCCAGTTATATACCCAGTGTTCAATCTATAATGCCAGTTTTATACCCAGCAGTCAATCTGTAATGCCAGTTATATACCCAGCAGTCAATCTGTAACACCAGTTATATACCCAGCAGTCAATCTGTAACGCCAGTTTTATACCCAGCAGTCAATCTGTAATGCCAGTTATATACCCAGCAGCCAATCTGTAACGCCAGTTATATACCCAGCGGTCAATCTGTAACGCCAGTTATATACCCAGCAGTCAATCTGTAACGCCAGTTTTATACCCAGTGGTCAATCTGTAACGCCAGTTTTATACCCAGCAGTCAATCTGTAACGCCAGTTATATACCCAGTGGTCAATCTGTAACGCCAGTTATATACCCAGTGTTCAATCTGTAACGCCAGTTTTATACTTAGCAGTCAATCTGTAATGCCAGTTATATACCCAGCAGTCAATCTGTAACACCAGTTATATACCCAGCAGTCAATCTGTAACGCCAGTTTTATACTCAGCAGTCAATCTGTAATGCCAGTTATATACCCAGCAGCCAATCTGTAACGCCAGTTATATACCCAGTGTTCAGTCTATAACGCCAGTTTTATACCCAGCATTCAATCTGTAATGCCAGTTATATACCCAGCAGTCAATCTGTAACGCCAGTTTTATACCCAGTGGTCAATCTGTAACGCCAGTTTTATACCCAGCAGTCAATCTGTAACGCCAGTTATATACCCAGTGGTCAATCTGTAACGCCAGTTATATACCCAGTGTTCAATCTGTAACGCCAGTTTTATACCTAGCAATCAATCTGTAATGCCAGTTATATACCCAGCAGTCAATCTGTAACACCAGTTATATACCCAGCAGTCAATCTGTAACGCCAGTTTTATACCCAGCAGTCAATCTGTAATGCCAGTTATATACCCAGCAGTCAATCTGTAACACCAGTTATATACCCAGCAGTCAATCTGTAACGCCAGTTTTATACCCAGCAGTCAATCTGTAATGCCAGTTATATACCCAGCAGTCAATCTGTAACGCCAGTAATATACCCAGCAGTCAATCTGTAACACCAGTTATATACCCAGCAGTCAATCTGTAACACCAGTTATATACCCAGCAGTCAATCTGTAACACCAGTTATATAGCCAGCAGTCAATCTGTAACACCAGTTATATACCCAGTGTTCAATTTGTAACGCCAGTTTTATACCCAGCAGTCAATCTGTAACACCAGTTGTATATGTGGAGATGCCGGCGTTGGACTGGGGTGGACAAAAATGAGAAGTCGCACAACACCAGGTTATAGTCCAACAGATTTATTTAATTTTACAAGCTTTCGGAGCAGTTCGCTCCTTCGTCAGGTAAGTTTAGCAGTGAGAGAATCTCCCAGAATTCACAATTTAAACACAGACAAAATATATTCAAATCTGTCCCACATCAAAGAGCATAGCCAAGACAATGAGATGTGTCCCAGGGGGTCCAACGTGTCAAACCACCTGCTGGCTGCATATCCTGTCAATCTGTGTAGGTTCTTGTGTTAGCCTTTTAAAAAAAAAAAACACCTGGGAAGACCGGCCATGATGTCAAGTCACGTTCTGTATCGTGACATGAACCCGATATCGCGATTGAGGCCCTCCTCATGAGAGCGGAACTTGGCTATCAGTTTCTGCTCTATGATTTTGCGCTGTCGTGTATTTCGAAGGCCGCCTTGGAGAACGCTTACCCGCAGATCCGAGGCTGAATGCCCCTGGCTGCTGAAGTGTTCCCCGACTGGGAGGCAACCCTCCTGCCTGGCGATTGTTGCGCGGTGTCCGTTCATACGTTGTCTCAGTGTCTGCATGGTCTCGCCGATGTACCATGCTCTGGAGCATCCTTTACTGCAACGTATCAGGTAGACAACGTTGGCCGAGTCACATGAGTATGTACCGTGTACCTGGTGGGTAGTGTCCTCACATGTGATGATGGTATCTGTGTCCATGATTTGGCATGTCTTGCAGAGGTTGCCGTGGCAGGGTTGTGTGGTGTCTTGGTTGCTGTTCTCCTGAAAGATGGGTAATCTGCTGCGAACGATGGTACTTTTGAGGTTAGGCGGCTGCTTGAAGGCGAGTAGTGGAGGCGTGGGGATGGCCTTAGCAAGGTGTTCGTCGTCATCGATGACATGTTGAAGGCTGCGAAGAACATGGCGTAGTTTTTCCGCTCCGGGGAAGTACTGGACGACGTAGGGTACTCTGTTGGTTGTGTCCCGTGTTCGTCTTCTGAGGAGGTCTATGCGGTTTTTCGCTGTGGCCCGTCGGAACTGTCGATCGACGAGTCGAGCGTCATATCCCGTTCTTACGAGGGCGTCTTTCAGTGTCCGTAGGTGTCCATCGCGTTCCTCCTCGTCTGAGCAGATCCTGTGTATTCGCAGGGCTTGTCCATAGGGGATGGCTTCTTTAACGTGGTTAGGGTGGAAGCTGGAGAAGTGGAGCATCGTGAGGTTGTCCGTGGGCTTGCGGTAGAGTGAAGTGCTGAGGCGTCCGTCTTTGATGGAGATTCGTGTGTCCAAGAATGAAACCGATTCTGAGGAGTAGTCCATGGTGAGTTTGATGGTGGGATGGAACCTGTTGATGCTATCGTGTAGTCCTTTCAGTGATCCTTCGCCGTGGGTCCAAAGGAAGAAGATGTCGTCGATGTATCTGGTGTACAGCGTTGGTTGGAGGTCCTGTGCAGCGAAGAAGTCTTGCTCGAACTTGTGCATGAAGATGTTGGCATATTGGGGTGCGAATTTGGTCCCCATGGCTGTTCCGTGTGTTTGGGTAAAAAAATGGTTGTCGAAGGTGAAGACATTGTGGTCAAGGATGAAGCGGATGAGTTGTAGGATGGCGTCCGGAGATTGGCTGTTGTTGGTGTTGAGTACTGAGGCTGTCGCAGCGATGCCGTCATTGTGGGGGATATTGGTGTAGAGTGCCGATACGTCCATTGTGACGAGGAGTGTTCCTGGTTCAACTGGTCCATGGGTGCTGAGTTTCTGCAAGAAGTCTGTAGTGTCGCGACAGAAGCTGGGGGTTCCCTGTACGATGGGTTTCAGGATGCCCTCGACGTACCCAGAGAGGTTCTCACACAGGGTTCCGTTGCCTGATACGATAGGACGTCCGGGTGTGTTGGCTTTGTGTATCTTTGGGAGGCAGTAAAAGTCTCCTACGCGGGGAGTACGTGGGATGAGAGCGCGTAGGATGTTTTGAAGGTCTGGATCGAAGGTCTTGATCAGTCTATTGAGTTGGCGGGTGTGTTCTTTGGTCGGATCTGCGGGTAGCTGTCTGTAGTGTTCCTGGTTGTCCAGTTGTCGGTATGCTTCTTTGCAATAGTCCATTCTGTGCTGTATGAAGATGGCTCCTCCTTTGTCCGCTGGTTTGATGACGATGTTGCGGTTGGTCTTGAGTGCGTGGATGGCGTTGCGTTGTGCTCGGGTGACATTCTGGACTGTCTTGTGAGTACGGCTGATGAATCTGGCGTTGATGCATTTCCTGACAGCTTGAGCATACATGTCAAGCTTAGGGTTGCGACCCTCCGGAGGGGTCCAATTTGACTCTTTCTTCCTTGGTTGTAGCACTGCCTGCTGTTCCGGATCATTGATTGTCCCATTAGGAATGTTGCTGACATCTTGGGATTTGTGGTAGTATTCCCGGACCCTCATTCTCCTGATGAATTCCTCTGTGTCCGCCGCGAGACCGATGGGGTCCATTTTGGTGGTGGGGCAGAACTTGAGCCCTAGGGCGAGAACTTCGATTTCGTCTGGTTGAAGGGTGTGGTCCGACAGGTTGACGATGGACTTCCCTGTGGTTGCAACCGTGGTACCGGGGGAGGCTTGGTTGTAGCTGGTGGTTACGCCGAGTTTCTCAAGCTTCCTGTTCTTGATGCGCATGTAGGCAGCGTAGTTCCGTTGCCTCGTCTGTTTGGCGGTGTCTCGTAGCTGGTCTGCTGTGTCCTGAGCACAGGCTGAGAGCATGGACTCTATCTTGGTTTCGAGGTTGCGACGTCTGCTGTAGAGCTGGTGTACGAGATGGTTGAGGAGTGTGCGAGAGGTACGACGGCAAAGTCTCTCAGCGTAGTCTGTGTTGTATGTCGACTTGAGTGGGTTCGTGATCTGTAGTCCTTTCGGAATCTTGTCTGCTTTCTTGCATCTCTGCAGGTACTTGATGTCTGTGTCAATATGTGCGATCTTCTTGGCGATTCTCTCCACTTTGAGCCGGCAGTTTGCGGTGTCAATAGAGGTCATGATGTGGAGATGCCGGCGTTGGACTGGGGTGGACAGTTATATACCCAGTGGTCAATCTGTAACGCCAGTTATATACCCAGCAGTCAATCTGTAACACCAGTTATATACCCAGTGGTCAATCTGTAACGCCAGTTATATACCCAGTGGTCAATCTGTAACACCAGTTATATACCCAGTGGTCAATCTGTAACACCAGTTATATACCCAGCAGTCAATCTGTAACACCAGTTATATACCCAGTGGTCAATCTGTAACACCAGTTATATACCCAGCAGTCAATCTGTAACACCAGTTATATACCCAGTGTTCAATCTGTAACACCAGTTATATACCCAGTGGTCAATCTGTAACACCAGTTATATACCCAGTGGTCAATCTGTAACACCAGTTATATACCCAGCAGTCAATCTGTAACACCAGTTATATACCCAGTGTTCAATCTGTAACACCAGTTATATACCCAGCAGTCAATCTGTAACACCAGTTATATACCCAGTGGTCAATCTGTAACACCAGTTATATACCCAGTGTTCAATCTGTAACACCAGTTATATACCCAGTGTTCAATCTGTAACACCAGTTATATACCCAGCAGTCAATCTGTAACACCAGTTATATACCCAGTGTTCAATCTGTAACACCAGTTATATACCCAGTGTTCAATCTGTAACACCAGTTATATACCCAGCAGTCAATCTGTAACACCAGTTATATACCCAGTGGTCAATCTGTAACACCAGTTATATACCCAGTGTTCAATCTGTAACACCAGTTATATACCCAGCAGTCAATCTGTAACGCCAGTTATATACCCAGTGTTCAATCTGTAACGCCAGTTTTATACCCAGCAGTCAATCTGTAATGCCAGTTATATACCCAGTGTTCAATCTGTAACGCCAGTTATATACCCAGCAGTCAATCTGTAACACCAGTTTTATACCCAGCGGTCAATCTGTAACGCCAGTTTTATACCCAGTGTTCAATCTGTAACGCCAGTTTTATACCCAGTGTTCAATCTGTAACGCCAGTTTTATACCCAGTGGTCAATCTGTAACGCCAGTTATATACCCAGCAGTCAATCTGTAACACCAGTTTTATACCCAGCGGTCAATCTGTAACGCCAGTTATATACCCAGCGGTCAATCTGTAACGCCAGTTTTATACCCAGTGGTCAATCTGTAACGCCAGTTATATACCCAGTGGTCAATCTGTAACGCCAGTTATATACCCAGTGTTCAATCTGTAACGCTAGTTTTATACCCAGCAGTCAATCTGTAACGCCAGTTATATACCCAGTGTTCAATCTGTAACGCTAGTTTTATACCCAGCAGTCAATCTGTAATGCCAGTTATATACCCAGCAGTCAATCTGTAACGCCAGTTTTATACCCAGCAGTCAATCTGTAATGCCAGTTATATACCCAGCAGTCAATCTGTAACGCCAGTTTTATACCCAGCAGTCAATTTGTAACGCCAGTTTTATACCCAGCAGTCAATCTGTAACGCCAGTTTTATACCCAGCAGTCAATCTGTAACGCCAGTTTTATACCCAGCAGTCAATCTGTAACGCCAGTTTTATACCCAGCAGTCAATCTGTAATGCCAGTTATATACCCAGCAGTCAATCTGTAACGCCAGTTTTATACCCAGCAGTCAATTTGTAACGCCAGTTTTATACCCAGCAGTCAATCTGTAACGCCAGTTTTATACCCAGCAGTCAATCTGTAACGCCAGTTTTATACCCAGCAGTCAATCTGTAACGCCAGTTTTATACCCAGCAGTCAATTTGTAACGCCAGTTATATACCCAGCAGTCAATCTGTAACGCCAGTTTTATACCCAGCAGTCAATTTGTAACGCCAGTTTTATACCCAGCAGTCAATCTGTAATGCCAGTTATATACCCAGCAGTCAATCTGTAACGCCAGTTTTATACCCAGCAGTCAATCTGTAACGCCAGTTTTATACCCAGCAGTCAATCTGTAATGCCAGTTATATACCCAGCAGTCAATCTGTAACGCCAGTTATATACCCAGCAGCCAATCTGTAACGCCAGTTATATACCCAGTGTTCAATCTATAACGCCAGTTATATACCCAGCAGTCAATCTGTAACACCAGTAATATACCCAGCAGTCAATCTGTAACACCAGTTATATACCCAGCAGTCAATCTGTAACGCCAATTATATACCCAGTGTTCAATCTGTAACGCCAGTTATATACCCAGCAGTCAATCTGTAACACCAGTTATATACCCAGCAGTCAATCTGTAACACCAGTTATATACCCAGCAGTCAATCTGTAACACCAGTTATATACCCAGCAGTCAATCTGTAACACCAGTTATATAGCCAGCAGTCAATCTGTAACGCCAGTTTTATACCCAGTGGTCAATCTGTAACGCCAGTTTTATACCCAGCAGTCAATCTGTAACGCCAGTTTTATACCCAGCAGTCAATCTGTAACACCAGTTATATACCCAGCAGTCAATCTGTAACACCAGTTATATACCCAGTGGTCAATCTGTAACGCCAGTTATATACCCAGCAGTCAATCTGTAACACCAGTTATATACCCAGCAGTCAATCTGTAACACCAGTTATATACCCAGTGGTCAATCTGTAACGCCAGTTATATACCCAGCAGTCAATCTGTAACACCAGTTATATACCCAGCAGTCAATCTGTAACACCAGTTATATACCCAGTGGTCAATCTGTAATGCCAGTTTTATACCCAGTGGTCAATCTGTAACACCAGTTATATACCCAGCAGTCAATCTGTAACGCCAATTATATACCCAGTGGTCAATCTGTAACGCCAGTTTTATACCCAACAGTCAAACTGTAACGCCAGTTTTATACCCAGTGGTCAATCTGTAACGCCAGTTATATACCCAGCGGTCAATCTGTAACGCCAGTTATATACCCAGCAGTCAATCTGTAACGCCAGTTATATACCCAGCAGTCAATCTGTAACGCCAGTTATATACCCAGCAGTCAATCTGTAACGCCAGTTATATACCCAGCAGTCAATCTGTAACGCCAGTTTTATACCCGGTGGTCAATCTGTAACGCCAGTTATATACCCAGTGGTCAATCTGTAATGCCAGTTTTATACCCGGTGGTCAATCTGTAACGCCAGTTATATACCCAGTGGTCAATCTGTAATGCCAGTTTTATACCCGGTGGTCAATCTGTAACGCCAGTTATATACCCAGCAGTCAATCTGTAACACCAGTTATATACCCAGTGGTCAATCTGTAATGCCAGTTTTATACCCGGTGGTCAATCTGTAACGCCAGTTATATACCCAGCAGTCAATCTGTAACGCCAGTTTTATACCCGGTGGTCAATCTGTAACGCCAGTTATATACCCAGCAGTCAATCTGTAACGCCAGTTTTATACCCAGTGGTCAATCTGTAACACCAGTTTTATACCCAGTGGTCAATCTGTAACGCCAGTTTTATACCCAGTGGTCAATCTGTAACGCCAGTTTTATACCCAGTGGTCAATCTGTAACGCCAGTTTTATACCCAGTGGTCAATCTGTAACGCCAGTTTTATACCCAACAGTCAATCTGTAACGCCAGTTATATACCCAGCAGTCAATCTGTAACGCCAGTTATATACCCAGTGTTCAATCTATAACGCCAGTTTTATACCCAGCAGTCAATCTGTAACACCAGTTATATACCCAGCAGTCAATCTGTAATGCCAGTTATATACCCAGTGTTCAATCTGTAACGCCAATTATATACCCAGTGGTCAATCTGTAACACCAGTTATATACCCAGCAGTCAATCTGTAACGCCAATTATATACCCAGTGTTCAATCTGTAACGCCAGTTTTATACCCAGCAGTCAATCTGTAAAAGCAGTTATATACCCAGCAGTCAATCTGTAACACCAGTTATATTGCCAGCAGTCAATCTGGAGCACCAGTTATATACCCAGTGTTCAATCTGTAACGCCAGTTTTATACCCAGCGGTCAATCTGTAACACCAGTTATATACCCAGCAGTCAATCTGTAACACCAATTATATACCCAGTGGTCAATCTGTAACGCCAGTTTTATACCCAGTGGTCAATCTGTAACGGCAGTTATATACCCAGCAGTCAATCTGTAACGCCAGTTATATACCCAGCAGTCAATCTGTAACGCCAGTTTTATACATAAAAAACCTGCAAGGGGACATAGACAGGCTAAGTAAGTGGGCAGAGATTTGGCAGATGGAATACAACACTGGAAAGTGTGAGGTGATGCACTTTGGCAGGAAAAATCCTAGAGCAATTTATTATCTTAATGGCAAGAAACTGGAGAGTACTGAAGTGCAAAGGGATCTGGGGGTCCTGGTGCACGAAACTCAAAAGGTTAGTATGCAGGTGCAGCAAGTGATTGAGAAGGCAAATGGAATGTTGGCTTTCATTGCTAGGGGGATAGAATATAAAAATAGGGAGGTATTGCTTCAGTTGTACTAGGTATTGGTGAGACCACACCTGGAATACTGCATGCAGTTTTGGTGTCCTTACTTAAGGAAAGACATCCTTGCTCTCGAGGCAGTGCAAAAAAGGTTCACTCGGTTAATCCCGGGATGAGGGGGTGGTCATATGAGGAGAGGTTGTGTAGATTGGGACTCTACTCATTGGAGTTCAGAAGAATGAGAGGCGATCTTATTGAAACATATAAGATTGTGAAGGGGTTGGATCGGGTAGATGCGGGGAGGATGTTCCCAATGACGGGTGAGACTAGAACTAGGGGACATAGTCTTAGAATAAGGGGCTGCTCTTTCAAAACTGAGATGAGGAGGAACTACTTCACTCAGAGGGTGGTAGGTCCATGGAATATGCTGCCACAAAAAGCTGTAGAAGCTACATCATTAAATAAATTTAAAACAGAAATAGACAGTTTCCTAGATGTAAAGGGCATTACGGGTTACGGGGAGCGGGCAGGAATTTGGACATGAGTCTAGGTTCGGATCGGTCATGGCCCTGTGGGTAGTGGAGCGGGCCCAGGGACCGTGTAGCCTGATTCTGCTCCTATTTCGTGTGTGCAATTCTGTTAGATGCAGGAGATGGTTCTGTGATAGATAGTAGATTGGCGGTTAGGATCAGATCAGCCATGATCTTATTGAATGGCGGAGCAGGCTCGAGGGGCCGATTGGCCTACTCCTGCTCCTATTTCTTATGTTCTTATGTTCTTATGTTATGTTACCCAGCAGTCAATCTGTAACACCAGTTATATACCCAGCAGTCAATCTGTAACACCAGTTATATACCCAGTGGTCAATCTGTAACACCAGTTATATACCCAGTGTTCAATCTGTAACACCAGTTATATACCCAGCAGTCAATCTGTAACACCAGTTATATACCCAGCAGTCAATCTGTAACACCAGTTATATACCCAGTGGTCAATCTGTAACACCAGTTATATACCCAGTGTTCAATCTGTAACACCAGTTATATACCCAGCAGTCAATCTGTAACACCAGTTATATACCCAGCAGTCAATCTGTAACACCAGTTATATACCCAGCAGTCAATCTGTAACGCCAGTTTTATACCCAGCAGTCAATCTGTAACGTCAGTTATATACCCAGTGGTCAATCTGCAACGCCAGTTTAAAACCCAGCAGTCAATCTGTAACACCAGTTTTATACCCAGCAGTCAATCTGTAACGCCAGTTATATACCCAGCAGTCAATCTGTAACGCCAGTTTTAGACCCAGCAGTCAATCTGTAACGCCAGTTATATACCCAGTGGTAAATCTGTAACACCAGTTATATACCCAGCAGGCAATCTGTAACGCCAGTTATATACCCAGGGGTAAAAATTCAGTTGGTTGCGCCTCCCGTTAGCGCCTTAAGAGGGCGCTAATGGGGCGCAAAGCCGCTAACGCCCGGGCGCAGCGATGTTTGCGCTGCTCGAGAACTTAACTTGAGATTGTGCGGCGGCGCTAAAACTTACCGCTGCGACCACCTGCGCGCGCAGATTGTGACGTCATTCCATGGTGCAACGCCCTTGTGGCGCCCCGGAGCGGAAATTGAGTGGTGCCCCCTGCCTTACCGCCTGGCGCTAGCAACAACCAGAAGACTGGAACGCTATCAATCGCTGTGGGGCAGTGGGGGGCGCTATTTAAAGGGGGCCTCTTCCTGTCTTTTATTGTTGGTGGCATTTTTGAACTATGCATTCTGAGAGAGAGAGGGAGAGACTTCTGGAGAGATTCAACGTTGTGTGAAGGAGTTTTGGGTACTGAGCAGCACTTTGCAGGTTCATTTTGATTTGCCATTCCTTGTATCGATTTAGCAGAGACTGTGGGAGCTGCACTCTGAGCTCTTTGCCTGGTACTCTCCATTGTTCTTTCCAGCACATTTAATGTGCAAGTCTCTCCAGGCCGAGATTCAAGGCTGCAATGAACAGTATGTGGATGGAAAGCAAGATTAACCATCCCCTTTAAGAACTGGCCCGTGCCATTGTGTGTGTGTTCCATTGCTGACTGACATTACATGATTCTTCACCAGCGCTCTGAGTTAGCGCCTCACTCCTTGGCCTTTGCGCCTTAAGACAGGTGTGCAGCGCCTGCTTTAGCGCTCCACTCACCTCCCGGGGCGGTAAAAGTGAAGTTTCCAGTCAGTGCCGATAATTAGCGCCAGGCGCTAATATTTGCGTCCAGACGATATTTGCGCCCCAAATGGGGTGCGATCTAATTTCTACCCCCCAGTGTTCAATCTGTAACGCCAGTTATATACCCAGCAGTCAATCTGTAACACCAGTTATATACCCAGCAGTCAATCTGTAACACCAGTTATATACCCAGCAGTCAATCTGTAATGCCAGTTATATACCCAGCAGCCAATCTGTAACACCAGTTATATACCCAGCAGTCAATCTGTAATGCCAGTTATATACCCAGTGTTCAATCTGTAACGCCAGTTATATACCCAGCAGTCAATCAGTAACACCAGTTATATACCCAGCAGTCAATCTGTAACACCAGTTATATACCCAGCAGTCAATCTGTAACACCAGTTATATAACCAGCAGTCAATCTGTAACACCAGTTATATACCCAGGGGTAAAAATTCAGTTGGTTTCGCCTCCCGTTAGCGCCTTAAGAGGGCGCTAATGGGGCGCAAAGCCGCTAACGCCCGGGCGCAGCGATGTTTGCGCCGCTCGAGAACTTAACTTGAGATTGTGCGGCGGCCCTAAAACTTACTGCTGCGAGCACCTGCGCGCGCAGATTGTGACGTCATTCCATGGTGCAACGCCCTTGGGGCGCCCCATATCGGAAATTGAGTGGCGCCCCCTGCCTTACCGCCTGGCACTTCCAACGACCAGAAGACTGGAACGCTATCAATCGCTGTGGGGCTGGGGGGGGCGCTATTTAAAGGGGGCCTCTTCCTGTCTTTTATTGTTGGTGGCATTTTTGAACTACGCATTCTGAGAGAGAGAGGGAGAGACTTCTGGAGAGATTCAACGTTGTGTGAAGGAGTTTTGGGTACTGAGCAGCACTTTGCAGGTTCATTTTGATTTGCCATTCCTTGTATCGATTTAGCAGAGACCGTGGGAGCTGCACTCTGAGCTCTTTGCCTGGTACTCTCCATTGTTCTTTCCAGCACATTTGATGTGCAAGTCTCTCCAGGCCGAGATTCAAGGCAGCAATGAACAGGATGTGGATGGAAAGCAAGATTAACCATCCCCTTTAAGAACTGGCCCGTGCCATTGTGTGTGTGTTCCATTGCTGACTGACATTACATGAGCTTTGCCAGCGCTCCGAGTTAGCGCCTCACTGCTCGGCCTTTGCGCCTTAAGAGAGGTGTGCAGCGCCTGCTTTAGCGCTCCACTCACCTCCCGGGGCGGTAAAAGTGAAGTTTCCTGTCAGTGCCGATAATTAGCGCCAGGCGCTAATATTTGCGTCCGGACGATATTTGCGCCCCAAATGGGGCGCGACCTAATTTCTACCCCTTGGTATATAACTGGCATTACAGATTGACCACTGGGTATATAACTGGTGTTACAGATTGACTGCTGGGTATATAACTGGCGTTACAGATTGACTGCTGGGTATATAATTGGCGTTACAGATTGAACACTGGGTATATAACCGGCATTACAGATTGATCAATGGGTATATAACTGGCGTTACAGATTGACCGCTGGGTATATAACTGGCGTTACAGATTGACTGCTGGTTATAAAACTGGCATTACAGATTGTCTCCTGGGTATATAACTGGCATTACAGATTGACTGCTGGGTATATAACTGGCGTTACAGATTGACTGCTGGGTATATAACTGGCATTACAGATTGACTGCTGGGTATATAACTGGCGTTACAGATTGACTGCTGGGTATATAACTGGGTATATTAATAAAGGAAGGAATCACTGTAATACAGAGTAATGATATTGGGTCAAAAAATCATGATAATGAAACAGTTTGGGTGGAGATAAGGAATAATAAGGGGAAAAAAACACTAGTGGGCGTAGTCTATAGGCCTCCGAACAGTTGCAACTCTGTTGGACGGAGTATCAATCAGGAAATAGTTGAGGCATGTAATAAGGGAACATCTATAATTATGGGGGATTTTAACTATCATATTAATTGGACAAATCAAATGGGGCAGGGCTGCCTTGAGGATGAGTTCATTGAGTGTATTAGGGATGGGTTTCTTGAGCAGTATGTAACTGAACCGACCAGGGGGCAAGCAACCTTAGATCTGGTCCTGTGTAACGAGACAGGATTAATTAAAAATGTCCTAGTAAAGGATCCCCTTGGAATGAGTGACCATAACATGGTTGAATTCCATATTCAATTAGAGGGTGAGAAGTTTGGATCTCAAACAAGCGTGCTAAGCTTGAATAAAGGAGACTATGAAGGTATGCGAGCGGAATTGAGTAGAGTGGATTGGGAAAATAGATTAAAGGGTAAGACGACACATGATCAGTGGTGTACATTCAAGGAGTTATTTTACAACTTCCAAAAAATATATATTCCACTGAAAAGAAAAGGGTGTAAAAGAAAGGACAGTCATCCGTGGCTAAGTAAAGAAATTAAGGATAGTATTCGACTAAAAACAAGGGCATATAAGGTAGCGAAATCTAGTGGGAGGACAGAGGATTGGGAAAACTTTAAAAGGCAGCAAAAAATAACAAAAAGATTGATTAAGAAAGGGAAGATAGATTATGAAAGTAAATTAGCAAAAAATATAAAAACAGATAGTAAGAGTTTTTATAGTTATATAAAAAGAAAAAGGGTGGCTAAAGTAAATGTTGGTCCCTTAGAGGATGAGACCGGGAAATTAATGGTGGGAAATATGGAGATGGCAAAAACACTGAATGAATATTTTGTATCAGTCTTTACAGTAGAGGACACTAAGAATATCCCAACACTGGACAAACAGGGGGCTATAGGGGGAGAGGAGCTAAACACGATCAAAATCACTAAGGAAGTGGTACTCGGTAAAATAATGGGACTCAAGGCGGATAAATCACCTGGACCTGATGGCTTACATCCTAGAGTCTTGAAGGAAGTGGCGGTAGGGATTGTAGATGCATTGGTAATAATTTTTCAAAACTCCCTGGATTCCGCTAAGGTCCCGGTAGACTGGAAAACTGCTAATGTAACACCCTTATTTAAAAAGGGCAGTAGACAGAAGGCTGGTAACTATAGCCTAACATCTGTGGTAGGTAAAATTTTGGAGTCCATTATTAAGGAAACAGTAACAGGACATTTGGATAATCATAATTTAATAGGACAAAGTCAGCATGGTTTTACGAAGGGGAAGTCATGTTTGACAAATTTGCTGGAGTTCTTTGAGGAAGTAACATATAGAGTGGATAAAGGGGAACCAGTGGACGTAGTGTATTTAGACTTCCAAAAGGCATTTGACAAGGTGCCACACAAAAGATTATTGCTTAAGGTAAAAAAGCACGGGATTGGGGGTAATATTCTGGCATGGATAGAGGATTGGCTATCTAACAGAAAGCAAAGAGTTGGGATAAATGGTTCATTCTCAGACTGGCAATCAGTAACTAGTGGTGTTCCACAGGGGTCAGTGCTGGGTCCCCAACTCTTTACAATCTATATTAACGATTTGGAGGAAGGGACCAAGTGTAACATATCAAAATTTGCAGATGATACAAAGATGGGAGGGAAAGTAGTGAGTGAGGAGGACATAAAAAACCTGCAAGGGGACATAGACAGGCTAAGTAAGTGGGCAGAGATTTGGCAGATGGAATACAACACTGGAAAGTGTGAGGTGATGCACTTTGGCAGGAAAAATCCTAGAGCAATTTATTATCTTAATGGCAAGAAACTGGAGAGTACTGAAGTGCAAAGGGATCTGGGGGTCCTGGTGCACGAAACTCAAAAGGTTAGTATGCAGGTGCAGCAAGTGATTAAGAAGGCAAATGGAAAGTTGGCTTTCATTGCTAGGGGGATAGAATATAAAAATAGGGAGGTATTGCTTCAGTTGTACAAGGTATTGGTGAGACCGCACCTGGAATACTGCATACAGTTTTGGTGTCCTTACTTAAGGAAAGACATCCTTGCTCTCGAGGCAGTGCAAAAAAGGTTCACTCGGTTAATCCCGGGGATGAGGGGGTGGTCATATGAGGAGAGGTTGGGTAGATTGGGACTCTACTCATTGGAGTTCAGAAGAATGAGAGGCGATCTTATTGAAACATATAAGATTGTGAAGGGGTTGGATCGGGTGGATGCGGGGAGGATGTTCCCGATGACGGGTGAGACTAGAACTAGGGGACATAGTCTTAGAATAAGGGGCTGCTCTTTCAAAACTGAGATGAGGAGGAACTACTTCACTCAGAGGGTGGTAGGTCCATGGAATATGCTGCCACAAAAAGCTGTAGAAGCTACATCATTAAATAAATTTAAAACAGAAATAGACAGTTTCCTAGAAGTAAAGGGCATTAAGGGTTACGGGGAGCGGGCAGGAATGTGGACATGAGTCTAGGTTCGGATCGGTCATGGCCCTGTGGGTAGTGGAGCGGGCCCAGGGACCGTGTAGCCGGATTCTGCTCCTATTTCGTGTGTGCAATTCTGTTAGATGCAGGAGATGGTTCTGTGATAGATAATAGATTGGCGGTTAGGATCAGATCAGCCATGATCTTATTGAATGGCGGAGCAGGCTCGAGGGGCCGATTGGCCTACTCCTGCTCCTATTTCTTATGTTCTTATGTTCTTATGTTACAGATTGACTGCTGGGTATATAACTGGTGTTACAGATTGACCACTGGGTATAAAACTGGTATTACAGATTGACTGCTGGGTATAAAACTGGCGTTACAGATTGAGCACTGGGGGGTAGAAATTAGGTCGCGCCCCATTTGGGGCGCAAATATCGTCTGGACGCAAATATTAGCGCCTGGCGCTAATTATCGGCACTGACTGGAAACTTCACTTTTACCGCCCCGGGAGGTGAGTGGAGCGCTAAAGCAGGCGCTGCACACCTCTCTTAAGGCGCAAAGGCCGAGCAGTGAGGCGCTAACTCGGAGCGCTGGCAAAGCTCATGTAATGTCAGTCAGCAATGGAACACACACACAATGGCACGGGCCAGTTCTTAAAGGGGATGGTTAATCTTGCTTTCCATCCACATCCTGTTCATTGCTGCCTTGAATCTCGGCCTGGAGAGACTTGCACATCAAATGTGCTGGAAAGAACAATGGAGAGTACCAGGCAAAGAGCTCAGAGTGCAGCTCCCACGGTCTCTGCTAAATCGATACAAGGAATGGCAAATCAAAATGAACCTGCAAAGTGCTGCTCAGTACCCAAAACTCCTTCACACAACGTTGAATCTCTCCAGAAGTCACTCCCTCTCTCTCTCAGAATGCGTAGTTCAAAAATGCCACCAACAATAAAAGACAGGAAGAGGCCCCCTTTAAATAGCGCCCCCCCACAGCCCCACAGCGATTGATAGCGTTCCAGTCTTCTGGTCGTTGGAAGCGCCAGGCGGTAAGGCAGGGGGCGCCACTCAATTTCCGATATGGGGCGCCCCAAGGGCGTTGCACCATGGAATGACGTCACAATCTGCGCGCGCAGGTGCTCGCAGCGGTAAGTTTTAGGGCCGCCGCACAATCTCAAGTTAAGTTCTCGAGCGGCGCAAACATCGCTGCGCCCGGGCGTTAGCGGCTTTGCGCCCCATTAGCGCCCTCTTAAGGCGCTAACGGGAGGCGCAACCAAGTGAATTTTTACCCCCAAGTGTTCAATCTGTAACACCGTTATATACCCAGCAGTCAATCTGTAACACCAGTTATATATCCAGCAGTCAATCTGTAACACCAGTTATATACCCAGTGGTCAATCTGTAATGCCAGTTATAAACCCAGCAGTCAATCTGTAACACCAGTTATATACCCAGCGGTCAATCTGTAACGCCAGTTATATACCCAGCAGTCAATCTGTAACACCAGTAATATACCCAGCAGTCAATCTGTAACACCAGTTATATACCCAGCAGTCAATCTGTAACACCAGTTATATACCCATTGGTCAATCTGTAACGCCAGTTATATACCCAGTGGTCAATCTGTAACGCCAGTTATATACCCAGTGTTCAATCTCTAATGCCAGTTATATACCCAGTGGTCAATCTGTAACACCAGTTATATACCCATTGGTCAATCTGTAACACCAGTTATATACCCATTGGTCAATCTGTAACACCAGTTATATACCCAGCAGTCAATCTGTAACACCAGTAATATACCCAGCAGTCAATCTGTAACACCAGTTATATACCCAGCAGTCAATCTGTAACACCAGTTATATACCCATTGGTCAATCTGTAACGCCAGTTATATACCCATTGGTCAATCTGTAACACCAGTTATATACCCAGCAGTCAATCTGTAACACCAGTTATATACCCAGCAGTCAAACTGTAACGCCAGTTCTATACCCAGCAGTCAATCTGTAACACTAGTTATATACCCAGCAGTCAATCTGTAACACCAGTTATATACCCAGTGGTGAATCTGTAAGCCAGTTATATACCCAGTGGTCAATCTGTAACACCAGTTATATACCCAGCAGTCAATCTGTAACACCAGTTATATACCCAGCAGTCAATCTGTAATGCCAGTTATATACCCAGCAGTCAATCTGTAACACCAGTTATATACCCAGCAGTCAATCTGTAACACCAGTTATATACCCAGTGGTGAATCTGTAAGCCAGTTATATACCCAGTGGTCAATCTGTAACACCAGTTATATACCCAGCAGTCAATCTGTAACACCAGTTATATACCCAGCAGTCAATCTGTAATGCCAGTTATATACCCAGCAGTCAATCTGTAACACCAGTTATATACCCAGCAGTCAATCTGTAACACCAGTTATATACCCAGCAGTCAATCTGTAATGCCAGTTATATACCCAGCAGTCAATCTGTAACACCAGTTATATACCCAGCAGTCAATCTGTAACACCAGTTATATACCCAGTGGTGAATCTGTAAGCCAGTTATATACCCAGTGGTCAATCTGTAACACCAGTTATATACCCAGCAGTCAATCTGTAACACCAGTTATATACCCAGCAGTCAATCTGTAATGCCAGTTATATACCCAGCAGTCAATCTGTAACACCAGTTATATACCCAGCAGTCAATCTGTAACACCAGTTATATACCCAGCAGTCAATCTGTAACACCAGTTATATACCCAGCAGTCAATCTGTAATGCCAGTTATATACCCAGCAGTCAATCTGTAACACCAGTTATATACCCAGCAGTCAATCTGTAACACCAGTTAATACCCAGTGGTCAATCTGTAATGTCAGTTATATACCCAGTGTTCAATCTGTAACGTCAGTTATATAACCAGTGGTCAATCTGTAACACCAGTTATATACCCAGTGTTCAATCTGTAACACCAGTTATATACCCAGTGTTCAATCTGTAACACCAGTTATATACCCATTGGTCAATCTGTAACACCAGTTAATACCCAGAGGTCAATCTGTAATGCCGGTTATATACCCAGTGGTCAAACTGTAACACCAGTTATATACCCAGTGTTCAATCTGTAACACCAGTTATATACCCATTGGTCAATCTGTAACACCAGTTAATACCCAGAGGTCAATCTGTAATGCCGGTTATATACCCAGTGGTCAAACTGTAACGCCAGTTAATACCCAGCGGTCAATCTGTAATGCCAGTTATATACCCAGTGGTCAATCTGTAACACCAGTTAATACCCAGTGGTCAATCTGTAACGCCAGTTATATACCCAGGGGTAGAAATTAGGTCGCGCCCCATTTGGGGCGCAAATATCGTCCGGACGCAAATATTAGTGCCTAGCACTAATTATCGGCACTGACAGGAAACTTCACTTTTACCGCCCCGGGAGGTGAGTGGAGCGCTAAAGCAGGCGCTGCACACCTCTCTTAAGGCGCAAAGGCCAAGGAGTGAGGCGCTAACTCAGCGCACGAGCGCAGCGCAGCTGCTGTCAGTTAGCGAGGGAACACAGACACACTGGCGCCGGCCACTTCTTAAAGCGGAGGGGGCCACTTGCTCCCCAGCCACACCCTGCTCATTGCAGCCTTGAATCTCAGCCTGGAGAGACCTGTAATCCATTTTGCTGCCAAGCATGGAGAGGGTGAGAGAACGCGCTCATCGCTTCACCGAGCGGGCCTTGGATGCTCTGGTTGACGCAGTGGAGCGCAGACGATGTATGCTGTTCCCTGAGAGTGGCAGGAGGCCTTTGCCACGCGAGTTCAGAAGAGTGTGGAGGGAGGTGGCTCAGAGCGTCTCCTCCAGGAGCATGGAGCCCAGGACCCATACTCAATGCCGCAAAAAGTTCAACGACCTCACTCGGGTCGTCAGGGTGAGTGGCTTTTTCTCAATACCTCTCCATCCCTCCATCTCAACCTCACTCTATGGCCAGAGGGTCTTAAATCCCCAATGCACAACACTCATCCAACACCTATGGCCCTTTCATCAAACACACACACACATTCCACACTTTGCATACAGTAAGGGCTATTCACCTATGGGAGGCACATCAGGCAAGACCATGGCTGTATATTGTAAGGGCTATTCACCTATGGGAGGCACATCAGGCAAGACCATGGCTGTATATTGTAAGGGCTATTCACCTATGGGAGGCACATCAGGCAAGACCATGGCTGTATATTGTAAGGGCTATTCACCTATGGGAGGCACATCAGGCAAGACCATGGCTGTATATTTACTCAGATGCTGTCCTTTTTCTTGCAGGCTAAGCTGGCTCATAATCGGAGACAGCAGCAACGGACGGGTGGAGGGCGGCTTCAGCTGCAACCCCTCAGCGATCTGGAGGAGCGCGTCCACAGGATTGTGGCAAGCCGGGTGATCGGTCCCGTCGCCACTGGAGACGCCGACCCCGTTGTGGACAGCAATGGTAAGGTCATCACCTTTTTGTCCTCTGTCCTTCCACTTGTCCCTCACAATACCAGCCTTTGACACTTTCAATCCAACTTGCTAACTCGCTGCACTTATTCCTCCCTTACTGCCACCCTGTCCTCACGCTAAAGCCACTCTTGTACCTCCCTGCTTTCAGATGGTGATTCACCAGCTGAGGAGACGGGCCCTGAAGCTGCCACTGGGAGTGATGCTGCAGCTGAGGAGGAAGAGGAAGCCAGAGCATCAGTGCCACCCTCTCCCGAGGAAGCCCATGCCCACACTGGGAACACGCCTTCCCCGGAGGGGAGCAGGGGGGAAGGGTCTGATGATGGTGAAGCTCCAGGACCCAGCGGGCTGCAGCAACGCCATGGGGGGGGTAGGGAAGAACGGGGGCCTTCTCCCCGGAGGGAGAGTATGCCAGACACTCCTACTGCAATGGACGCAGAGGAGGAGCGGCTGATTGCAGAAATGAACACCCAGGCGTTGGGCATGCACACTGAGCTCATGGGTGCAGTGGGAAGGATGCCCGAATGCATTGAGTCACTGGCAAGGAGTGTGGAGCACTTCGCTGTAGCACAGGCTGATGCCACACTAACGCTTAGTGCTGCAATTCAGTCACTGGCTGCCGTGATCCCACCTCTGACTGCTCTCATACAGACTCAGATGGAGGCCACGCGAGCACAGACTGCTGCCAACCTCGATGGTTCGTGCACATGTCCCCGGGTCTGTCACCGCGCCGCAGCAGGCCAGCAATCTGTTCTCCGGCAGATTGCTCCGGATGCTGAAGTGCTGCCCCATGGGAGTGCCAGTGTGTCGGGCGAGCAGGGAGTTGCTGGCCTCTCTCACGATGACAGCATTCCTGCTGCCAACACTGTCACTTCTCCACTGCACTTGCCACCGCCTGTAGGACAGACTGCTGCCGCCCATGCAGAGTTGGTGCAGTCTGCAGCCGGGCCCTCCAGGCCCAGAAGTGGTCGAGGCCGTCCTTCAGGGGCATCTGCAGTGTCAGGGTCTGACGAGCAGCAGCCTTCCACCAGCCTTGCTGCAGCCACTGAGGTCCCATTACGGAGGAGCAGTAGGGTTAGAAGGGGGGAAGTGCGCAAGGGAAGGAGATCACCCTCGAAGGGCAAAAAGTAGGAGGTGTGCCAAAATGCTGGTCATTTTTTTATTAAAGGCCGAGGTTCATGGTCCAACTTTTGTTTAGTGTTTTGGACATTATCTCCAGGTTGTGAGAACCAGTTATGTTATTGACTGTTTTTTTGTGTTTATTTCTATGAGTTTGTCATGAGGAATTGACACACACAGAGTTTGTAAAATAAATAAGTTTCTGTATTCAAAATATACATGGCTGGTGGTTGGAATTATTGGTGCCTTGGCCGGCTTAGGGGTTGCGTGCTGGGTTGATTAGTGTTTGTAGCAATGGCAGGGGCCCTAGAAGCGGCTTGCTATTAGTCGTTGACGGACGGCTCTTGCAGTTTGACCATTGTGGGCCGCCCTCCTGCCTTGGTGCTGCTGATGATCATCGTCCTCGTCCTCTTCCTCCTCTTCCTCCTCCTCCTCTGGTGGTGCTACAAGGCCTGGTGGCATTGGCTGGGTCCTGAGGATTGCCATGTTGTGCAACATGCAGCACACGACTACGAAGTTCGAAACTTGCTCAGGCGAGTACTGCAGGGCTCCTCCGGAATGGTCCAGACAGCGGAACCGTTGTTTCAGCACGCCGATTGTGCGCTCAATAATGTTCCTGGTTGCTTGAAGGCTTTCATTGTACCGCAGCTCAGCAGGGGTGTTTGGCGTACGGAGCGGTGTCATCAGCCAGGTGCTCAATGCGTACCCCTTGTCCCCCAGAAGCCAACCAACTGGCTGATGCGGTGCCTCGAAAACTTCTGCCACAGTAGTCTGGCGCAGGATGAAAGCATCGTGGCAGCTGCCCGGATAGTGGGCATTGACAGCGAGTATCACCTGTCTGTGGTCACAGACCAACTGCACATTCAAGGAATGGAACCCCTTTCTGTTCCTGAATTCCTCTGCATTCTCTCGCGGAGCACGCAAAGCCACATGCATGCAGTCAATGGCGCCCTGCACCATGGGGAAGCCCGCTACCCTCGCAAAGCCCAGAGCACGGTCACGCTGCTTGTCTGGGGTCATAGGGAAAGAGATGAAGTCTCGTCTCCTTCTGAAGAGGGCATTGGTGACCTGCCGGATGCAGCGATGCACCGCAAACTGGGAGATATTGGCGAGGTCCCCAACAGCAGCTTGGAATGAGCCAGTGGCGTAGAAGTTCAAAGCCACTGTGACCTTCACTGCCACCGACAGAGACGTCCTGGACCTCAGCTGAGGCTGCAGATCTGGCTGCAGCAGGTGGCAGAGCTCAGTGACCACCTCCTTGCTGAATCGCAGCCTTCGCAAACACAGCTCCTCGGACATATGGATGTAGGAAAGCTGTTCACGATATACCCTGGGAGGGTAAGCTCTCCTGTACATGCGCCTGATGGCCCTCCTCCGTCTGGCCATCATTGCCACTCTCTGTCTGCGTCTCTGTCTCCTCCGATTCAGCTGGAGCAGGACGACGCCCCCAATCATTGCAGCCCCCATATTCTCTTTGCCAGAAAAGTAATGAGGTACAGCAACTAAAGTAGCAACAAAGTTAGGATGAATAGGCAAAACTACCTCACAAAGCGTTGAGTCAATGTAGAAGTCTCTCTCTCTCTCTCTCTCTCTCTCTCTCTCTCTCAGAACGAGTGGTGCATAAATGTCGACCACAGAAAAAGACAGGAAGAGGCCCCCTTTAAATAGCGCCCCCCCCAGCCCCACACCGATTGATAACGTTCCAGTCTTCCGGTCGTTGGAAGCGCCAGGCGGTAAGGCAGGGGGCGCCACTCAATTTCCGCTCCGGGGCGCCCCAAGTGCGTTGCACCATGGAATGACGTCACAATCTGCGCGCGCAGGTGGTCGCAGCGGTAAGTTTTAGCGCCGCCGCACAATCTCAAGTTAAGTTCTCGAGCGGCGCAAACAGCGCTGCGCCCGGGCGTTAGCGGTTTAACGCCCCATTAGCGCCCTCTTAAGGCGCTAATGGGAGGCGCAACCAAGTGAATTTTTACCCCCAAGTGTTCAATCTGTAACGCCAGTTATATACCCAGTGGTCAATCTGTAACGCCAGTTATATACCCAGCAGTCAATCTGTAACGCAAGTTATATACCCAGCATTCAATCTGTAACACCAGTTATATACCCAGCAGTCAAACTGTAACACCAGTTCTATACCCAGCAGTCAATCTGTAACACCAGTTATATACCCAGTGGTGAATCTGTAATGCCAGTTATATACCCAGTGGTGAATCTGTAACACCAGTTATATACCCAGCAGTCAATCTGTAACGCCAGATATATACCCAGTGGTCAATCTGTAACACCAGTTATATACCCAGCAGTCAATCTGTAACACCAGTTATATACCCAGTGTTCAATCTGTAACGCCAGTTATATACCCAGCAGTCAATCTGTAACACCAGTTATATACCCAGTGGTCAATCTGTAACGCCAGTTATATACCCAGCAGTCAATCTGTAATGCAAGTTATATACCCAGTGGTCAAACTGTAACGCCAGTTATATACCCAGTGGTCAATCTGTAACGCCAGTTATATACCCAATGTTCAATCTGTAACGCCAGTTATATACCCAGCAGTCAATCTGTAACGCCAGTTATATACCCAGTGTTCAATCTGTAACATCAGTTACATACCCAGCAGTCAATCTGTAATGCCAGTTATATACCCAGCAGTCAATCTGTAATGCCAGTTATATACCAAGCAGTCAATCTGTAACACCAGTTATATACCCAGCAGTCAATCTGTAACAGCAGTTATATACCCAGCAGTCAATCTGTAACACCAGTTATATACCCAGCAGTCAATCTGTAACGCCAGTTATATACCCAGCAGTCAATCTGTAACGCCAGTTATATACCCAGCGATCAATCTGTAACGCCAGTTATATACCCAGCAGTCAATCTGTAATGCCAGTTATATACCCAGCAGTCAATCTGTAACGCCGGTTATATACCCAGCAGTCAATATGTAACGCCAGTTATATACCCAGCAGTCAATCTGTAACGCCAGTTATATACCCAGCAGTCAATCTGTAATGCCAGTTACATACCCAGCAGTCAATCTGTAATGCCAGTTATATACCCAGCAGTCAATCTGTAAAACCAGTTATATACCCAGCAGTCAATCTGTAACGCCAGTTATATACCCAATGTTCAATCTGTAACGCCAGTTATATACCCAGCAGTCAATCTGTAACGCCAGTTATATACCCAGTGTTCAATCTGTAACATCAGTTACATACCCAGCAGTCAATCTGTAATGCCAGTTTTATACCCAGCAGTCAATCTGTAATGCCAGTTATATACCAAGCAGTCAATCTGTAACACCAGTTATATACCCAGCAGTCAATCTGTAACAGCAGTTATATACCCAGCAGTCAATCTGTAACACCAGTTATATACCCAGCAGTCAATCTGTAACGCCAGTTATATACCCAGCAGTCAATCTGTAACGCCAGTTATATACCCAGCGATCAATCTGTAACGCCAGTTATATACCCAGCAGTCAATCTGTAATGCCAGTTATATACCCAGCAGTCAATCTGTAACGCCGGTTATATACCCAGCAGTCAATATGTAACGCCAGTTATATACCCAGCAGTCAATCTGTAACGCCAGTTATATACCCAGCAGTCAATCTGTAATGCCAGTTACATACCCAGCAGTCAATCTGTAATGCCAGTTATATACCCAGCAGTCAATCTGTAAAACCAGTTATATACCCAGCAGTCAATCTGTAACACCAGTTATATACCCAGCAGTCAATCTGTAACGCCAGTTATATACCCAGCGATCAATCTGTAACACCAGTTATATACCCAGCGATCAATCTGTAACGCCAGTTATATACCCAGCAGTCAATCTGTAACGCCAGTTATATACCCAGCGATCAATCTGTAACACCAGTTATATACCCAGCGATCAATCTGTAACACCAGTTATATACCCAGCGATCAATCTGTAACACCAGTTATATACCCAGCGATCAATCTGTAACACCAGTTATATACCCAGCGATCAATCTGTAACACCAGTTATATACCCAGCGATCAATCTGTAACACCAGTTATATACCCAGCGATCAATCTGTAAAACCAGTTATATACCCAGCGATCAATCTGTAACACCAGTTATATACCCAGCAGTCAATCTGTAACACCAGTTATATACCCAGCAGTCAATCTGTAACACCAGTTATATACCCAGCGATCAATCTGTAACACCAGTTATATACCCAGCGATCAATCTGTAACACCAGTTATATACCCAGCAGTCAATCTGTAACGCCAGTTATATACCCAGCGATCAATCTGTAACGTCAGTTATATACACAGCGATCAATCTGTAACGTCAGTTATATACCCAGCGATCAATCTGTAACACCAGTTATATACCCAGCGATCAATCTGTAACGCCAGTTATATACCCAGCGATCAATCTGTAACACCAGTTATATACCCAGCGATCAATCTGTAACACCAGTTATATACCCAGCGATCAATCTGTAACGCCAGTTATATACCCAGCGATCAATCTGTAACGCCAGTTATATACCCAGCGATCAATCTGTAACATCAGTTATATACCCAGCGATCAATCTGTAACGTCAGTTATATACCCAGCGATCAATCTGTAACGTCAGTTATATACCCAGCGATCAATCTGTAACGCCAGTTATATACCCAGCAGTCAATCTGTAACACCAGTTTTATACCTGGAGCTGCCGCTGTATCTGTGATCACAAATGAGAATTGGCTACTTGGTTAAGCTCCTGGGGGTTTGTTGCCCTATAATGGCTGTACCCCAGTGAGGACTCAGACCTTTAGAACATCGAGAAAGGAAACTGCAAAGCAAGGCCAGGAGACCAGGCTGAGAGATTGTGGTGTGTGTGAGTCGAGAGAGATTGTGTGGATCTCAGAAACATCACCTGTACTTAAACAAATGAAATGTCACATCAGTAAGGAGCACCTTGGGCTGACGCAGCCCTCAACAATGATATCAGTGGGTTCAGCCCGACAGGAATGCAACAGAGGGCAGAGCCAACACCTGTCACCGCACCCACAGCACACAGCTGCATCCACTTCAGCACACACCCAGAGTGATGAATCAGGGAATGCAGCCGTTATAGCATTACCAACTGAGTCAGCGCAAACTGGGACACAGCATCGAACACAGAGTAACACTGGAAACTGGGACACTGCAACTAACAGAATAACACAGGAAATTGGGACACTGCATCGAACAGAGTAACACAGGAAACAGGGACACGGCATCGAACACAGAGTAACACTGGAAACTGGGACACTGCATCGAACACAGAGTAACACAGGAAACTGGGACACTGCAACTAACAGAGTAACACAAGAAACTGGGACACTGCAACTAACAGAGTAACACAGGAAACTGGGACACTGCAACTAACAGAGTAACACAGGAAACTGGGACACTGCAACTAATCGAGTAACACAGGAAACTGGGACACTGCAACTAACAGAGTAACACAGGAAACTGGGAAACTGCAACTAACAGAGTAACACAGGAAACTGGGACACTGCAACTAACAGAGTAACACAGGAAACTGGGACACTGCATCTAATAGAGTAACACGGGAAACTAAGACACTGCATCGAACAGAGTAACACGGGAAACTAAGACACTGCATCGAAAAGAGTAATACAGGAAACTAAGACACTGCATCGAACACAGAGTAACACAGGAAACTGGGACACTGCATCGAACAGAGTAACGCAGGAAACTGGGACACTGCAACTAACAGAGTAACACAGGAAACTGGGACACTGCAACTGACAGAGTAACACAGGAAACTGGGATACTGCAACTAACAGAGTAACACAGGAAACTGGGATACTGCAACTAACAGAGTAACACAGGAAACTGGGACACTGCAACTAACAGAGTAACACAGGAAAATGGGACACTGCATCTAACAGAGTAACACAGGAAACTGGGAGACTGCAACAAACAGAGTAACACAGGAAACTGGAACACTGCAGCGAACAGAGTAACACAGGAAACTGGGCAGTGCATCGAACAGACTAACACAGGAAAATGGGACACTGCATCTAACAGAGTAACACAGGAATCTGGGACACTGCAACTAACAGAGTAACACAGGAAACTGGGTAAATGCTTCTAATAGAATAACACCGGAAACTGGGACACTGCATCGAACAGAGTAACACAGGAAACTGGGACACTGCATCGAAAAGAGTAACACAGGAAACTGCGACACTGCATCCAACAGAGTAACATAGGAAACTGGGACACTGCATCGAACACAGAGTAACATAGGAAACTGGGACAGTGCATCGAACAGAGTAACACAGGAAACTGGGACAGTGCAACTAACAGCATAAAACAGGAAACTGGGACACTGCAACTAACAGAGTAACACAGGAAACTGGGACACTGCAACTAACAGAGTAACACAGGAAATTGGGACACTGCATCTAACAGAGTAACACAGGAAACTGGGACACTGCAACTAACAGAGTAACACAGGAAACTGGGACACTGCAACTAACAGAGTAACACAGGAAACTGGGACACTGCAACTAACAGAGTAACACAGGAAACTTGGACACAGCATCGAACAGAGTAACACAAGAAATTGGTACAATGCAACTAAAAGGGTAACACAGGGAACTGGGACACTGCAACTAACAGAGTAACACAGGAAACTGGGATACTGCAACTAACAGAGTAACACAGGAAACTGGGACACTGCAACTAACAGACTAACACAGGAAACTGGGTAAATGCTTCTAATAGAGTAACACCGGCAACTGGGACACTGCATCGAACAGAGTAACACAGGAAACTGGGACACTGCAACTAACAGAGTAACACAGGAAACTGGGACACTGCAACTAACAGAGTAACACAGGAAATTGGGACACTGCATCTAACAGAGTAACACAGGAAACTGGGACACTGCAACTAACAGAGTAACACAGGAAACTGGGACACTGCAACTAACAGAGTAACGCAGGAAACTGGGACACTGCAACTAACAGAGTAACACAGGAAACTTGGACACAGCATCGAACAGAGTAACACAAGAAATTGGTACAATGCAACTAAAAGGGTAACACAGGGAACTGGGACACTGCAACTAACAGAGTAACACAGGAAACTGGGATACTGCAACTAACAGAGTAACACAGGAAACTGGGACACTGCAACTAACAGACTAACACAGGAAACTGGGTAAATGCTTCTAATAGAGTAACACCGGCAACTGGGACACTGCATCGAACAGAGTAACACAGGAAACTGGGACACTGCAACTAACAGAGTAACACAGGAAACTGGGACACTTCATCGAACAGAGTAACACGGGAAACTAAGACACTGCATCGAAAAGAGTAACACAGGAAACTGGGACACTGCAACATACAGAGTAACACAGGAAACTGGAACACTGCATCGAACAGAGTAACACAGGAAACTGGGACACTGCATCGAACAGAGTAACACAGGAAAATGGGACACTGCATCTAACAGAGTAACACAGGAATCTGGGACACTGCAACGAACAGAGTGACACGAGAAACTGGAACACTGCAACTAATAGAGTAACACAGGAAACTGGGACAGTGCATCGAACAGAGTAACACAGGAAACTGGGACAGTGCAACTAACAGCGTAAAACAGGAAACTGGGACACTGCAACTAACAGAGTAACACAGGAAACTGGGACACTGCAACTAACAGAGTAACACAGGAAATTGGGACACTGCATCTAACAGAGTAACACAGGAAACTGGGACACTGCAACTAACAGAGTAACACAGGAAACTGGGACACTGCAACTAACAGAGTAACACAGGAAACTGGGACACTGCATCTAACAGAGTAACACAGGAAACTTGGACACTGCATCGAACAGAGTAACACAGGAAACTGGGACACTGCATCTAACAGAGTAACACAGGAAACTGGGACACTGCAACTAAAAGGGTAACACAGGGAACTGGGACACTGCAACTAACAGAGTAACACAGGAAACTGGGACACTGCAATAAACAGAGTAACACAGGAAACTGGAACACTGCATCGAACAGAGTAACACAGGAAACTGGGACACTGCAACTAACAGAGTAACACAGGAAACTGGGACACTGCATCGAACAGAGTAACACAGGAAACTGGGACACTGCAACTAACAGAGTAACACAGGAAACTGGGACACTGCAACTAACAGAGTAACACTGGAAAATGGGACACTGCATCGAACAGAGTAACACAGGATGCTGGGACACTGCAACTAACAGAGTAACACAGGAAACTGGAACACTGCATCGAACAGAGTAACACAGGAACCTGGGACACTGCATCTAACAGAGTAACAATGGAAACTGGGACACTGCAACGAACAGAGTAACACAGGAAACTGGGACACTGCAACGAACAGAGTAACACGAGAAACTGGAACACTACAACTAATAGAGTAACACAGGAAACTGGGACACTGCAACTAACAGAGTAACACAGGAAGCTGGGACACTGCAACTAACAGAATAACACAGGAAACTGGAACACTGCATCGAACAGAGTAACACAGGAAACTGGGACACTGCAACTAACAGAGTAACACAGGAACCTGGGAAACTGCAACGAACACAGAGGGAGACAGGAAACTGGGACACTGCAACTAACAGAGTAACACAGGAAACTGGGACACTGCATCTAACAGAGTAACAATGAAAACAGGGACACTGCAACTAACAGAGTAACACAGGAAACTGGGACACTGCAACTAACAGAGTAACACAGGAATCTGGGACACTGCAACGAACAGAGTAACACGAGAAACTGGAACACTGCAACTAATAGAGTAACACAGGAAACTGGGGCACTGCATCGAACACAGAGTAACACAGGAAACTGGGACAGTGCATCGAACAGAGTAACACAGGAAACTGGGACAGTGCAACTAACAGAGTAAAACAGGAAACTGGGACACGGCAACTAACAGAGTAACACAGGAAACTGGGACACTGCAACTAACAGAGTAACACAGGAAATTGGGACACTGCATCTAACAGAGTAACACAGGAAACTGGGACACTGCAACTAACAGAGTAACACAGGAAACTGGAACACTGCATCGAACAGAGTAACACAGGAATCTGGGACACAGCAACTAACAGAGTAACACAGGAAACTGGGACACTGCAACAAACAGAGTAACACAGGAAACTGGGACACTGCAACTAACAGAGTAACACAGGAAACTGGGACACTGCAACTAACAGAGTAACACAGGAAACTGGGACACTGCATCGAACAGAGTAACACAGGAAACTGGGACACTGCAACTAACAGAGTAACACTGGAAACTGGGACACTGCATCGAACAGAGTAACACAGGAAGCTGGGACACTGCAACTAACAGAATAACACAGGAAACTGGAACACTGCATCGAACAGAGTAACACAGGAAACTGGGACACTGCAACTAACAGAGTAACACAGGAAGCTGGGACACTGCAACTAACAGAATAACACAGGAAACTGGGACACTGCAACGAACAGAGTAACACGAGAAACTGGAACACTGCAACTAATAGAGTAACACAGGAAACTGGGACACTGCAACTAACAGAGTAACACAGGAAACTGGAACACTGCATCGAACAGAGTAACACATGAACCTGGGAAACTGCAACTAACAGAATAACACAGGAAACTGGGACACTGCAACTAACAGAATAACACAGGAAACTGGGACACTGCAACTAACAGAATAACACAGGAAACTGGAACACTGCATCGAACAGAGTAACACATGAACCTGGGAAACTGCAACTAACAGAATAACACAGGAAACTGGGACACTGCAACTAACAGAATAACACAGGAAACTGGAACACTGCATGGAACAGAGTAACACAGGAACCTGGGACACTGCAACTAACAGAGTAACACAGGAAACTGGGACACTGCAACTAACAGAGTAACACAGGAAATTGGGACACTGCATCTAACAGAGTAACACAGGAAACTGGGACACTGCAACTAACAGAGTAACACAGGAAACTAGGACACTGCAACTAACAGAGTAACACAGGAAACTGGGACACTGCAACTAACAGAGTAACACAGGAAACTGGGACACTGCAACTAACAGATGGACACAGGAAACTGGGACACTGCAACTAACAGAGTAACACAGGAAACTGGGATACTGCATCGAACAGAGTAACACAGGAAACTGGGATACTGCAACTAAAAGGGTAACACAGGGAACTGGGACACTGCATCTAACAGAGTAACACAGGAAACTGGGACACTGCAACTAAAAGGGTAACACAGGGAACTGGGACACTGCAACTAACAGAGTAACACAGGAAACTGGGATACTGCAACTAACAGAGTAACACAGGAAACTGGGACACTGCAACTAACAGAGTAACACAGGAAACTGGGACACTGCAACTAAAAGATGGACACAGGAAACTGGGACACTGCAACTAACAGAGTAACACAGGAAACTGGGACACTGCAACTAAAAGAGTAACACAGGAAACTGGGACACTGCAACAAACAGAGTAACACAGGAAACTGGAACACTGCATCGAACAGAGTAACACAGGAAACTGGGACACTGCATCTAACAGAGTAACACAGGAAACTGGGACACTGCATCGAACAGAGTAACACAGGAAACTGGGACACTGCAACTAACAGAGTAACACTGGAAACTGGGACACTGCATCGAACAGAGTAACACAGGAAGCTGGGACACTGCAACTAACAGAATAACACAGGAAACTGGAACACTGCATCGAACAGAGTAACACAGGAACCTGGGACACTGCATCTAACAGAGTAACAATGGAAACTGGGACACTGCAACGAACAGAGTAACACAGGAAACTGGGACACTGCAACGAACAGAGTAACACGAGAAACTGGAACACTGCAACTAATAGAGTAACACAGGAAACTGGGACACTGCAACTAACAGAGTAACACAGGAAACTGGGACACTGCATCTAACAGAGTAACACAGGAAACTGGGACACTGCATTGAACAGAGTAACACGGGAAACTAAGACACTGCATCGAAAAGAGTAACACAGGAAACTGGGACACTGCATCGAACACAGAGTAACACAGGAAACTGGGACAGTGCATCGAACAGATTAACACAGGAAACTGGGATACTGCAACTAACAGAGTAACACAGGGAACTGGGACACTGTATCGAACAGAGTAACACAGGAAGCTGGGACACTGCAACTAACAGAATAACACAGGAAACTGGGACACTGCATCGAACAGAGTAACACAGGAACCTGGGAAACTGCATCGAACACAGAGGGAGACAGGAAACTGGTACACTGCATCTAACAGAGTAACACAGGAAACTGGGACACTGCATCTAACAGAGTAACAATGGAAACAGGGACACTGCAACTAACAGAGTAACACCGGAAACTGGGACACTGCAACTAACAGAGTAACACAGGAAACTGGGACACTGCAACGAACAGAGTAACACGAGAAACTGGAACACTGCAACTAATAGAGTAACACAGGAAACTGGGACACTGCATCGAACACAGAGTAACACAGGAAACTGGGACAGTGCATCGAACAGAGTAACACAGGAAACTGGGACAGTGCAACTAACAGCGTAAAACAGGAAACTGGGACACTGCAACTAACAGAGTAACACAGGAAACTGGGACACTACAACTAACAGAGTAACACAGGAAATTTGGACACTGCATCTAACAGAGTAACACAGGAAACTGGGACACTGCAACTAACAGAGTAACACAGGAAACTGGGACACTGCAACTAACAGAGTAACACAGGAAACTGGGACACTGCAACTAACAGAGTAACATAGGAAACTGGGACACTGCAACTAACAGATGGACACAGGAAACTGGGACACTGCAACTAACAGAGTAACACAGGAAACTGGGACACTGCAACTAAAAGAGTAACACAGGAAACTGGGACACTGCAACAAACAGAGTAACACAGGAAACTGGAACACTGCATCGATCAGAGTAACACAGGAAACTGGGACATAGCAACTAACAGAGTAACACAGGAAACTGGGACACTGCAACAAACAGAGTAACACAGGAAACTGGAACACTGCATCGGACAGAGTAACACAGGAAACTGGGACACAGCAACTAACAGAGTAACACAGGAAACTGGGACACTGCAACAAACAGAGTAACACAGGAAACTGGAACACTGCATCAAACAGAGTAACACAGGAAACTGGGACACTGCAACTAACAGAGTAACACAGGAAACTGGGCGCTGCATCGAACAGAGTAACACAGGAAAATGGGACACTGCATCTAACAGAGTAACACAGGAATCTGGGACACTGCAACTAACAGAGTAACACAGGAAACTGGGACACTGCAACTAACAGAGTAACACAGGAAACTGGGACACTGCATCTAACAGAGTAACACAGGAAACTGGGACACTGCATCGAACAGATTAACACGGGAAACTAAGACACTGCATCGAAAAGAGTAACACAAGAAACTGGGACACTGCATCTAACAGAGTAACACAGGAAACTGGGACACTGCAACTAACAGAGTAACACAGGAAACTGGGACACTGCATCGAACAGAGTAACACAGGAAACTGGGACACTGCAACTAACAGAGTAACACAGGAAGCTGGGACCCTGCAACTAACAGAATAACACAGGAAACTGGAACACTGCATCGAACAGAGTAACACAGGAACCTGGGAAACTGCTTCGAACACAGAGGGAGACAGGAGACTGGGACACTGCATCTAACAGAGTAACACAGGAAACTGGGACACTGCATCTAACAGCGTAACAATGGAAACAGGGACACTGCAACTAACAGAGTAACACAGGAAACTGGGACACTGCAACTAACAGAGTAACACAGGAAACTGGGACACTGCAACGAACAGAGTAACACGAGATAACAACAGAAAACGCTGGAAAAACTCAGCAGGCCAGGCAGCATCCGTGGAGAGAGAAAGAGAGTTAACGTTTCAGGTCGATGACCTTTCATCAGAACTGGGAAGAGCCGGAAATCAAATAGATTTAAGGCCAGGGTAAAGCTGGGAAAAGGGGGAGGGGATAAAGGAACAAAGGGGGAGATGAAGAGACATTAAGAGACATTAAGAGATATGCAAGGCTAGAGGTGGTGTTAATGTGACAGATTAAGGCTGAATGAAGTGTGAAATCCACTGGCAGAATGAAGGACAGCTGCCAGCTTCTAGGAGGAAAAAAAAGGTGGGGGGGACAAATAAAAGGGTGGATAAAATAAAATATAAATGTGATTGGAGCTGAGGTTATGATCTAAAATTGTTGAACTCGATATTGAGTCCAGAGGGCTGTAGCGTGCCTAAACGAAAGATGAGGTGCTGTTCCTCGAGCTTACGCTGAGCTTCCGTGGAACAGTGTAATAGGCCGAGGACGGTGAGGTCAGAGTGGGAGTGAAGCGGTGAATTAAAGTGACAGGCCACCGGGAGCTCGGGGACCCCCTTATGGACTGAACGGAGGTGTTCCGCAAAGCGGTCACCCAATCTGCGTTTGGTCTCCCCAATGTAGAGGAGACCACATCGTGAGCAGCGAATACAGTATACTAAATTGCAGGAAGTACAAGTAAATCGCTGTTTCACCTGGAAGGGGTGTTTGGGGCCCTGGACCGTGGGAAGAGGGGAGGTATAAGGGCATGTGTTGCATCTCCTGCGCGTGCACGGGAAGGTGCCGGGTGACGGGGAAGGGGTGCTGGGGGTGGTAGAGGAGTGGACTAGTGTGTCGCGGAGGGAGCGGTCCCTACGGAATGCTGAAAGGGGAGGTGAGGGGAAGATGTGTTTGGTGGTGGGATCACGCTGGAGGTGGCGGAAATGGCGGAGGATGATCCGTTGAATGTGGAGGCTGGTGGGGTGAAAGGTGAGGACAAGGGGAACCCTATCGTGGTTCCGGGAGGGAGGGGCAGGGGTGAGGGCAGATGTGCGGGAGATAGAATGGATATGGTCGAGGGCCGTGTCGACCACGGTAGAGAGGAACCCTCGATTGAGGAAATAGGAAGACATGTCGGAAGCACTGGTATGGAAGGTGGCATCATCAGAGCAGATGCGGCGGAGACGGAGAAACTGGGAGAATGGAATAGAGTCCTTACAGGAGGCGGGGTGGGAGGAAGTGTAGTCCAGGTAGCTGTGGGAGTCGGTGGGCTTGTAGTGAAAGTTAGTAAAGAGTAACACGAGAAACTGGAACACTGCAACTGATAGAGTAACACAGGAAACTGGGACACTGCAACTAACAGAGTAACACAGGAAACTGGGACACTGCATCGAACAGAGTAACACAGGAAACTGGGACACTGCAACTAACAGAGTAACACAGGAAACTGGGACACTGCAACTAACAGAGTAACACAGGAAACTGGGATACTGCAACTAACAGAATAACACAGGAAACTGGGACACTGCAACTAACAGAGTAACACAAGAAACTGGGACACTGTAAATAACAGAGTAACACAGGAAACTGGGACACTGCAACTAACAGAGTAACACAGGAAACTGGGACACTGCATCGAACAGAGTAACACAGGAAACTGGGACAGTGCAACTAACAGAATAACACAGGAAACTGGAACACTGCATCGAACAGAGTAACACAGGAAACTGGGACACTGCAACTAACAGAATAACACAGGAAACTGGAACACTGCATCTAACAGAGTAACACAGGAAACTGGGACACTGCAACTAACAGAGTAACACAGGAAACTGGGACACTGCATCTAACAGAGTAACACAGGAAACTGGGACACTGCATCGAACAGAGTAACACAGGAAACTGGAACACTGCATCGAACAGAGTAACACAGGAAACTGGGACACTGCAACTAACAGAGTAACACAGGAAACTGGGACACTCCATCGAACAGAGTAACACAGGAAACTGGAACACTGCATCGAACAGAGTAACACATGAACCTGGGAAACTGCAACTAACAGAATAACACAGGAAACTGGGACACTGCAACTAACAGAATAACACAGGAAACTGGGACACTGCAACTAACAGAATAACACAGGAAACTGGAACACTGCATCGAACAGAGTAACACATGAACCTGGGAAACTGCAACTAACAGAATAACACAGGAAACTGGGACACTGCAACTAACAGAATAACACAGGAAACTGGAACACTGCATGGAACAGAGTAACACAGGAACCTGGGACACTGCAACTAACAGAGTAACACAGGAAACTGGGACACTGCAACTAACAGAGTAACACAGGAAATTGGGACACTGCATCTAACAGAGTAACACAGGAAACTGGGACACTGCAACTAACAGAGTAACACAGGAAACTAGGACACTGCAACTAACAGAGTAACACAGGAAACTGGGACACTGCAACTAACAGAGTAACACAGGAAACTGGGACACTGCAACTAACAGATGGACACAGGAAACTGGGACACTGCAACTAACAGAGTAACACAGGAAACTGGGATACTGCATCGAACAGAGTAACACAGGAAACTGGGATACTGCAACTAAAAGGGTAACACAGGGAACTGGGACACTGCATCTAACAGAGTAACACAGGAAACTGGGACACTGCAACTAAAAGGGTAACACAGGGAACTGGGACACTGCAACTAACAGAGTAACACAGGAAACTGGGATACTGCAACTAACAGAGTAACACAGGAAACTGGGACACTGCAACTAACAGAGTAACACAGGAAACTGGGACACTGCAACTAAAAGATGGACACAGGAAACTGGGACACTGCAACTAACAGAGTAACACAGGAAACTGGGACACTGCAACTAAAAGAGTAACACAGGAAACTGGGACACTGCAACAAACAGAGTAACACAGGAAACTGGAACACTGCATCGAACAGAGTAACACAGGAAACTGGGACACTGCATCTAACAGAGTAACACAGGAAACTGGGACACTGCATCGAACAGAGTAACACAGGAAACTGGGACACTGCAACTAACAGAGTAACACTGGAAACTGGGACACTGCATCGAACAGAGTAACACAGGAAGCTGGGACACTGCAACTAACAGAATAACACAGGAAACTGGAACACTGCATCGAACAGAGTAACACAGGAACCTGGGACACTGCATCTAACAGAGTAACAATGGAAACTGGGACACTGCAACGAACAGAGTAACACAGGAAACTGGGACACTGCAACGAACAGAGTAACACGAGAAACTGGAACACTGCAACTAATAGAGTAACACAGGAAACTGGGACACTGCAACTAACAGAGTAACACAGGAAACTGGGACACTGCATCTAACAGAGTAACACAGGAAACTGGGACACTGCATCGAACAGAGTAACACGGGAAACTAAGACACTGCATCGAAAAGAGTAACACAGGAAACTGGGACACTGCATCGAACACAGAGTAACACAGGAAACTGGGACAGTGCATCGAACAGATTAACACAGGAAACTGGGATACTGCAACTAACAGAGTAACACAGGGAACTGGGACACTGTATCGAACAGAGTAACACAGGAAGCTGGGACACTGCAACTAACAGAATAACACAGGAAACTGGGACACTGCATCGAACAGAGTAACACAGGAACCTGGGAAACTGCATCGAACACAGAGGGAGACAGGAAACTGGTACACTGCATCTAACAGAGTAACACAGGAAACTGGGACACTGCATCTAACAGAGTAACAATGGAAACAGGGACACTGCAACTAACAGAGTAACACCGGAAACTGGGACACTGCAACTAACAGAGTAACACAGGAAACTGGGACACTGCAACGAACAGAGTAACACGAGAAACTGGAACACTGCAACTAATAGAGTAACACAGGAAACTGGGACACTGCATCGAACACAGAGTAACACAGGAAACTGGGACAGTGCATCGAACAGAGTAACACAGGAAACTGGGACAGTGCAACTAACAGCGTAAAACAGGAAACTGGGACACTGCAACTAACAGAGTAACACAGGAAACTGGGACACTACAACTAACAGAGTAACACAGGAAATTTGGACACTGCATCTAACAGAGTAACACAGGAAACTGGGACACTGCAACTAACAGAGTAACACAGGAAACTGGGACACTGCAACTAACAGAGTAACACAGGAAACTGGGACACTGCAACTAACAGAGTAACATAGGAAACTGGGACACTGCAACTAACAGATGGACACAGGAAACTGGGACACTGCAACTAACAGAGTAACACAGGAAACTGGGACACTGCAACTAAAAGAGTAACACAGGAAACTGGGACACTGCAACAAACAGAGTAACACAGGAAACTGGAACACTGCATCGATCAGAGTAACACAGGAAACTGGGACATAGCAACTAACAGAGTAACACAGGAAACTGGGACACTGCAACAAACAGAGTAACACAGGAAACTGGAACACTGCATCGGACAGAGTAACACAGGAAACTGGGACACAGCAACTAACAGAGTAACACAGGAAACTGGGACACTGCAACAAACAGAGTAACACAGGAAACTGGAACACTGCATCAAACAGAGTAACACAGGAAACTGGGACACTGCAACTAACAGAGTAACACAGGAAACTGGGCGCTGCATCGAACAGAGTAACACAGGAAAATGGGACACTGCATCTAACAGAGTAACACAGGAATCTGGGACACTGCAACTAACAGAGTAACACAGGAAACTGGGACACTGCAACTAACAGAGTAACACAGGAAACTGGGACACTGCATCTAACAGAGTAACACAGGAAACTGGGACACTGCATCGAACAGATTAACACGGGAAACTAAGACACTGCATCGAAAAGAGTAACACAAGAAACTGGGACACTGCATCTAACAGAGTAACACAGGAAACTGGGACACTGCAACTAACAGAGTAACACAGGAAACTGGGACACTGCATCGAACAGAGTAACACAGGAAACTGGGACACTGCAACTAACAGAGTAACACAGGAAGCTGGGACCCTGCAACTAACAGAATAACACAGGAAACTGGAACACTGCATCGAACAGAGTAACACAGGAACCTGGGAAACTGCTTCGAACACAGAGGGAGACAGGAGACTGGGACACTGCATCTAACAGAGTAACACAGGAAACTGGGACACTGCATCTAACAGCGTAACAATGGAAACAGGGACACTGCAACTAACAGAGTAACACAGGAAACTGGGACACTGCAACTAACAGAGTAACACAGGAAACTGGGACACTGCAACGAACAGAGTAACACGAGATAACAACAGAAAACGCTGGAAAAACTCAGCAGGCCAGGCAGCATCCGTGGAGAGAGAAAGAGAGTTAACGTTTCAGGTCGATGACCTTTCATCAGAACTGGGAAGAGCCGGAAATCAAATAGATTTAAGGCCAGGGTAAAGCTGGGAAAAGGGGGAGGGGATAAAGGAACAAAGGGGGAGATGAAGAGACATTAAGAGACATTAAGAGATATGCAAGGCTAGAGGTGGTGTTAATGTGACAGATTAAGGCTGAATGAAGTGTGAAATCCACTGGCAGAATGAAGGACAGCTGCCAGCTTCTAGGAGGAAAAAAAAGGTGGGGGGGACAAATAAAAGGGTGGATAAAATAAAATATAAATGTGATTGGAGCTGAGGTTATGATCTAAAATTGTTGAACTCGATATTGAGTCCAGAGGGCTGTAGCGTGCCTAAACGAAAGATGAGGTGCTGTTCCTCGAGCTTACGCTGAGCTTCCGTGGAACAGTGTAATAGGCCGAGGACGGTGAGGTCAGAGTGGGAGTGAAGCGGTGAATTAAAGTGACAGGCCACCGGGAGCTCGGGGACCCCCTTATGGACTGAACGGAGGTGTTCCGCAAAGCGGTCACCCAATCTGCGTTTGGTCTCCCCAATGTAGAGGAGACCACATCGTGAGCAGCGAATACAGTATACTAAATTGCAGGAAGTACAAGTAAATCGCTGTTTCACCTGGAAGGGGTGTTTGGGGCCCTGGACCGTGGGAAGAGGGGAGGTATAAGGGCATGTGTTGCATCTCCTGCGCGTGCACGGGAAGGTGCCGGGTGACGGGGAAGGGGTGCTGGGGGTGGTAGAGGAGTGGACTAGTGTGTCGCGGAGGGAGCGGTCCCTACGGAATGCTGAAAGGGGAGGTGAGGGGAAGATGTGTTTGGTGGTGGGATCACGCTGGAGGTGGCGGAAATGGCGGAGGATGATCCGTTGAATGTGGAGGCTGGTGGGGTGAAAGGTGAGGACAAGGGGAACCCTATCGTGGTTCCGGGAGGGAGGGGCAGGGGTGAGGGCAGATGTGCGGGAGATAGAATGGATATGGTCGAGGGCCGTGTCGACCACGGTAGAGAGGAACCCTCGATTGAGGAAATAGGAAGACATGTCGGAAGCACTGGTATGGAAGGTGGCATCATCAGAGCAGATGCGGCGGAGACGGAGAAACTGGGAGAATGGAATAGAGTCCTTACAGGAGGCGGGGTGGGAGGAAGTGTAGTCCAGGTAGCTGTGGGAGTCGGTGGGCTTGTAGTGAAAGTTAGTAAAGAGTAACACGAGAAACTGGAACACTGCAACTGATAGAGTAACACAGGAAACTGGGACACTGCAACTAACAGAGTAACACAGGAAACTGGGACACTGCATCGAACAGAGTAACACAGGAAACTGGGACACTGCAACTAACAGAGTAACACAGGAAACTGGGACACTGCAACTAACAGAGTAACACAGGAAACTGGGATACTGCAACTAACAGAATAACACAGGAAACTGGGACACTGCAACTAACAGAGTAACACAAGAAACTGGGACACTGTAAATAACAGAGTAACACAGGAAACTGGGACACTGCAACTAACAGAGTAACACAGGAAACTGGGACACTGCATCGAACAGAGTAACACAGGAAACTGGGACAGTGCAACTAACAGAATAACACAGGAAACTGGAACACTGCATCGAACAGAGTAACACAGGAAACTGGGACACTGCAACTAACAGAATAACACAGGAAACTGGAACACTGCATCTAACAGAGTAACACAGGAAACTGGGACACTGCAACTAACAGAGTAACACAGGAAACTGGGACACTGCATCTAACAGAGTAACACAGGAAACTGGGACACTGCATCGAACAGAGTAACACAGGAAACTGGAACACTGCATCGAACAGAGTAACACAGGAAACTGGGACACTGCAACTAACAGAGTAACACAGGAAACTGGGACACTCCATCGAACAGAGTAACACAGGAAACTGGAACACTGCATCGAACAGAGTAACACAGGAAACTGGGACACTGCAACTAACAGAGTAACACAAGAAACTGGGACACTGCAACTAACAGAGTAACACAGGAAACTGGGACACTGCAACTAACAGAGTAACACAGGAAACTGGGACACTGCATCTAACAGAGTAACACAGGAAACTGGAACACTGCATCGAACAGAGTAACACAGGAAACTGGGACACTGCAACTAACAGAGTAACACAGGAAACTGGGACACTGCAACTAACAGAGTAACACAGGAATCTGGGACACTGCAACTAACAGAGTAACACAGGAAACTGGGACACTGCATCGAACAGAGTAACACAGGAAACTGGGACACTGCAACTAACAGAGTAACACAGGAAACTGGGACACTGCATCGAACAGAGTAACACAGGAAACTGGGACACTGCATCGAAAAGAGTAACACAAGAAACTGGGACACTGCATCGAAAAGAGTAACACAGGAAGCTGGGACCCTGCAACTAACAGAGTAACACAGGAAACTGGGACACTGCATCGAACAGAGTAACACAAGAAACTGGGACACTGCATCGAAAAGAATAACACAGGAAACTGGAACACTGCATCGAACAGAGTAACACAGGAACCTGGGAAACTGCATCGAACACAGAGGGAGACAGGAGACTGGGACACTGCATCTAACAGAGTAACACAGGAAACTGGGACACTGCATCTAACAGCGTAACAATGGAAACAGGGACACTGCAACTAACAGAGTAACACAGGAAACTGGGACACTGCAACTAACAGAGTAACACAGGAAACTGGGACACTGCAACGAACAGAGTAACACGAGATAACAACAGAAAACGCTGGAAAAACTCAGCAGGCCAGGCAGCATCCGTGGAGAGAGAAAGAGAGTTAACGTTTCAGGTCGATGACCTTTCATCAGAACTGGGAAGAGCCGGAAATCAAATAGATTTAAGGCCAGGGTAAAGCTGGGAAAAGGGGGAGGGGATAAAGGAACAAAGGGGGAGATGAAGAGACATTAAGAGACATTAAGAGATATGCAAGGCTAGAGGTGGTGTTAATGTGACAGATTAAGGCTGAATGAAGTGTGAAATCCACTGGCAGAATGAAGGACAGCTGCCAGCTTCTAGGAGGAATAAAAAGGTGGGGGGGACAAATAAAAGGGTGGATAAAATAAAATATAAATGTGATTGGAGCTGAGGTTATGATCTAAAATTGTTGAACTCGATATTGAGTCCAGAGGGCTGTAGCGTGCCTAAACGAAAGATGAGGTGCTGTTCCTCGAGCTTACGCTGAGCTTCCGTGGAACAGTGTAATAGGCCGAGGACGGTGAGGTCAGAGTGGGAGTGAAGCGGTGAATTAAAGTGACAGGCCACCGGGAGCTCGGGGACCCCCTTATGGACTGAACGGAGGTGTTCCGCAAAGCGGTCACCCAATCTGCGTTTGGTCTCCCCAGTGTAGAGGAGACCACATCGTGAGCAGCGAATACAGTATACTAAATTGCAGGAAGTACAAGTAAATCGCTGTTTCACCTGGAAGGGGTGTTTGGGGCCCTGGACAGTGGGAAGAGGGGAGGTATAAGGGCATGTGTTGCATCTCCTGCGCGTGCACGGGAAGGTGCTGGGCGAAGGGGAAGGGGTGTTGGGGGCGATAGAGGAGTGGACTAGGGTGTCGCGGAGGGAGTGGTCCCTACGGAATGCTGAAAGGGGAGGTGAGGGGAAGATGTGTTTGGTGGTGGGATCACGCTGGAGGTGGCGGAAATGGCGGAGGATGATCCGTTGAATGTGGAGGCTGGTGGGGTGAAAGGTGAGGACAAGGGGAACCCTATCATGGTTCCGGGAGGGAGGGGCAGGGGTGAGGGCAGATGTGCGGGAGATAGAACGGATACGGTCGAGGGCCGTGTCGACCACGGTAGAGGGGAACCCTCGATTGAGGAAATAGGAAGACATGTCGGAAGCACTGGATGGAAGGTGGCATCATCAGAGCAGATGCGGCGGAGACGGAGAAACTGGGAGAATGGAATAGAGTCCTTACAGGAGGCGGGGTGGGAGGAAGTGTAGTCCAGGTAGCTGTGGGAGTCGGTGGGCTTGTAGTGAAAGTTAGTAAAGAGTAACACGAGAAACTGGAACACTGCAACTAATAGAGTAACACAGGAAACTGGGACACTGCATCGAACAGAGTAACACAGGAAACTGGGATACTGCAACTAACAGAATAACACAGGAAACTGGGGCACTGCAACTAACAGAGTAACACAAGAAACTGGGACACTGTAAATAACAGAGTAACACAGGAAACTGGGACACTGCAACTAACAGAGTAACACAGGAAACTGGGACACTGCATCGAACAGAGTAACACAGGAACCTGGGACACTGCATCTAACAGAGTAACACAGGAAACTGGGACACTGCAACTAACAGAGTAACACAGGAAACTGGGACACGGCATCGAACAGAGTAACACAGGAAACTGGGACACGGCAACTAACAGAGTAACACAGGAAACTGGGACACGGCATCGAACAGAGCAACACAGGAAACTGGGACACTGCCTCGAACAGAGTAACACAGGAAACTGGGACACTGCAACGAACAGAGTAACACAGGAAACTGGGACACGGCATCGAACAGAGTAACACAGGAAACTGGGACACTGCATCGAACAGAGTAACACAGGAAACTGGGACACTGCATCGAACAGAGTAACACAGGAAACTGGGACACTGCAACTAACAGAGTAACACAGGAAACAGGGACACTGCAACTAACAGAGTAACACAGGAAACTGGGACAATGCATCTAACAGAGTAACACAAGAAACTGGGACACAGAATCGTACAGTTTAACACAGGAAACTGGGGCACTGCATGGAACAGAGTAACACAGGAAACTGGGAAACTGCATCGAACAGAGTAACACAGGAAACTGGGACACTGCAACTAACAGAGTAACACAGGAAACTGGGACACTGCAACTAACAGAGTAACACAGGAAACTGGGACACTGCATCTAACAGAGTAACACAGGAAACTGGAACACTGCATCGAACAGAGTAACACAGGAAACTGGGACACTGCAACTAACAGAGTAACACAGGAAACTGGGACACTGCAACTAACAGAGTAACACAGGAAACTGGGACACTGCAACTAACAGAGTAACACAGGAAACTGGGACACTGCATCGAACAGAGTAACACAGGAAACTGGGACACTGCAACTAACAGAGTAACACAGGAAACTGGGACACTGCATCGAACAGAGTAACACAGGAAACTGGGACACTGCATCGAAAAGAGTAACACAAGAAACTGGGACACTGCATCGAAAAGAGTAACACAGGAAGCTGGGACCCTGCAACTAACAGAGTAACACAGGAAACTGGGACACTGCATCGAACAGAGTAACACAAGAAACTGGGACACTGCATCGAAAAGAATAACACAGGAAACTGGAACACTGCATCGAACAGAGTAACACAGGAACCTGGGAAACTGCATCGAACACAGAGGGAGACAGGAGACTGGGACACTGCATCTAACAGAGTAACACAGGAAACTGGGACACTGCATCTAACAGCGTAACAATGGAAACAGGGACACTGCAACTAACAGAGTAACACAGGAAACTGGGACACTGCAACTAACAGAGTAACACAGGAAACTGGGACACTGCAACGAACAGAGTAACACGAGATAACAACAGAAAACGCTGGAAAAACTCAGCAGGCCAGGCAGCATCCGTGGAGAGAGAAAGAGAGTTAACGTTTCAGGTCGATGACCTTTCATCAGAACTGGGAAGAGCCGGAAATCAAATAGATTTAAGGCCAGGGTAAAGCTGGGAAAAGGGGGAGGGGATAAAGGAACAAAGGGGGAGATGAAGAGACATTAAGAGACATTAAGAGATATGCAAGGCTAGAGGTGGTGTTAATGTGACAGATTAAGGCTGAATGAAGTGTGAAATCCACTGGCAGAATGAAGGACAGCTGCCAGCTTCTAGGAGGAATAAAAAGGTGGGGGGGACAAATAAAAGGGTGGATAAAATAAAATATAAATGTGATTGGAGCTGAGGTTATGATCTAAAATTGTTGAACTCGATATTGAGTCCAGAGGGCTGTAGCGTGCCTAAACGAAAGATGAGGTGCTGTTCCTCGAGCTTACGCTGAGCTTCCGTGGAACAGTGTAATAGGCCGAGGACGGTGAGGTCAGAGTGGGAGTGAAGCGGTGAATTAAAGTGACAGGCCACCGGGAGCTCGGGGACCCCCTTATGGACTGAACGGAGGTGTTCCGCAAAGCGGTCACCCAATCTGCGTTTGGTCTCCCCAATGTAGAGGAGACCACATCGTGAGCAGCGAATACAGTATACTAAATTGCAGGAAGTACAAGTAAATCACTGTTTCACCTGGAAGGGGTGTTTGGGGCCCTGGACAGTGGGAAGAGGGGAGGTATAAGGGCATGTGTTGCATCTCCTGCGCGTGCACGGGAAGGTGCCGGGTGACGGGGAAGGGGTGCTGGGGGTGGTAGAGGAGTGGACTAGGGTGTCGCGGAGGGAGCGGTCCCTACGGAATGCTGAAAGGGGAGGTGAGGGGAAGATGTGTTTGGTGGTGGGATCACGCTGGAGGTGGCGGAAATGGCGGAGGATGATCCGTTGAATGTGGAGGCTGGTGGGGTGAAAGGTGAGGACAAGGGGAACCCTATCATGGTTCCGGGAGGGAGGGGCAGGGGTGAGGGCAGATGTGCGGGAGATAGAACGGATACGGTCGAGGGCCGTGTCGACCACGGTAGAGGGGAACCCTCGATTGAGGAAATAGGAAGACATGTCGGAAGCACTGGTATGGAAGGTGGCATCATCAGAGCAGATGCGGCGGAGACGGAGAAACTGGGAGAATGGAATAGAGTCCTTACAGGAGGCGGGGTGGGAGGAAGTGTAGTCCAGGTAGCTGTGGGAGTCGGTGGGCTTGTAGTGAAAGTTAGTAAAGAGTAACACGAGAAACTGGAACACTGCAACTAATAGAGTAACACAGGAAACTGGGACACTGCATCGAACAGAGTAACACAGGAAACTGGGATACTGCAACTAACAGAATAACACAGGAAACTGGGGCACTGCAACTAACAGAGTAACACAAGAAACTGGGACACTGTAAATAACAGAGTAACACAGGAAACTGGGACACTGCAACTAACAGAGTAACACAGGAAACTGGGACACTGCATCGAACAGAGTAACACAGGAACCTGGGACACTGCATCTAACAGAGTAACACAGGAAACTGGGACACTGCAACTAACAGAGTAACACAGGAAACTGGGACACGGCATCGAACAGAGTAACACAGGAAACTGGGACACGGCAACTAACAGAGTAACACAGGAAACTGGGACACGGCATCGAACAGAGCAACACAGGAAACTGGGACACTGCCTCGAACAGAGTAACACACGAAACTGGGACACTGCAACGAACAGAGTAACACAGGAAACTGGGACACGGCATCGAACAGAGTAACACAGGAAACTGGGACACTGCATCGAACAGAGTAACACAGGAAACTGGGACACTGCATCGAACAGAGTAACACAGGAAACTGGGACACTGCAACTAACAGAGTAACACAGGAAACAGGGACACTGCAACTAACAGAGTAACACAGGAAACTGGGACAATGCATCTAACAGAGTAACACAAGAAACTGGGACACAGAATCGTACAGTTTAACACAGGAAACTGGGGCACTGCATGGAACAGAGTAACACAGGAAACTGGGAAACTGCATCGAACAGAGTAACACAGGAAACTGGGACACTGCAACTAACAGAGTAACACAGGAAACAGGGACACAGCATCCAACAGAGTAACACAAGAAACTGGGACACAGAATCGTACAGTTTAACACAGGAAACTGGGGCACTGCATCGAACAGAGTAACACAGGAAACTGGGACACTGCAACTAACAGAGTAACACAGGAAACTGGGACACTGCAACTAACAGAGTAACACAGGAAACTGGGATACTGCAACTAACAGAATAACACAGGAAACTGGGACACTGCAACTAACAGAGTAACACAGGAAACTGGGACACTGCAACTAACAGAGTAACACAGGAAACTGGGACACTGCATCGAACAGATTAACACAGGAAACTGGGACACTGCAACTAACAGAGTAACACTGGAAACTGGGACACTGCAACTAACAGAGTAACACTGGAAACTGGGACACTGCAACTAACAGAGTAACACAGGAAACTGGGACACGGCAACTAACAGAATAACATAGGAAACTGGAACACTGCATCGAACAGAGTAACACAGGAACCTGGGAAACTGCATCGAACACAGAGGGAGACAGGAAACTGGGACACGGCAACTAACAGAATAACACAGGAAACTGGGACACGGCAACTAACAGAATAACACAGGAAACTGGGACACTGCATCTAACAGAGTAACACAGGAAACTGGGACACTGCATCTAACAGAGTAACAATGGAAACAGGGACACTGCAACGAACAGATTAACACAGGAAACTGGGACACTGCAACGAATAGAATAACACAGGAAACTGGGACACTGCAACTAACAGAGTAACACAGGAAACTGGGACACTGCATCGAACAGAGTAACACAGGAAGCTGGGACACTGCAACTAACAGAGTAACACAGGAAACTGGGACACTGCAACTAACAGAATAACACAGGAAACTGGGACACTGCAACTAACAGAGTAACACAGGAAACTGGGACACTGCAACTAACAGAGTAACACAGGAAACTGGGACACTGCAACTAACAGATGGACACAGGAAACTGGGACACTGCAACTAACAGAGTAACACAGGAAACTGGGATACTGCATCGAACAGAGTAACACAGGAAACTGGGATACTGCAACTAAAAGGGTAACACAGGGAACTGGGACACTGCATCTAACAGAGTAACACAGGAAACTGGGACACTGCAACTAAAAGGGTAACACAGGGAACTGGGACACTGCAACTAACAGAGTAACACAGGAAACTGGGATACTGCAACTAACAGAGTAACACAGGAAACTGGGACACTGCAACTAACAGAGTAACACAGGAAACTGGGACACTGCAACTAAAAGATGGACACAGGAAACTGGGACACTGCAACTAACAGAGTAACACAGGAAACTGGGACACTGCAACTAAAAGAGTAACACAGGAAACTGGGACACTGCAACAAACAGAGTAACACAGGAAACTGGAACACTGCATCGAACAGAGTAACACAGGAAACTGGGACACTGCATCTAACAGAGTAACACAGGAAACTGGGACACTGCATCGAACAGAGTAACACAGGAAACTGGGACACTGCAACTAACAGAGTAACACTGGAAACTGGGACACTGCATCGAACAGAGTAACACAGGAAGCTGGGACACTGCAACTAACAGAATAACACAGGAAACTGGAACACTGCATCGAACAGAGTAACACAGGAACCTGGGACACTGCATCTAACAGAGTAACAATGGAAACTGGGACACTGCAACGAACAGAGTAACACAGGAAACTGGGACACTGCAACGAACAGAGTAACACGAGAAACTGGAACACTGCAACTAATAGAGTAACACAGGAAACTGGGACACTGCAACTAACAGAGTAACACAGGAAACTGGGACACTGCATCTAACAGAGTAACACAGGAAACTGGGACACTGCATTGAACAGAGTAACACGGGAAACTAAGACACTGCATCGAAAAGAGTAACACAGGAAACTGGGACACTGCATCGAACACAGAGTAACACAGGAAACTGGGACAGTGCATCGAACAGATTAACACAGGAAACTGGGATACTGCAACTAACAGAGTAACACAGGGAACTGGGACACTGTATCGAACAGAGTAACACAGGAAGCTGGGACACTGCAACTAACAGAATAACACAGGAAACTGGGACACTGCATCGAACAGAGTAACACAGGAACCTGGGAAACTGCATCGAACACAGAGGGAGACAGGAAACTGGTACACTGCATCTAACAGAGTAACACAGGAAACTGGGACACTGCATCTAACAGAGTAACAATGGAAACAGGGACACTGCAACTAACAGAGTAACACCGGAAACTGGGACACTGCAACTAACAGAGTAACACAGGAAACTGGGACACTGCAACGAACAGAGTAACACGAGAAACTGGAACACTGCAACTAATAGAGTAACACAGGAAACTGGGACACTGCATCGAACACAGAGTAACACAGGAAACTGGGACAGTGCATCGAACAGAGTAACACAGGAAACTGGGACAGTGCAACTAACAGCGTAAAACAGGAAACTGGGACACTGCAACTAACAGAGTAACACAGGAAACTGGGACACTACAACTAACAGAGTAACACAGGAAATTTGGACACTGCATCTAACAGAGTAACACAGGAAACTGGGACACTGCAACTAACAGAGTAACACAGGAAACTGGGACACTGCAACTAACAGAGTAACACAGGAAACTGGGACACTGCAACTAACAGAGTAACATAGGAAACTGGGACACTGCAACTAACAGATGGACACAGGAAACTGGGACACTGCAACTAACAGAGTAACACAGGAAACTGGGACACTGCAACTAAAAGAGTAACACAGGAAACTGGGACACTGCAACAAACAGAGTAACACAGGAAACTGGAACACTGCATCGATCAGAGTAACACAGGAAACTGGGACATAGCAACTAACAGAGTAACACAGGAAACTGGGACACTGCAACAAACAGAGTAACACAGGAAACTGGAACACTGCATCGGACAGAGTAACACAGGAAACTGGGACACAGCAACTAACAGAGTAACACAGGAAACTGGGACACTGCAACAAACAGAGTAACACAGGAAACTGGAACACTGCATCAAACAGAGTAACACAGGAAACTGGGACACTGCAACTAACAGAGTAACACAGGAAACTGGGCGCTGCATCGAACAGAGTAACACAGGAAAATGGGACACTGCATCTAACAGAGTAACACAGGAATCTGGGACACTGCAACTAACAGAGTAACACAGGAAACTGGGACACTGCAACTAACAGAGTAACACAGGAAACTGGGACACTGCATCTAACAGAGTAACACAGGAAACTGGGACACTGCATCGAACAGATTAACACGGGAAACTAAGACACTGCATCGAAAAGAGTAACACAAGAAACTGGGACACTGCATCTAACAGAGTAACACAGGAAACTGGGACACTGCAACTAACAGAGTAACACAGGAAACTGGGACACTGCATCGAACAGAGTAACACAGGAAACTGGGACACTGCAACTAACAGAGTAACACAGGAAGCTGGGACCCTGCAACTAACAGAATAACACAGGAAACTGGAACACTGCATCGAACAGAGTAACACAGGAACCTGGGAAACTGCTTCGAACACAGAGGGAGACAGGAGACTGGGACACTGCATCTAACAGAGTAACACAGGAAACTGGGACACTGCATCTAACAGCGTAACAATGGAAACAGGGACACTGCAACTAACAGAGTAACACAGGAAACTGGGACACTGCAACTAACAGAGTAACACAGGAAACTGGGACACTGCAACGAACAGAGTAACACGAGATAACAACAGAAAACGCTGGAAAAACTCAGCAGGCCAGGCAGCATCCGTGGAGAGAGAAAGAGAGTTAACGTTTCAGGTCGATGACCTTTCATCAGAACTGGGAAGAGCCGGAAATCAAATAGATTTAAGGCCAGGGTAAAGCTGGGAAAAGGGGGAGGGGATAAAGGAACAAAGGGGGAGATGAAGAGACATTAAGAGACATTAAGAGATATGCAAGGCTAGAGGTGGTGTTAATGTGACAGATTAAGGCTGAATGAAGTGTGAAATCCACTGGCAGAATGAAGGACAGCTGCCAGCTTCTAGGAGGAAAAAAAAGGTGGGGGGGACAAATAAAAGGGTGGATAAAATAAAATATAAATGTGATTGGAGCTGAGGTTATGATCTAAAATTGTTGAACTCGATATTGAGTCCAGAGGGCTGTAGCGTGCCTAAACGAAAGATGAGGTGCTGTTCCTCGAGCTTACGCTGAGCTTCCGTGGAACAGTGTAATAGGCCGAGGACGGTGAGGTCAGAGTGGGAGTGAAGCGGTGAATTAAAGTGACAGGCCACCGGGAGCTCGGGGACCCCCTTATGGACTGAACGGAGGTGTTCCGCAAAGCGGTCACCCAATCTGCGTTTGGTCTCCCCAATGTAGAGGAGACCACATCGTGAGCAGCGAATACAGTATACTAAATTGCAGGAAGTACAAGTAAATCGCTGTTTCACCTGGAAGGGGTGTTTGGGGCCCTGGACCGTGGGAAGAGGGGAGGTATAAGGGCATGTGTTGCATCTCCTGCGCGTGCACGGGAAGGTGCCGGGTGACGGGGAAGGGGTGCTGGGGGTGGTAGAGGAGTGGACTAGTGTGTCGCGGAGGGAGCGGTCCCTACGGAATGCTGAAAGGGGAGGTGAGGGGAAGATGTGTTTGGTGGTGGGATCACGCTGGAGGTGGCGGAAATGGCGGAGGATGATCCGTTGAATGTGGAGGCTGGTGGGGTGAAAGGTGAGGACAAGGGGAACCCTATCGTGGTTCCGGGAGGGAGGGGCAGGGGTGAGGGCAGATGTGCGGGAGATAGAACGGATATGGTCGAGGGCCGTGTCGACCACGGTAGAGAGGAACCCTCGATTGAGGAAATAGGAAGACATGTCGGAAGCACTGGTATGGAAGGTGGCATCATCAGAGCAGATGCGGCGGAGACGGAGAAACTGGGAGAATGGAATAGAGTCCTTACAGGAGGCGGGGTGGGAGGAAGTGTAGTCCAGGTAGCTGTGGGAGTCGGTGGGCTTGTAGTGAAAGTTAGTAAAGAGTAACACGAGAAACTGGAACACTGCAACTGATAGAGTAACACAGGAAACTGGGACACTGCAACTAACAGAGTAACACAGGAAACTGGGACACTGCATCGAACAGAGTAACACAGGAAACTGGGACACTGCAACTAACAGAGTAACACAGGAAACTGGGACACTGCAACTAACAGAGTAACACAGGAAACTGGGATACTGCAACTAACAGAATAACACAGGAAACTGGGACACTGCAACTAACAGAGTAACACAAGAAACTGGGACACTGTAAATAACAGAGTAACACAGGAAACTGGGACACTGCAACTAACAGAGTAACACAGGAAACTGGGACACTGCATCGAACAGAGTAACACAGGAAACTGGGACAGTGCAACTAACAGAATAACACAGGAAACTGGAACACTGCATCGAACAGAGTAACACAGGAAACTGGGACACTGCAACTAACAGAATAACACAGGAAACTGGAACACTGCATCTAACAGAGTAACACAGGAAACTGGGACACTGCAACTAACAGAGTAACACAGGAAACTGGGACACTGCATCTAACAGAGTAACACAGGAAACTGGGACACTGCATCGAACAGAGTAACACAGGAAACTGGAACACTGCATCGAACAGAGTAACACAGGAAACTGGGACACTGCAACTAACAGAGTAACACAGGAAACTGGGACACTCCATCGAACAGAGTAACACAGGAAACTGGAACACTGCATCGAACAGAGTAACACAGGAAACTGGGACACTGCAACTAACAGAGTAACACAAGAAACTGGGACACTGCAACTAACAGAGTAACACAGGAAACTGGGACACTGCAACTAACAGAGTAACACAGGAAACTGGGACACTGCATCTAACAGAGTAACACAGGAAACTGGAACACTGCATCGAACAGAGTAACACAGGAAACTGGGACACTGCAACTAACAGAGTAACACAGGAAACTGGGACACTGCAACTAACAGAGTAACACAGGAATCTGGGACACTGCAACTAACAGAGTAACACAGGAAACTGGGACACTGCATCGAACAGAGTAACACAGGAAACTGGGACACTGCAACTAACAGAGTAACACAGGAAACTGGGACACTGCATCGAACAGAGTAACACAGGAAACTGGGACACTGCATCGAAAAGAGTAACACAAGAAACTGGGACACTGCATCGAAAAGAGTAACACAGGAAGCTGGGACCCTGCAACTAACAGAGTAACACAGGAAACTGGGACACTGCATCGAACAGAGTAACACAAGAAACTGGGACACTGCATCGAAAAGAATAACACAGGAAACTGGAACACTGCATCGAACAGAGTAACACAGGAACCTGGGAAACTGCATCGAACACAGAGGGAGACAGGAGACTGGGACACTGCATCTAACAGAGTAACACAGGAAACTGGGACACTGCATCTAACAGCGTAACAATGGAAACAGGGACACTGCAACTAACAGAGTAACACAGGAAACTGGGACACTGCAACTAACAGAGTAACACAGGAAACTGGGACACTGCAACGAACAGAGTAACACGAGATAACAACAGAAAACGCTGGAAAAACTCAGCAGGCCAGGCAGCATCCGTGGAGAGAGAAAGAGAGTTAACGTTTCAGGTCGATGACCTTTCATCAGAACTGGGAAGAGCCGGAAATCAAATAGATTTAAGGCCAGGGTAAAGCTGGGAAAAGGGGGAGGGGATAAAGGAACAAAGGGGGAGATGAAGAGACATTAAGAGACATTAAGAGATATGCAAGGCTAGAGGTGGTGTTAATGTGACAGATTAAGGCTGAATGAAGTGTGAAATCCACTGGCAGAATGAAGGACAGCTGCCAGCTTCTAGGAGGAATAAAAAGGTGGGGGGGACAAATAAAAGGGTGGATAAAATAAAATATAAATGTGATTGGAGCTGAGGTTATGATCTAAAATTGTTGAACTCGATATTGAGTCCAGAGGGCTGTAGCGTGCCTAAACGAAAGATGAGGTGCTGTTCCTCGAGCTTACGCTGAGCTTCCGTGGAACAGTGTAATAGGCCGAGGACGGTGAGGTCAGAGTGGGAGTGAAGCGGTGAATTAAAGTGACAGGCCACCGGGAGCTCGGGGACCCCCTTATGGACTGAACGGAGGTGTTCCGCAAAGCGGTCACCCAATCTGCGTTTGGTCTCCCCAGTGTAGAGGAGACCACATCGTGAGCAGCGAATACAGTATACTAAATTGCAGGAAGTACAAGTAAATCGCTGTTTCACCTGGAAGGGGTGTTTGGGGCCCTGGACAGTGGGAAGAGGGGAGGTATAAGGGCATGTGTTGCATCTCCTGCGCGTGCACGGGAAGGTGCTGGGCGAAGGGGAAGGGGTGTTGGGGGCGATAGAGGAGTGGACTAGGGTGTCGCGGAGGGAGTGGTCCCTACGGAATGCTGAAAGGGGAGGTGAGGGGAAGATGTGTTTGGTGGTGGGATCACGCTGGAGGTGGCGGAAATGGCGGAGGATGATCCGTTGAATGTGGAGGCTGGTGGGGTGAAAGGTGAGGACAAGGGGAACCCTATCATGGTTCCGGGAGGGAGGGGCAGGGGTGAGGGCAGATGTGCGGGAGATAGAACGGATACGGTCGAGGGCCGTGTCGACCACGGTAGAGGGGAACCCTCGATTGAGGAAATAGGAAGACATGTCGGAAGCACTGGATGGAAGGTGGCATCATCAGAGCAGATGCGGCGGAGACGGAGAAACTGGGAGAATGGAATAGAGTCCTTACAGGAGGCGGGGTGGGAGGAAGTGTAGTCCAGGTAGCTGTGGGAGTCGGTGGGCTTGTAGTGAAAGTTAGTAAAGAGTAACACGAGAAACTGGAACACTGCAACTAATAGAGTAACACAGGAAACTGGGACACTGCATCGAACAGAGTAACACAGGAAACTGGGATACTGCAACTAACAGAATAACACAGGAAACTGGGGCACTGCAACTAACAGAGTAACACAAGAAACTGGGACACTGTAAATAACAGAGTAACACAGGAAACTGGGACACTGCAACTAACAGAGTAACACAGGAAACTGGGACACTGCATCGAACAGAGTAACACAGGAACCTGGGACACTGCATCTAACAGAGTAACACAGGAAACTGGGACACTGCAACTAACAGAGTAACACAGGAAACTGGGACACGGCATCGAACAGAGTAACACAGGAAACTGGGACACGGCAACTAACAGAGTAACACAGGAAACTGGGACACGGCATCGAACAGAGCAACACAGGAAACTGGGACACTGCCTCGAACAGAGTAACACAGGAAACTGGGACACTGCAACGAACAGAGTAACACAGGAAACTGGGACACGGCATCGAACAGAGTAACACAGGAAACTGGGACACTGCATCGAACAGAGTAACACAGGAAACTGGGACACTGCATCGAACAGAGTAACACAGGAAACTGGGACACTGCAACTAACAGAGTAACACAGGAAACAGGGACACTGCAACTAACAGAGTAACACAGGAAACTGGGACAATGCATCTAACAGAGTAACACAAGAAACTGGGACACAGAATCGTACAGTTTAACACAGGAAACTGGGGCACTGCATGGAACAGAGTAACACAGGAAACTGGGAAACTGCATCGAACAGAGTAACACAGGAAACTGGGACACTGCAACTAACAGAGTAACACAGGAAACTGGGACACTGCAACTAACAGAGTAACACAGGAAACTGGGACACTGCATCTAACAGAGTAACACAGGAAACTGGAACACTGCATCGAACAGAGTAACACAGGAAACTGGGACACTGCAACTAACAGAGTAACACAGGAAACTGGGACACTGCAACTAACAGAGTAACACAGGAAACTGGGACACTGCAACTAACAGAGTAACACAGGAAACTGGGACACTGCATCGAACAGAGTAACACAGGAAACTGGGACACTGCAACTAACAGAGTAACACAGGAAACTGGGACACTGCATCGAACAGAGTAACACAGGAAACTGGGACACTGCATCGAAAAGAGTAACACAAGAAACTGGGACACTGCATCGAAAAGAGTAACACAGGAAGCTGGGACCCTGCAACTAACAGAGTAACACAGGAAACTGGGACACTGCATCGAACAGAGTAACACAAGAAACTGGGACACTGCATCGAAAAGAATAACACAGGAAACTGGAACACTGCATCGAACAGAGTAACACAGGAACCTGGGAAACTGCATCGAACACAGAGGGAGACAGGAGACTGGGACACTGCATCTAACAGAGTAACACAGGAAACTGGGACACTGCATCTAACAGCGTAACAATGGAAACAGGGACACTGCAACTAACAGAGTAACACAGGAAACTGGGACACTGCAACTAACAGAGTAACACAGGAAACTGGGACACTGCAACGAACAGAGTAACACGAGATAACAACAGAAAACGCTGGAAAAACTCAGCAGGCCAGGCAGCATCCGTGGAGAGAGAAAGAGAGTTAACGTTTCAGGTCGATGACCTTTCATCAGAACTGGGAAGAGCCGGAAATCAAATAGATTTAAGGCCAGGGTAAAGCTGGGAAAAGGGGGAGGGGATAAAGGAACAAAGGGGGAGATGAAGAGACATTAAGAGACATTAAGAGATATGCAAGGCTAGAGGTGGTGTTAATGTGACAGATTAAGGCTGAATGAAGTGTGAAATCCACTGGCAGAATGAAGGACAGCTGCCAGCTTCTAGGAGGAATAAAAAGGTGGGGGGGACAAATAAAAGGGTGGATAAAATAAAATATAAATGTGATTGGAGCTGAGGTTATGATCTAAAATTGTTGAACTCGATATTGAGTCCAGAGGGCTGTAGCGTGCCTAAACGAAAGATGAGGTGCTGTTCCTCGAGCTTACGCTGAGCTTCCGTGGAACAGTGTAATAGGCCGAGGACGGTGAGGTCAGAGTGGGAGTGAAGCGGTGAATTAAAGTGACAGGCCACCGGGAGCTCGGGGACCCCCTTATGGACTGAACGGAGGTGTTCCGCAAAGCGGTCACCCAATCTGCGTTTGGTCTCCCCAATGTAGAGGAGACCACATCGTGAGCAGCGAATACAGTATACTAAATTGCAGGAAGTACAAGTAAATCACTGTTTCACCTGGAAGGGGTGTTTGGGGCCCTGGACAGTGGGAAGAGGGGAGGTATAAGGGCATGTGTTGCATCTCCTGCGCGTGCACGGGAAGGTGCCGGGTGACGGGGAAGGGGTGCTGGGGGTGGTAGAGGAGTGGACTAGGGTGTCGCGGAGGGAGCGGTCCCTACGGAATGCTGAAAGGGGAGGTGAGGGGAAGATGTGTTTGGTGGTGGGATCACGCTGGAGGTGGCGGAAATGGCGGAGGATGATCCGTTGAATGTGGAGGCTGGTGGGGTGAAAGGTGAGGACAAGGGGAACCCTATCATGGTTCCGGGAGGGAGGGGCAGGGGTGAGGGCAGATGTGCGGGAGATAGAACGGATACGGTCGAGGGCCGTGTCGACCACGGTAGAGGGGAACCCTCGATTGAGGAAATAGGAAGACATGTCGGAAGCACTGGTATGGAAGGTGGCATCATCAGAGCAGATGCGGCGGAGACGGAGAAACTGGGAGAATGGAATAGAGTCCTTACAGGAGGCGGGGTGGGAGGAAGTGTAGTCCAGGTAGCTGTGGGAGTCGGTGGGCTTGTAGTGAAAGTTAGTAAAGAGTAACACGAGAAACTGGAACACTGCAACTAATAGAGTAACACAGGAAACTGGGACACTGCATCGAACAGAGTAACACAGGAAACTGGGATACTGCAACTAACAGAATAACACAGGAAACTGGGGCACTGCAACTAACAGAGTAACACAAGAAACTGGGACACTGTAAATAACAGAGTAACACAGGAAACTGGGACACTGCAACTAACAGAGTAACACAGGAAACTGGGACACTGCATCGAACAGAGTAACACAGGAACCTGGGACACTGCATCTAACAGAGTAACACAGGAAACTGGGACACTGCAACTAACAGAGTAACACAGGAAACTGGGACACGGCATCGAACAGAGTAACACAGGAAACTGGGACACGGCAACTAACAGAGTAACACAGGAAACTGGGACACGGCATCGAACAGAGCAACACAGGAAACTGGGACACTGCCTCGAACAGAGTAACACACGAAACTGGGACACTGCAACGAACAGAGTAACACAGGAAACTGGGACACGGCATCGAACAGAGTAACACAGGAAACTGGGACACTGCATCGAACAGAGTAACACAGGAAACTGGGACACTGCATCGAACAGAGTAACACAGGAAACTGGGACACTGCAACTAACAGAGTAACACAGGAAACAGGGACACTGCAACTAACAGAGTAACACAGGAAACTGGGACAATGCATCTAACAGAGTAACACAAGAAACTGGGACACAGAATCGTACAGTTTAACACAGGAAACTGGGGCACTGCATGGAACAGAGTAACACAGGAAACTGGGAAACTGCATCGAACAGAGTAACACAGGAAACTGGGACACTGCAACTAACAGAGTAACACAGGAAACAGGGACACTGCATCCAACAGAGTAACACAAGAAACTGGGACACAGAATCGTACAGTTTAACACAGGAAACTGGGGCACTGCATCGAACAGAGTAACACAGGAAACTGGGACACTGCAACTAACAGAGTAACACAGGAAACTGGGACACTGCAACTAACAGAGTAACACAGGAAACTGGGATACTGCAACTAACAGAATAACACAGGAAACTGGGACACTGCAACTAACAGAGTAACACAGGAAACTGGGACACTGCAACTAACAGAGTAACACAGGAAACTGGGACACTGCATCGAACAGATTAACACAGGAAACTGGGACACTGCAACTAACAGAGTAACACTGGAAACTGGGACACTGCAACTAACAGAGTAACACTGGAAACTGGACACTGCAACTAACAGAGTAACACAGGAAACTGGGACACGGCAACTAACAGAATAACATAGGAAACTGGAACACTGCATCGAACAGAGTAACACAGGAACCTGGGAAACTGCATCGAACACAGAGGGAGACAGGAAACTGGGACACGGCAACTAACAGAATAACACAGGAAACTGGGACACGGCAACTAACAGAATAACACAGGAAACTGGGACACTGCATCTAACAGAGTAACACAGGAAACTGGGACACTGCATCTAACAGAGTAACAATGGAAACAGGGACACTGCAACGAACAGATTAACACAGGAAACTGGGACACTGCAACGAATAGAATAACACAGGAAACTGGGACACTGCAACTAACAGAGTAACACAGGAAACTGGGACACTGCATCGAACAGAGTAACACAGGAAGCTGGGACACTGCAACTAACAGAGTAACACAGGAAACTGGGACACTGCAACTAACAGAATAACACAGGAAACTGGGACACTGCAACTAACAGAGTAACACAGGAAACTGGGACACTGCATCGAACAGAGTAACACAGGAAGCTGGGACACTGCAATTAACAGAATAACACAGGAAACTGGAACACTGCATCGAACAGAGTAACACAGGAACCTGGGAACCTGCAACGAACACAGAGGGAGACAGGAAACTGGGACACTGCAACTAACAGAGTAACACAGGAAACTGGGACACTGAAATCTAACAGAGTAACAATGAAAACAGGGACACTGCAACTAACAGAGTAACACAGGAAACTGGGACACTGCAACTAACAGAGTAACACAGGAAACTGGGACACTGCAATGAACAGAGTAACACGAGAAACTGGAACACTGCAACTAATAGAGTAACACAGGAAACTGGGACACTGCATCGAACACAGAGTAACACAGGAAACTGGGACAGTGCATCGAACAGAGTAACACAGGAAACTGGGACACTGCATCGAACAGAGTAACACAGGAAACTGGGACACTGCAACTAACAGCGTAAAACAGGAAACTGGGACACTGCAACTAACAGAGTAACACAGGAAACTGGGACACTGCAACTAACAGAGTAACACAGGAAACTGGAACACTGCAACTAACAGAGTAACACAGGAAATTGGGACACTGCATCTAACAGAGTAACACAGGAAACTGGGACACTGCAACTAACAGAGTAACACAGGAAACTGGGACACTGCAACTAACAGAGTAACACAGGAAACTGGGACACTGCAACTAACAGAGTAACACAGGAAACTTGGACACTGCATCGAACAGAGTAACACAGGAAACTGGGACACTGCATCTAACAGAGTAACACAGGAAACTGGGACACTGCAACTAAAAGGGTAACACAGGAAACTGGGACACTGCAACTAACAGAGTAACACAGGAAACTGGGATACTGCAACTAACAGAGTAACACAGGAAACTGGGACACTGCAACTAACAGAGTAACACAGGAAACTGGGATACTGCAACTAACAGATGGACACAGGAAACTGGGACACTGCAACTAACAGAGTAACACAGGAAACTGGGACACTGCAACTAAAAGAGTAACACAGGAAACTGGGACACTGCAACAAACAGATTAACACAGGAAACTGGGACACAGCAACTAACAGAGTAACACAGGAAACTCGGACACTGCAACAAACAGAGTAACACAGGAAACTGGAACACTGCATCGAACAGAGTAACACAGGAAACTGGGACACTGCATCTAACAGAGTAACACTGGAAACTGGGACACTGCAACGAACAGAGTAACACAGGAAACTGGGACACTGCAACGAACAGAGTAACACGAGAAACTGGAACACTGCAACTAATAGAGTAACACAGGAAACTGGGACACTGCAACTAACAGAGTAACACAGGAAACTGGGACACTGCAACTAACAGAGTAACACAGGAAACTGGGACACTGCAACTCACAGAGTAACACAGGAAACTGGGACACTGCAACTAACAGAGTAACACAGGAAACTGGGACTCTGCAACTAACAGAGTAACACAGGAAACTGGGACACTGCATCGAACAGAGTAACACAGGAAACTGGGACACTGCAACTAACAGAGTAACACTGGAAACTGGGACACTGCAACTAACAGAGTAACACAGGAAACTGGGACACTGCATCGAACAGAGTAACACAGGAAACTGGGACACTGCAACTAACAGAGTAACACTGGAAACTGGGACACTGCAACTAACAGAGTAACACAGGAAACTGGGACACGGCAACTAACAGAATAACACAGGAAACTGGAACACTGCATCGAACAGAGTAACACAGGAACCTGGGAAACTGCATCGAACACAGAGGGAGACAGGAAAGTGGGACACTGCATCTAACGGAGTAACACAGGAAACTGGGACACTGCATCTAACAGAGTAACAATGGAAACAGGGACACTGCAACTAACAGAGTAACACAGGAAACTGGGACACTGCAACTAACAGAGTAACACAGGAAACTGGGACACTGCAACGAACAGATTAACACAGGAAACTGGGATACTGCAACTAACAGAATAACACAGGAAACTGGGACACTGCAACTAACACAGTAACACAGGAAACTGGGACACTGCATCGAACAGAGTAACACAGGAAGCTGGGACACTGCAACTAACAGAATAACACAGGAAACTGGAACACTGCATCGAACAGAGTAACACAGGAACCTGGGAAACTGCAACGAACACAGAGGGAGACAGGAAACTGGGACACTGCAACTAACAGAGTAACACAGGAAACTGGGACACTGAAATCTAACAGAGTAACAATGAAAACAGGGACACTGCATCGAACAGAGTAACACGAGAAACTGGAACACTGCAACTAATAGAGTAACACAGGAAACTGGGACACTGCATCGAACACAGAGTAACACAGGAAACTGGGACAGTGCATCGAACAGAGTAACACAGGAAACTGGGACAGTGCAACTAACAGCGTAAAACAGGAAACTGGGACACTGCAACTAACAGAGTAACACAGGAAACTGGGACACTGCAACTAACAGAGTAACACAGGAAATTGGGACACTGCATCTAACAGAGTAACACAGGAAACTGGGACACTGCAACTAACAGAGTAACACAGGAAACTGGGACACTGCAACTAACAGAGTAACACAGGAAACTGGGACACTGCAACTAACAGAGTAACACTGGAAACTGAGACACTGCATCGAACAGAGTAACACAGGAAGCTGGGACACTGCAACTAACAGAATAACACAGGAAACTGGAACACTGCATCGAACAGAGTAACACAGGAACCTGGGACACTGCATCTAACAGAGTAACAATGGAAACTGGGACACTGCAACGAACAGAGTAACAAAGGAAACTGGGACATTGCAACGAACAGAGTAACACGAGAAACTGGAACACTGCAACTAATAGAGTAACACAGGAAACTGGGACACTGCAACTAACAGAGTAACACAGGAAACTGGGACACTGCAACTAACAGAGTAACACAGGAAACTGGGACACTGCAACAAACAGAGTAACACAGGAAACTGGGACACTGCAACTAACAGAGTAACACAGGAAACTGGGACACTGCAACTAACAGAGTAACACAGGAAACTGGGACACTGCATCGAACAGAGTAACACAGGAAACTGGGACACTGCAACTAACAGAGTAACACAGGAAGCTGGAACACTGCATCGAACAGAGTAACACAGGAAACTGGGACACTGCAACTAACAGAGTAACACAGGAAACTGGAACACTGCATCGAACAGAGTAACACAGGAAACTGGGACACTGCAACTAACAGAGTAACACAGGAAACTGGGACACTGCAACGAACAGAGTAACACAGGAAACTGGGACACTGCATCGAACAGAGTAACACAGGAAACTGGGACACTGCAACTAACAGAATAACACAGGAAACTGGAACACTGCATCGAACAGAGTAACACAGGAAACTGGGACACTGCAACTAACAGAGTAACACAGGAAACTGGGACACTGCATCGAACAGAGTAACACAGGAAACTGGGACACTGCAACTAACAGAGTAACACAGGAAACTGGGACACTGCTTCGAACAGAGTAACACAGGAACCTGGGACACTGCATCTAACAGAGTAACAATGGAAACTGGGACACTGCAACGAACAGAGTAACAGGAGAAACTGGAACACTGCAACTAATAGAGTAACACAGGAACCTGGGACACTGCAACTAACAGAGTAACACAGGAAACTGGGACACTGCATCGAACAGAGTAACACAGGAAACTGGGACACTGCAACTAACAGAGTAACACAGGAAGCTGGAACACTGCATCGAACAGAGTAAAACAGGAAACTGGGACAGTGCAACTAACAGCGTAAAACAGGAAACTGGGACACTGCAACTAACAGAGTAACACAGAAAACTGGGACACTGCAACTAACAGAGTAACACAGGAAACTGGGACACTGCATCTAACAGAGTAACACAGGAAACTGGGACACTGCAACTAACAGAGTAACACAGGAAACTGGGACACTGCAATTAACAGAGTAACACAGGAAACTGGGACACTGCAACTAACAGAGTAACACAGGAAACTGGGACACTGCATCGAACAGAGTAACACAGGAAGCTGGGACACTGCAACTAACAGAGTAACACAGGAAACTGGACACTGCATCGAACAGAGTAACACAGGAAACTGGGACACTGCATCTAACAGAGTAACACTGGAAACTGGGACACTGCAACGAACAGAGTAACACAGGAAACTGGGACACTGCAACGAACAGAGTAACACGAGGAAACTGGACACTGCAACTAATAGAGTAACACAGGAAACTGGGACACTGCAACTAACAGAGTAACACAGGAAACTGGGACACTGCAACAAACAGAGTAACACAGGAAACTGGGACACTGCAACTAACAGAGTAACACAGGAAACTGGGACACTGCAACTAACAGAGTAACACAGGAAACTGGGACACTGCATCGAACAGAGTAACACAGGAAACTGGGACACTGCAACTAACAGAGTAACACAGGAAGCTGGAACACTGCATCGAACAGAGTAACACAGGAAACTGGGACACTGCAACTAACAGAGTAACACAGGAAACTGGAACACTGCATCGAACAGAGTAACACAGGAAACTGGGACACTGCAACTAACAGAGTAACACAGGAAACTGGGACACTGCAACTAACAGAGTAACACAGGAAACTGGGACACTGCATCGAACAGAGTAACACAGGAAACTGGGACACTGCAACTAACAGAATAACACAGGAAACTGGGACACTGCAACTAACAGAGTAACACAGGAAACTGGGACACTGCATCTAACAGAGTAACAATGGAAACTGGGACACTGCAACGAACAGAGTAACACGAGAAACTGGAACACTGCAACTAATAGAGTAACACAGGAAACTGGGACACTGCAACAAACAGAGTAACACAGGAAACTGGGACACTGCATCTAACAGAGTAACACAGGAAACCGGGACACTGCATTGAACAGAGTAACACGGGAAACTAAGACACTGCATCGAAAAGAGTAACACAGGAAACTGGGACACTGCATCGAACAGAGTAACACAGGAAACTGGGACACTGCATCGAACACAGAGTAACACAGGAAACTGGGACAGTACATCGAATAGATTAACACAGGAAACTGGGATACTGCAACTAACAGAATAACACAGGAAACTGGGACACTGCAACTAACAGAGTAACACAGGAAACTGGGACACTGTATCGAACAGAGTAACACAGGAAGCTGGGACACTGCAACTAACAGAATAACACAGGAAACTGGAACACTGCATCGAACAGAGTATCACAGGAACCTGGGAAACTGCATCGAACACAGAGGGAGACAGGAAACTGGGACACTGCATCTAACAGAGTAACACAGGAAACTGGGACACTGCATCTAACAGTGTAACACAGGAAACTGGGACACTGCATCTAACAGAGTAACAATGGAAACTGGGACACTGCAACTAACAGAGTAACACAGGAAACTGGGACACTGCAACTAACAGAGTAACACAGGAAACTGGGACACTGCAACGAACAGAGTAACACAGGAAACTGGGACACTGCAACGAACAGAGTAACACGAGAAACTGGACACTGCAACTAATAGAGTAACACAGGAAACTGGGACACTGCAACTAACAGAGTAACACAGGAAACTGGGACACTGCATCGAACAGAGTAACACAGGAAACTGGGACACTGCAACTAACAGAGTAACACAGGAAACTGGGACACTGCATCTAACAGAGTAACACAGGAAACTGGGACACTGCAACTAACAGAGTAACACAGGAAACTGGGACACTGCAACTAACAGAGTAACACAGGAAACTGGGACACTGCATCGAACAGAGTAACACAGGAAACTGGGACACTGCATCGAACAGAGTAACACAGGAAACTGGGACACTGCATCGAACAGAGTAACACAGGAAACTGGGACACTGCATCTAACAGAGTAACACAGGAAACTGGGACAGCTGCATCTGAACAGAGTAACACAGGAAACTGGGACACTGCAACTAACAGAGTAACACAGGAAACTGGGACACTGCAACTAACAGAGTAACACAGGAAACTGGGACACTGCAACTAACAGAGTAACACAGGAAACTGGGACACTGCAACTAACAGAGTAACACAGGAAACTGGGACACTGCATCGAACAGAGTAACACAGGAAACTGGGACACTGCAACTAACAGAGTAACACAGGAAAGCTGGGACACTGCATCGAACAGAGTAACACAGGAAACTGGGACACTGCAACTAACAGAGTAACACAGGAAACTGGGAACACTGCATCGAACAGAGTAACACAGGAAACTGGGACACTGCAACTAACAGAGTAACACAGGAAACTGGGACACTGCAACTAACAGAGTAACACAGGAAACTGGGACACTGCATCGAACAGAGTAACACAGGAAACTGGGACACTGCAACTTACAGAGTAACACAGGAAACTGGGTCACTGCAACTAACAGAGTAACACAGGAAACTGGGACACTGCATCGAACAGAGTAACACAGGAAACTGGGACACTGCAACTAACAGAGTAACACAGGAAACTGGGACACTGCATCTAACAGAGTAACACAGGAAACTGGGACACTGCAACTAACAGAGTAACACAGGAAACTGGGACACTGCAACGAACAGAGTAACACAGGAAACTGGGACACTGCAACTAACAGAGTAACACAGGAAACTGGGACACTGCAACTAACAGAGTAACACAGGAAACTGGGACACTGCATCTAACAGAGTAACACAGGAAACTGGGACACTGCATCGAACAGAGTAACACAGGAAACTGGGACAATGCATCGAACAGAGTAACACAGGAAACTGGGACACTGCATCTAACAGAGTAACACAGGAAACTGGGACACTGCATCTAACAGAGTAACACAGGAAACTGGGACACTGCATCGAACAGAGTAACACAGGAAACTGGGACACTGCAACTAACAGAGTAACACAGGAAACTGGGACACTGCAACTAACAGAGTAACACAGGAAACTGGGACACTGCAACTAACAGAGTAACACAGGAAACTGGGACACTGCAACGAACAGAGTAACACAGGAAACTGGACACTGCATCGAACAGAGTAACACAGGAAACTGGGACACTGCATCGAACAGAGTAACACAGGAAACTGGGACACTGCATCTAACAGAGTAACACAGGAAACTGGGACACTGCAACTAACAGAGTAACACAGGAAACTGGGACACTGCATCTAACAGAGTAACACAGGAAACTGGGACACTGCATCTAACAGAGTAACACAGGAAACTGGGACACTGCAACTAACAGAGTAACACAGGAAACTGGGACACTGCAACGAACAGAGTAACACAGGAAACTGGGACACTGCAACTAACAGAGTAACACAGGAAACTGGGACACTGCAACTAATAGAGTAACACAGGAAAATGGGACACTGCAACTAACAGAGTAACACAGGAAACTGGGACACTGCATCGAACAGAGTAACACAGGAAACTGGGACACTGCAACTAATAGAGTATCACAGGAAACTGGGACACTGCATCTAAGAGAGTAACACAGGAAACTGGGACACTGCAACTAACAGAGTAACACAGGAAACTGCGACACTGCATCTAAGAGAGTAACACAGGAAACTGGGACACTGCAACTAATAGAGTAACACAGGAAACTGGGACATTGCATCGAACAGAGTAACACAGGAAACTGGGACACTGCAACTAACAGAGTAACACAGAAACTGGGACACTGCAACTAACAGAGTAACACAGGAAACTGGGACACTGCATCGAACAGTTTAACACAGGAAACTGGGGCACTGCATGGAACAGAGTACCACAGGAAACTGGGACACTGCATCGAAAAGAGTAACACAGGAAACTGGGACACTGCATGTAACAGAGTAACACAGGAAACTGGGACACTGCATCGAACAGAGTTACACAGGAAACTTGGACACTGCATCGAACAGATTAACCCAGGAAATTGGGACACTGCAACTATTAGGGTAACACCGGAAGCTGCGACACTGCAACGAACAGAGTAACACAGGAAACTGGGACAGACAATCTAACAGAGTAACACAGGAAACTGGGACAGTGCATCTAACAGAGTAACAGAGGAAACTGGGACACTGCAACTAATAGAATAAAACAGGAAACTGGGACACTGCAACTAACAGAGTAACAAAGGAAACTGGGACACTGCAACTAACAGAGTAACACAGGAAACTGGGACACTGCCTCGAACAGAGTAACAAAGGAAACTGGGACACTGCAACTAACAGAGTAACACAGGAAACTGGGACACTGCATCTAACAGAGTAACACAGGAAACTGGGACACTGCAACGAACAGAGTAACACGAGAAACTGGAACACTGCAACTAATAGATTAACACAGGAAACTGGGACACTGCAACTAACAGAGTAACACAGGAAACTGGGACACTGCATCGAACAGAGTAACACAGGAAACTGGGACACTGCAACTAACAGAGTAACACAGGAAATTGGGACAATGCATCGAACAGAGTAACACAGGAAACAGGGACACTGCATCTAACAGAGTAACACAAGAAACTGGGACACAGAATCGTACAGTTTAACACAGGAAACTGGGGCACTGCATCGAACAGAGTAACACAGGAAACTGGGAAACAGCATCGAACAGAGTAACACAGGAAACTGGGACACTGCAACTAACAGAGTAACACAGGAAACTGGGACACTGCAACTAACAGAGTAACACAGGAAACTGGGATACTGCAACTAACAGAATAACACAGGAAACTGGGACACTGCAACTAACAGAGTAACACAGGAAACTGGGACACTGCAACTAACAGAGTAACACAGGAAACTGGGACACTGCAACTGACAGAATAACACAGGAAACTGGGACACTGCAACTAACAGAGTAACACAGGAAACTGGGACACTGCATCTAACAGAGTAACACAGGAAACTGGGACACTGCAACTAACAGAGTAACACAGGAAACTGGGACACTGCAACTAACAGAGTAACACAGGAAACTGGGACACTGCAACTAACAGAGTAACACAGGAAACTGGGACACTGCAACTAACAGAGTAACACAGGAAACTGGGACACTGCATCGAACAGAGTAACACAGGAAACTGGGACACTGCAACTAACAGAGTAACACAGGAAACTGGGACACTGCATCGAACAGAGTAACACAGGAAACTGGGACACTGCATCTAACAGAGTAACACAGGAAACTGGGACACTGCAACGAACAGAGTAACACAGGAAACTGGGACACTGCAACTAACAGAGTAACACAGGAAACTGGGACACTGCAACAAACAGAGTAACACAGGAAACTGGGACACTGCAACTAACAGAGTAACACAGGAAACTGGGACACTGCATCTAACAGAGTAACACGGGAAACTAAGACACTGCATCGAAAAGAGTAACACAGGAAACTGGGACACTGCATCGAACAGAGTAACACAGGAAACTGGGACACTGCATCGAACAGAGTAACACAGGAAACTGGGACACGTACATCGAACAGAGTAACACAGGAAACTGGGATACTGCAACTAACAGAGTAACACAGGAAACTGGGACACTGCAACTAACAGAGTAATACAGGAAACTGGACACTGCATCGAACAGAGTAACACAGGAAACCTGGGACACTGCATCGAACACAGAGGGAGACAGGAAACTGGGACACTGCATCTAACAGAGTAACACAGGAAACTGGGACACTGCATCTAACAGAGTAACACAGGAAACTGGGACACTGCATCTAACAGAGTAACAATGGAAACTGGGACACTGCAACTAACAGAGTAACACAGGAAACTGGACACTGCAACGAACAGAGTAAACACGAGAAACTGGAACACTGCAACTAATAGAGTAACACAGGAAACTGGGACACTGCAACTAACAGAGTAACACAGGAAACTGGGACACTGCATCGAACAGAGTAACACAGGAAACTGGGACACTGCAACTAATAGAGTAACACAGGAAACTGGGACACTGCATCTAACAGAGTAACACAGGAAACTGGGACACTGCAACTAACAGAGTAACACAGGAAACTGGACACTGCATCTAAGAGAGTAACACAGGAAACTGGGACACTGCAACTAATAGAGTAACACAGGAAACTGGGACACTGCATCGAACAGAGTAACACAGGAAACTGGGACACTGCAACTAACAGAGTAACACAGGAAACTGGGACACTGCAACTAACAGAGTAACACAGGAAACTGGGACACTGCATCGAACAGAGTAACACAGGAAACTGGGACACTGCATCGAACAGAGTAACACAGGAAACTGGGACACTGCATCGAACAGAGTAACACAGGAAACTGGGACACTGCATCTAACAGAGTAACACAGGAAACTGGGACACTGCATCGAACAGAGTAACACAGGAAACTGGGACACTGCATCGAACAGATTAACCCAGGAAATTGGGACACTGCAACTAATAGGGTAACACCGGAAACTGCGACACTGCAACGAACAGAGTAACACAGGAAACTGGGACAGACAATCTAACAGAGTAACACAGGAAACTGGGACAGTCCATCTAACAGAGTAACAGAGGAAACTGGGACACTGCAACTAATAGAATAAAACAGGAAACTGGGACACTGCAACTAACAGAGTAACAAAGGAAACTGGGACACTGCAACTAACAGAGTAACACAGGAAACTGGGACACTGCCTCGAACAGAGTAACAAAGGAAACTGGGACACTGCAACTAACAGAGTAACACAGGAAACTGGGACACTGCATCTAACAGAGTAACACAGGAAACTGGGACACTGCAACGAACAGAGTAACACGAGAAACTGGAACACTGCAACTAATAGAGTAACACAGGAAACTGGGACACTGCAACTAACAGAGTAACACAGGAAACTGGGACACTGCATCGAACAGAGTAACACAGGAAACTGGGACACTGCAACTAACAGAGTAACACAGGAAACTGGGACACTGCATCGAACAGAGTAACACAGGAAACTGGGACACTGCATCTAACAGAGTAACACAGGAAACTGGGACACTGCATCTAACAGAGTAACACAGGAAACTGGGACACTGCATCTAACAGAGTAACACAGGAAACTGGGACACTGCAACTAACAGAGTAACACAGGAAACTGGGACACTGCAACTAACAGAGTAACACAGGAAACTGGGACACTGCAACTAACAGAGTAACACAGGAAACTGGGACACTGCAACTAACAGAGTAACACAGGAAACTGGGACACTGCAACTAACAGAGTAACACAGGAAACTGGGACACTGCATCTAACAGAGTAACACAGGAAACTGGGACACTGCAACTAACAGAGTAACACAGGAAACTGGGACACTGCAACTAACAGAGTAACACAGGAAACTGGGACACTGCAACTAACAGAGTAACACAGGAAACTGGGACACTGCATCGAACAGAGTAACACAGGAAACTGGGACACTGCAACTAACAGAGTAACACAGGAAACTGGACACTGCATCGAACAGAGTAACACAGGAAACTGGGACACTGCAACTAACAGAGTAACACAGGAAACTGGGACACTGCAACGAACAGAGTAACACAGGAAACTGGGACACTGCAACGAACAGAGTAACACAGGAAACTGGACACTGCAACTAACAGAGTAACACAGGAAACTGGGACACTGCAACTAACAGAGTAACACAGGAAACTGGGACACTGCAACTAACAGAGTAACACAGGAAACTGGGACACTGCAACTAACAGAGTAACACAGGAAACTGGGACACTGCAACTAACAGAGTAACACAGGAAACTGGGACACTGCATCTAACAGAGTAACACAGGAAACTGGGACACTGCAACGAACAGAGTAACACAGGAAACTGGGACACTGCAACTAACAGAGTAACACAGGAAACTGGGACACTGCAACTAACAGAGTAACACAGGAAACTGGGACACTGCATCTAACAGAGTAACACAGGAAACTGGGACACTGCAACTAACAGAGTAACACAGGAAACTGGGACACTGCAACTAACAGAGTAACACAGGAAACTGGGACACTGCAACTAACAGAGTAACACAGGAAACTGGGACACTGCAACTAACAGAGTAACACAGGAAACTGGGACACTGCATCGAACAGAGTAACACAGGAAACTGGGACACTGCAACTAACAGAGTAACACAGGAAACTGGGACACTGCATCGAACAGAGTAACACAGGAAACTGGGACACTGCAACTAACAGAGTAACACAGGAAACTGGGACACTGCATCTAACAGAGTAACACAGGAAACTGGGACACTGCAACTAACAGAGTAACACAGGAAACTGGGACACTGCAACTAACAGAGTAACACAGGAAACTGGGACACTGCATCGAACAGAGTAACACAGGAAACTGGGACACTGCAACTAACAGAGTAACACAGGAAACTGGGACACTGCATCTAACAGAGTAACACAGGAAACTGGGACACTGCATCTAACAGAGTAACACAGGAAACTGGGACACTGCAACTAACAGAGTAACACAGGAAACTGGGACACTGCAACTAACAGAGTAACACAGGAAACTGGGACACTGCAACTAACAGAGTAACACAGGAAACTGGGACACTGCATCTAACAGAGTAACACAGGAAACTGGGACACTGCATCGAACAGAGTTACACAGGAAACTTGGACACTGCAACTAACAGAGTAACACAGGAAACTGGGACACTGCATCGAACAGAGTAACACAGGAAACTGGGACACTGCAACTAACAGAGTAACACAGGAAACTGGGACACTGCATCGAACAGAGTAACACAGGAAACTGGGACACTGCAACTAACAGAGTAACACAGGAAACTGGGACACTGCATCTAACAGAGTAACACAGGAAACTGGGACACTGCATCGAACAGAGTAACACAGGAAACTGGGACACTGCAACTAACAGAGTAACACAGGAAACTGGGACACTGCATCGAACAGAGTAACACAGGAAACTGGGACACTGCATCGAACAGAGTAACACAGGAAACTGGGACACTGCATCTAACAGAGTAACACAGGAAACTGGGACACTGCATCTGACAGAGTAACACAGGAAACTGGGACACTGCATCTAACAGAGTAACACAGGAAACTGGGACACTGCAACTAACAGAGTAACACAGGAAACTGGGACACTGCAACGAACAGAGTAACACAGGAAACTGGGACAGCAATCTAACAGAGTAACACAGGAAACTGGGACACTGCAACTAACAGAGTAACACAGGAAACTGGGACACTGCATCGAACAGAGTAACACAGGAAACTGGGACACTGCAACTAACAGAGTAACACAGGAAACTGGGACACTGCATCTAACAGAGTAACACAGGAAACTGGGACACTGCAACTAACAGAGTAACACAGGAAACTGCGACACTGCATCTAAGAGAGTAACACAGGAAACTGGGACACTGCAACTAATAGAGTAACACAGGAAACTGGGACACTGCATCGAACAGAGTAACACAGGAAACTGGGACACTGCAACTAACAGAGTAACACAGGAAACTGGGACACTGCAACTAACAGAGTAACACAGGAAACTGGGACACTGCATCGAACAGAGTAACACAGGAAACTGGGACACTGCATCGAACAGAGTAACACAGGAAACTGGGACACTGCATCGAACAGAGTAACACAGGAAACTGGGACACTGCATCTAACAGAGTAACACAGGAAACTGGGACACTGCATCGAACAGAGTAACACAGGAAACTGGGACACTGCATCGAACAGAGTAACACAGGAAACTGGGACACTGCAACTAACAGAGTAACACAGGAAACTGGACACTGCAACTAACAGAGTAACACAGGAAACTGGGACACTGCAACTAACAGAGTAACACAGGAAACTGGGACACTGCAACTAACAGAGTAACACAGGAAACTGGGACACTGCAACTAACAGAGTAACACAGGAAACTGGGACACTGCAACTAACAGAGTAACACAGGAAACTGGGACACTGCAACTAACAGAGTAACACAGGAAACTGGGACACTGCATCGAACAGAGTAACACAGGAAACTGGGACACTGCAACTAACAGAGTAACACAGGAAACTGGGACACTGCATCTAACAGAGTAACACAGGAAACTGGGACACTGCAACTAACAGAGTAACACAGGAAACTGGGACACTGCAACTAATAGAGTAACACAGGAAACTGGGACACTGCAACTAACAGAGTAACACAGGAAACTGGGACACTGCATCGAACAGAGTAACACAGGAAACTGGGACACTGCAACTAACAGAGTAACACAGGAAACTGGACACTGCATCGAACAGAGTAACACAGGAAACTGGGACACTGCATCTAACAGAGTAACACAGGAACTGGGACACTGCATCTAACAGAGTAACACAGGAAACTGGGACACTGCATCTAACAGAGTAAACACAGGAAACTGGGACACTGCAACGAACAGAGTAACACAGGAAACTGGGACACTGCATCGAACAGAGTAACACAGGAAACTGGGACACTGCATCTAACAGAGTAACACAGGAAACTGGGACACTGCAACTAACAGAGTAACACAGGAAACTGGGACACTGCAACTAACAGAGTAACACAGGAAACTGGGACACTGCAACTAACAGAGTAACACAGGAAACTGGGACACTGCAACTAACAGAGTAACACAGGAAACTGGGACACTGCAACTAACAGAGTACACAGGAAACTGGGACACTGCAACTAACAGAGTAACACAGGAAACTGGACACTGCAACTAACAGAGTAACACAGGAAACTGGGACACTGCAACTAACAGAGTAACACAGGAAACTGGGACACTGCAACTAACAGAGTAACACAGGAAACTGGGACACTGCATCTAACAGAGTAACACAGGAAACTGGGACACTGCATCTAACAGAGTAACACAGGAAACTGGGACACTGCATCGAACAGAGTAACACAGGAAACTGGGACACTGCATCGAACAGAGTAACACAGGAAACTGGGACACTGCAACTAACAGAGTAACACAGGAAACTGGGACACTGCAACTAACAGAGTAACACAGGAAACTGGGACACTGCAACTAACAGAGTAACACAGGAAACTGGGACACTGCAACTAACAGAGTAACACAGGAAACTGGGACACTGCAACTAACAGAGTAACACAGGAAACTGGGACACTGCAACTAACAGAGTAACACAGGAAACTGGGACACTGCAACTAACAGAGTAACACAGGAAACTGGGACACTGCAACTAACAGAGTAACACAGGAAACTGGGACACTGCAACTAACAGAGTAACACAGGAAACTGGGACACTGCATCGAACAGAGTAACACAGGAAACTGGGACACTGCAACTAACAGAGTAACACAGGAAACTGGGACACTGCATCGAACAGAGTAACACAGGAAACTGGGACACTGCATCTAACAGAGTAACACAGGAAACTGGGACACTGCAACGAACAGAGTAACACAGGAAACTGGGACACTGCAACGAACAGAGTAACACAGGAAACTGGGACACTGCAACTAATAGAGTAACACAGGAAACTGGGACACTGCAACTAACAGAGTAACACAGGAAACTGGGACACTGCAACTAACAGAGTAACACAGGAAACTGGGACACTGCATCTAACAGAGTAACACAGGAAACTGGGACACTGCAACTAACAGAGTAACACAGGAAACTGGGACACTGCATCTAACAGAGTAACACAGGAAACTGGGACACTGCATCGAACAGAGTAACACAGGAAACTGGGACACTGCAACTAACAGAGTAACACAGGAAACTGGGACACTGCATCTAACAGAGTAACACAGGAAACTGGGACACTGCATCTAACAGAGTAACACAGGAAACTGGACACTGCTTCGAACAGAGTAACACAGGAAACTGGGACACTGCATCTAACAGAGTAACACAGGAAACTGGGACACTGCAACTAACAGAGTAACACAGGAAATTGGGCACTGCAACTAACAGAGTAACACAGGAAACTGGGACACTGCAACTAATAGATTAACACAGGAAACTGGGACACTGCAACTATTAGAGTAACACAGGAAACTGGGACACTGCATCTAACAGAGTAACACAGGAAACTGGGACACTGCATCTAACAGAGTAACACAGGAAACTGGGACACTGCATCGAACAGAGTAACACAGGAAACTGGGACACTGCATCGAACAGAGTAACACAGGAAACTGGGACACTGCATCTAACAGAGTAACACAGGAAACTGGGACACTGCAACTAACAGAGTAACACAGGAAACTGGGACACTGCAACTAACAGAGTAACACAGGAAACTGGGACACTGCAACTAACAGAGTAACACAGGAAACTGGGACACTGCATCGAACAGAGTAACACAGGAAACTGGGACACTGCAACGAACAGAGTAACACAGGAAACTGGGACACTGCATCGAACAGAGTAACACAGGAAACTGGGACACTGCATCTAACAGAGTAACACAGGAAACTGGGACACTGCAACTAACAGAGTAACACAGGAAACTGGGACACTGCAACTAACAGAGTAACACAGGAAACTGGGACACTGCAACTAACAGAGTAACACAGGACACTGGGACACTGCAACTAACAGAGTAACACAGGAAACTGGGACACTGCAACTAACAGAGTAACACAGGAAACTGGGACACTGCAACTAACAGAGTAACACAGGAAACTGGGACACTGCATCTAACAGAGTAACACAGGAAACTGGGACACTGCATCGAACAGAGTAACACAGGAAACTGGGACACTGCAACTAACAGAGTAACACAGGAAACTGGGACACTGCAACTAAAAGAGTAACACAGGAAACTGGGACACTGCAACTAACAGAGTAACACAGGAAACTGGGACACTGCATCGAACAGAGTAACACAGGAAACTGGGACACTGCATCGAACAGAGTAACACAGGAAACTGGGACACTGCAACTAATAGAGTAACACAGGAAACTGGGACACTGCAACTAACAGAGTAACACAGGAAACTGGGACACTGCAACTAACAGAGTAACACAGGAAACTGGGACACTGCATCGAACAGAGTAACACAGGAAACTGGGACACTGCATCTAACAGAGTAACACAGGAAACTGGGACACTGCATCTAACAGAGTAACACAGGAAACTGGGACACTGCAACTAACAGAGTAACACAGGAAACTGGGACACTGCATCGAACAGAGTAACACAGGAAACTGGGACACTGCAACTAATAGAGTAACACAGGAAACTGGACACTGCAACGAACAGAGTAACACAGGAAACTGGGACATGCATCGAATAGAGTAACACAGGAAACTGGGACACTGCATCTAACAGAGTAACACAGGAAACTGGGACACTGCATCGAACAGAGTAACACAGGAAACTGGGACACTGCAACTAACAGAGTAACACAGGAAACTGGGACACTGCAACTAACAGAGTAACACAGGAAACTGGGACACTGCATCTAACAGAGTAACACAGGAAACTGGGACACTGCAACTAACAGAGTAACACAGGAAACTGGGACACTGCATCTAACAGAGTAACACAGGAAACTGGGACACTGCATCGAACAGAGTAACACAGGAAACTGGGACACTGCATCTAACAGAGTAACACAGGAAACTGGGACACTGCATCGAACAGAGTAACACAGGAAACTGGGACACTGCAACTAACAGAGTAACACAGGAAACTGGGACACTGCATCGAACAGAGTAACACAGGAAACTGGGACACTGCAACTAATAGAGTAACACAGGAAACTGGGACACTGCAACTAACAGAGTAACACAGGAAACTGGGACACTGCATCGAACAGAGTAACACAGGAAACTGGGACACTGCAACTAACAGAGTAACACAGGAAACTGGGACACTGCAACTAACAGAGTAACACAGGAAACTGGGACACTGCATCGAACAGAGTAACACAGGAAACTGGGACACTGCAACTAATAGAGTAACACAGGAAACTGGGACACTGCAACTAACAGAGTAACACAGGAAACTGGGACACTGCAACTAACAGAGTAACACAGGAAACTGGGACACTGCATCTAACAGAGTAACACAGGAAACTGGGACACTGCAACTAACAGAGTAACACAGGAAACTGGGACACTGCATCTAACAGAGTAACACAGGAAACTGGGACACTGCAACGAACAGAGTAACACAGGAAACTGGGACACTGCAACTAACAGAGTAACACAGGAAACTGGGACACTGCAACTAACAGAGTAACACAGGAAACTGGGACACTGCAACTAACAGAGTAACACAGGAAACTGGGACACTGCAACTAACAGAGTAACACAGGAAACTGGGACACTGCATCTAACAGAGTAACACAGGAAACTGGGACACTGCAACTAACAGAGTAACACAGGAAACTGGGACACTGCAACTAACAGAGTAACACAGGAAACTGGGACACTGCAACTAACAGAGTAACACAGGAAACTGGGACACTGCAACTAACAGAGTAACACAGGAAACTGGGACACTGCATCGAACAGAGTAACACAGGAAACTGGGACACTGCATCTAACAGAGTAACACAGGAAACTGGGACACTGCAACTAACAGAGTAACACAGGAAACTGGGACACTGCAACGAACAGAGTAACACAGGAAACTGGGACACTGCATCGAACAGAGTAACACAGGAAACTGGGACACTGCAACTAACAGAGTAACACAGGAAACTGGGACACTGCAACTAACAGAGTAACACAGGAAACTGGGACACTGCAACTAACAGAGTAACACAGGAAACTGGGACACTGCAACTAACAGAGTAACACAGGAAACTGGGACACTGCAACTAACAGAGTAACACAGGAAACTGGGACACTGCATCTAACAGAGTAACACAGGAAACTGGGACACTGCAACTAACAGAGTAACACAGGAAACTGGGACACTGCAACTAACAGAGTAACACAGGAAACTGGGACACTGCAACTAACAGAGTAACACAGGAAACTGGGACACTGCAACGAACAGAGTAACACAGGAAACTGGGAACTGCATCGAACAGAGTAACACAGGAAACTGGGACACTGCAACTAACAGAGTAACACAGGAAACTGGGACACTGCATCGAACAGAGTAACACAGGAAACTGGGACACTGCATCTAACAGAGTAACAATGGAAACAGGGACACTGCAACTAACAGAGTAACACAGGAAACTGGGACACTGCAACGAACAGAGTAACACGAGGAAACTGGGACACTGCATCTAACAGAGTAACACAGGAAACTGGGACACTGCAACTAACAGAGTAACACAGGAAACTGGGACACTGCAACTAACAGAGTAACACAGGAAACTGGGACACTGCAACTAAAGAGTAACACAGGAAACTGGGACACTGCATCGAACAGAGTAACACAGGAAACTGGGACACTGCATCGAACAGAGTAACACAGGAAACTGGGACACTGCATCGAACAGAGTAACACAGGAAACTTGGACACTGCAATCTAACAGAGTAATACAGGAAACTGGACACTGCAACGAACAGAGTAACACGCGAAATTGGAACACTGCAACTAATAGAGTAACACAGGAAACTGGGACACTGCAACTAACAGAGTAACACAAGGAAAAACTGGGACACCTGCAACTAACAGAGTACACAGGAAACTGGACACGGCAACTAACAGAGTAACACAGGAAACTGGGACACTGCAACTACAGAGTAACACAGGAAACTGGGACACTGCAACTAACAGAGTAACACAGGAAACTGGGACACTGCAACTACAGAGTCAACACAGGAAAATGGGACACTGCATCTACAGAGTAACACAGGAAACTGGGACACTGCATCTAAAAGAGTAACACAGGAAACTGGGACACTGCATCTAACAGAGTAACACAGGAAACTGGGACACTGCAACTAACAGAGTAACACAGGAAACTGGGACACTGCAACTAACAGAGTAACACAGGAAACTGGGACACTGCATCGAACAGAGTAACACAGGAAACTTGGACACTGCAACTAACAGAGTAACACAGGAAACTGGGACACTGCAACTAACAGAGTAACACAGGAAACTGGGACACTGCAACTAACAGAGTAACACAGGAAACTGGGACACTGCATCGAACAGAGTAACACAGGAAACTGGGACACTGCATCGAACAGAGTAACACAGGAAACTGGGACACTGCAACGAACAGAGTAACACAGGAAACTGGGACACTGCATCTAACAGTGTAACACAGGAAACTGGGACACTGCATCTAACAGAGTAACACAGGAAACTGGGACACTGCATCTAACAGAGTAACACAGGAAACTGGGACACTGCATCGAACAGAGTAACACAGGAAACTGGGACACTGCAACTAACAGAGTAACACAGGAAACTGGGACACTGCATCTAACAGAGTAACACAGGAAACTGGGACACTGCATCGAACAGAGTAACACAGGAAACTGGGACACTGCATCTAACAGAGTAACACAGGAAACTGGGACACTGCAACTAACAGAGTAACACAGGAAACTGGGACACTGCATCTAACAGAGTAACACAGGAAACTGGGACACTGCAACTAACAGAGTAACACAGGAAACTGGGACACTGCATCGAACAGAGTAACACAGGAAACTGGGACACTGCATCTAACAGAGTAACACAGGAAACTGGGACACTGCATCGAACAGAGTAACACAGGAAACTGGGACACTGCATCGAACAGAGTAACACAGGAAACTGGGACACTGCAACGAACAGAGTAACACAGGAAACTGGGACACTGCAACTAACAGAGTAACACAGGAAACTGGGACACTGCAACTAACAGAGTAACACAGGAAACTGGGACACTGCATCTAACAGAGTAACACAGGAAACTGGGACACTGCAACTAACAGAGTAACACAGGAAACTGGGACACTGCATCGAACAGAGTAACACAGGAAACTGGGACACTGCATCGAACAGAGTAACACAGGAAACTGGGACACTGCATCGAACAGAGTAACACAGGAAACTGGGACACTGCATCTAACAGAGTAACACAGGAAACTGGGACACTGCAACTAACAGAGTAACACAGGAAACTGGGACACTGCAACGAACAGAGTAACACAGGAAACTGGGACACTGCAACTAACAGAGTAACACAGGAAACTGGGACACTGCAACGAACAGAGTAACACAGGAAACTGGGACACTGCAACTAACAGAGTAACACAGGAAACTGGGACACTGCATCTAACAGAGTAACACAGGAAACTGGGACACTGCAACTAACAGAGTAACACAGGAAACTGGGACACTGCAACTAACTGAGTAACACAGGAAACTGGGACACTGCAACTAACAGAGTAACACAGGAAACTGGGACACTGCAACTAACAGAGTAACACAGGAAACTGGGACACTGCAACTAACAGAGTAACACAGGAAACTGGGACACTGCATCGAACAGAGTTACACAGGAAACTTGGACACTGCAACTAACAGAGTAACACAGGAAACTGGGACACTGCATCGAACAGAGTAACACAGGAAACTGGGACACTGCAACTAATAGAGTAACACAGGAAACTGGGACACTGCAACTAACAGAGTAACACAGGAAACTGGGACACTGCATCTAACAGAGTAACACAGGAAACTGGGACACTGCATCTAACAGAGTAACACAGGAAACTGGGACACTGCAACTAACAGAGTAACACAGGAAACTGGGACACTGCAACTAACAGAGTAACACAGGAAACTGGGACACTGCAACTAACAGAGTAACACAGGAAACTGGGACACTGCATCGAACAGAGTAACACAGGAAACTGGGACACTGCATCTAACAGAGTAACACAGGAAACTGGGACACTGCATCGAACAGAGTAACACCAGGAAACTGGACACTGCCCATCTAACAGAGTAACACAGGAAACTGGGGACACTGCATCTAACAGAGTAACACAGGAAACTGGGACACTGCATCTACAGCAGTAACACAGGAAACTGGGACACTGCAACTAACAGAGTAACACAGGAAACTGGGACACTGCCAACTAACAGAGTAACACAGGAAACTGGACACTGCAACTAACAGAGTAACACAGGAAACTGGGACACTGCATCGAATAGAGTACACAGGAAACTGGGACACTGCAAACTATAGAGTAACACAGGAAACTGGGACACTGCATCTAACAGAGTAACACAGGAACTGGGACACTGCAACGAACAGATTAACCCAGGAAACTGGACACTGCACGAACAGAGTAACACAGGAAACTGGGACACTGCAACTTACAGAGTAACACAGGAAACTGGGTCACTGCAACTAACAGAGTAACACAGGAAACTGGGACACTGCAACTAACAGAGTAACACAGGAAACTGGGACACTGCATCTAACAGAGTAACACAGGAAACTGGGACACTGCAACTAACAGAGTAACACAGGAAACTGGGACACTGCAACTAACAGAGTAACACAGGAAACTGGGACACTGCAACTAACAGAGTAACACAGGAAACTGGGACACTGCATCTAACAGAGTAACACAGGAAACTGGGACACTGCATCTAACAGAGTAACACAGGAAACTGGGACACTGCAACTAACAGAGTAACACAGGAAACTGGGACACTGCATCGAACAGAGTAACACAGGAAACTGGGACACTGCAACTAACAGAGTAACACAGGAAACTGGGACACTGCAACTAACAGAGTAACACAGGAAACTGGGACAACTGCATCTAACAGAGTAACACAGGAAACTGGGACACTGCATCGAACAGATAACACAGGAAACTGGGACACTGCAATCTAACAGAGTAACACAGGAAACTGGGACACTGCAACTAACAGAGTAACACAGGAAACTGGGACACTGCAACTAACAGAGTAACACAGGAAACTGGGACACTGCATCTAACAGAGTAACACAGGAAACTGGGACACTGCATCTAACAGAGTAACACAGGAAACTGGGACACTGCATCGAACAGAGTAACACAGGAAACTGGGACACTGCAACTAACAGAGTAACACAGGAAACTGGGACACTGCATCTAACAGAGTAACACAGGAAACTGGGACACTGCAACGAACAGAGTAACACAGGAAACTGGGACACTGCAACTAACAGAGTAACACAGGAAACTGGGACACTGCAACTAACAGAGTAACACAGGAAACTGGGACACTGCAACTAACAGAGTAACACAGGAAACTGGGACACTGCATCTAACAGAGTAACACAGGAAACTGGGACACTGCAACTAACAGAGTAACACAGGAAACTGGGACACTGCATCTAACAGAGTAACACAGGAAACTGGGACACTGCATCTAACAGAGTAACACAGGAAACTGGGACACTGCAATCGAACAGAGTAACACAGGAAACTGGGACACTGCATCGAACAGAGTAACACAGGAAACTGGGACACTGCATCGAACAGAGTAACACAGGAAACTGGGACACTGCAACTAACAGAGTAACACAGGAAACTGGGACACTGCAACTAACAGAGTAACACAGGAAACTGGGACACTGCAACTAACAGAGTAACACAGGAAACTGGGACACTGCAACTAACAGAGTAACACAGGAAACTGGGACACTGCAACTAACAGAGTAACACAGGAAACTGGGACACTGCATCTAACAGAGTAACACAGGAAACTGGGACACTGCAACTAACAGAGTAACACAGGAAACTGGGACACTGCAACTAACAGAGTAACACAGGAAACTGGGACACTGCAACTAACAGAGTAACACAGGAAACTGGGACACTGCATCGAACAGAGTAACACAGGAAACTGGGACACTGCAACTAACAGAGTAACACAGGAAACTGGGACACTGCAACTAACAGAGTAACACAGGAAACTGGACACTGCATCTAACAGAGTACACAGGAAACTGGGACACTGCAACTAACAGAGTAACAAGGAAACTGGGACACTGCATCTAACAGAGTAACACAGGAAACTGGGACACTGCAACTAACAGAGTAACACAGGAAACTGGGACACTGCAACTAACAGAGTAACACAGGAAACTGGGACACTGCATCGAACAGAGTAACACAGGAAACTGGGACACTGCAACTAATAGAGTAACACAGGAAACTGGGACACTGCAACTAACAGAGTAACACAGGAAACTGGGACACTGCATCTAACAGAGTAACACAGGAAACTGGGACACTGCAACTAATAGAGTAACACAGGAAACTGGGACACTGCATCGAACAGAGTAACACAGGAAACTGGGACACTGCAACTAACAGAGTAACACAGGAAACTGGGACACTGCATCGAACAGAGTAACACAGGAAACTGGGACACTGCAACTAACAGAGTAACACAGGAAACTGGGACACTGCATCTAACAGAGTAACACAGGAAACTGGGACACTGCATCTAACAGAGTAACACAGGAAACTGGGACACTGCAACTAAAAGAGTAACACAGGAAACTGGGACACTGCAACGAACAGAGTAACACAGGAAACTGGGACACTGCATCTAACAGAGTAACACAGGAAACTGGGACACTGCAACTAACAGAGTAACACAGGAAACTGGGACACTGCATCTAACAGAGTAACACAGGAAACTGGGACACTGCATCTAACAGAGTAACACAGGAAACTGGGACACTGCAACTAACAGAGTAACACAGGAAACTGGGACACTGCAACTAACAGAGTAACACAGGAAACTGGGACACTGCAACTAACAGAGTAACACAGGAAACTGGGACACTGCAACTAACAGAGTAACACAGGAAACTGGGACACTGCAACTAACAGAGTAACACAGGAAACTGGGACACTGCAAGTAACAGAGTAACACAGGAAACTGGGACACTGCATCGAACAGAGTAACACAGGAAACTGGGACACTGCAACGAACAGAGTAACACAGGAAACTGGACACTGCATCTAACAGAGTAACACAGGAAACTGGGACACTGCAACTAACAGAGTAACACAGGAAACTGGGACACTGCATCGAACAGAGTAACACAGGAAACTGGGACACTGCAACTAATAGAGTAACACAGGAAACTGGGACACTGCAACGAACAGAGTAACACAGGAAACTGGGACAGACAATCTAACAGAGTAACACAGGAAACTGGGACACTGCAACTAACAGAGTAACACAGGAAACTGGGACACTGCAACTAACAGAGTAACACAGGAAACTGGGACACTGCAACTAACAGAGTAACACAGGAAACTGGGACACTGCAACTAACAGAGTAACACAGGAAACTGGGACACTGCATCTAACAGAGTAACACAGGAAACTGGGACACTGCATCTAACAGAGTAACACAGGAAACTGGGACACTGCATCGAACAGAGTAACACAGGAAACTGGGACACTGCAACTAACAGAGTAACACAGGAAACTGGGACACTGCAACTAACAGAGTAACACAGGAAACTGGGACACTGCAACGAACAGAGTAACACAGGAAACTGGGACACTGCAACTAAAGAGTAACACAGGAAACTGGACACTGCATCTAACAGAGTAACACAGGAAACTGGGACACTGCAACTAACAGAGTAACACAGGAAACTGGACACTGCAACGAACAGAGTAACACAGGAAACTGGGACACTGCAACTAACAGAGTAACACAGGAAATTGGGACAATGCATCGAACAGATTAACACAGGAAACAGGGACACTGCATCTAACAGAGTAACACAGGAAACTGGGACACTGCATCGAACAGTTTAACACAGGAAACTGGGACACTGCATCTAACAGAGTAACACAGGAAACTGGGACACTGCATCGAACAGAGTAACACAGGAAACTGGGACACTGCAACTAACAGAGTAACACAGGAAACTGGGACACTGCAACTAACAGAGTAACACAGGAAACTGGGACACTGCATCTAACAGAGTAACACAGGAAACTGGGACACTGCAACTAACAGAGTAACACAGGAAACTGGGACACTGCAACAAACAGAGTAACACAGGAAACTGGGACACTGCATCGAACAGAGTAACACAGGAAACTGGGACACTGCAACTAACAGAGTAACACAGGAAACTGGGACACTGCAACTAATAGAGTAACACAGGAAACTGGGACACTGCAACTAACAGAGTAACACAGGAAACTGGGACACTGCATCGAACAGAGTAACACAGGAAACTGGGACACTGCAACTAACGAGTAACACAGGAAACTGGGACACTGCAACTAACAGAGTAACACAGGAAACTGGGACACTGCATCGAACAGAGTAACACAGGAAACTGGGACACTGCATCGAACAGAGTAACACAGGAAACTGGGACACTGCAACTAACAGAGTAACACAGGAAACTGGGACACGCAACTAACAGAGGTAACACAGGAAACTGGGACACTGCAACTAACAGAGTAACCAGGAAACTGGGACACTGCAACTACAGAGTAACACAGGAAACTGGGACACTGCATCTAACAGAGTAACACAGGAAACTGGACACTGCATCTAACAGAGTAACACAGGAAACTGGGACACTGCAACTAAAAGATTAACACAGGAAACTGGGACACTGCATCTAAACAGAGTAACACAGGAAACTGGGACAGTGCAACTAACAGAGTAACACAGGAAATTGGGACACTGCATCTAAAAGAGTAACACAGGAAACTGGGACACTGCATCTAACAGAGTAACACAGGAAACTGGGACACTGCAATCAACAGAGTAACACAGGAAACTGGGACACTGCATCGAAAGAGTAACACAGGAAACTGGGACACTGCAATAACAGAGTAACACAGGAAACTGGGACATGCATCGAACAGAGTAACACAGGAAACTGGGACACTGCAACTAACAGAGTAACACAGAAACTGGGACACTGCAACTAAAGAGTAACACAGGAAACTGGGACACTGCAACTAACAGAGTAACACAGGAAACTGGGACACTGCAACTAACAGAGTAACACAGGAAACTGGGACACTGCAACTAACAGAGTAACACAGAAACTGGGACACTGCAACTAACAGAGTAACACAGGAAACTGGGACACTGCAACTAATAGAGTAACACAGGAAACTGGGACACTGCAACTAACAGAGTAACACAGGAAACTGGGACACTGCAACTAACAGAGTAACACAGGAAACTGGGACACTGCAACTAACAGAGTAACACAGGAAACTGGGACACTGCAACTAACAGAGTAACACAGGAAACTGGGACACTGCAACTAACAGAGTAACACAGGAAACTGGGACACTGCAACTAACAGAGTAACACAGGAAACTGGGACACTGCATCTAACAGAGTAACACAGGAAACTGGGACACTGCAACTAACAGAGTAACACAGGAAACTGGGACACTGCAACTAACAGAGTAACACAGGAAACTGGGACACTGCATCGAACAGAGTAACACAGGAAACTGGGACACTGCAACTAACAGAGTAACACAGGAAACTGGGACACTGCAACTAACAGAGTAACACAGGAAACTGGGACACTGCAACTAACAGAGTAACACAGGAAACTGGGACACTGCAACTAACAGAGTAACACAGGAAACTGGGACACTGCATCTAACAGAGTAACACAGGAAACTGGGACACTGCATCTAACAGAGTAACACAGGAAACTGGGACACTGCAACTAACAGAGTAACACAGGAAACTGGGACACTGCATCGAACAGAGTAACACGAGAAACTGGAACACTGCAACTAACAGAGTAACACAGGAAACTGGGACACTGCAACTAACAGAGTAACACAGGAAACTGGGACACTGCATCGAACAGAGTAACACAGAAACTGGGACACTGCATCTAACAGAGTAACACAGGAAACTGGGACACTGCAACTAACAGAGTAACACAGGAAACTGGGACACTGCAACTAACAGAGTAACACAGGAAACTGGGACACTGCAACTAACAGAGTAACACAGGAAACTGGGACACTGCATCTAACAGAGTAACACAGGAAACTGGGACACTGCAACTAACAGAGTAACACAGGAAACTGGGACACTGCATCGAACAGAGTAACACAGGAAACTGGGACACTGCAACTAACAGAGTAACACAGGAAACTGGGACACTGCATCGAACAGAGTAACACAGGAAACTGGGACACTGCATCGAACAGAGTAACACAGGAAACTGGGACACTGCAACTAACAGAGTAACACAGGAAACTGGGACACTGCATCGAACAGAGTAACACAGGAAACTGGGACACTGCAACTAACAGAGTAACACAGGAAACTGGGACACTGCAACGAACAGAGTAACACAGGAAACTGGGACACTGCAACTAACAGAGTAACACAGGAAACTGGGACACTGCATCTAACAGAGTAACACAGGAAACTGGGACACTGCAACTAACAGAGTAACACAGGAAACTGGGACACTGCAACTAACAGAGTAACACAGGAAACTGGGACACTGCAACTAACAGAGTAACACAGGAAACTGGGACACTGCATCTAACAGAGTAACACAGGAAACTGGGACACTGCAACTAACAGAGTAACACAGGAAACTGGGACACTGCATCTAACAGAGTAACACAGGAAACTGGGACACTGCATCTAACAGAGTAACACAGGAAACTGGGACACTGCAACTAACAGAGTAACACAGGAAACTGGGACACTGCAACTAACAGAGTAACACAGGAAACTGGGACACTGCAACTAACAGAGTAACACAGGAAACTGGGACACTGCATCTAACAGAGTAACACAGGAAACTGGGACACTGCATCGAACAGAGTAACACAGGAAACTGGGACAGACAATCTAACAGAGTAACACAGGAAACTGGGACAAAGCATCGAACAGTTTAACACAGGAAACTGGGACACTGCATGTAACAGAGTAACACAGGAAACTGGGTCACTGCATCGAACAGAGTAACACAGGAAACTGGGACACTGCAACTAACAGAGTAACACAGGAAACTGGGACACTGCATCTAACAGAGTAACACAGGAAACTGGGACACTGCATCTAACAGAGTAACACGGGAAACTGGGACACTGCATCTAACAGAGTAACACAGGAAACTGGGACACTGCATCGAACAGAGTAACACAGGAAACTGGGACACTGCATCGAACAGAGTAACACAGGAAACTGGGACAGTGCAACTAACAGAGTAACACAGGAAATTGGGACTCTGCATCTAAAAGAGTAACACAGGAAACTGGGACACTGCATCTAACAGAGTAACACAGGAAACTGGGACACTGCAACTAACAGAGTAACACAGTAAACTGGGACACTGCAACTAAAAGAGTAACACAGGACACTGGGACACTGCAACTAACAGAGTAACACAGGAAACTGGGACACTGCAACGAACAGAGTAACACAGGAAACTGGGACACTGCATCGAACAGAGTAACACAGGAAACTTGGACACTGCAACTAACAGAGTAGCACAGGAAACTGGGACACTGCATCTAACAGAGTAACACAGGAAACTGGGACACTGCATCTAACAGAGTAACACAGGAAACTGGGACACTGCAACTAACAGAGTAACACAGGAAACTGGGACACTGCATCTAACAGAGTAACACAGGAAACTGGGACACTGCATCGAACAGAGTAACACAGGAAACTGGGACACTGCATCTAATAGAGTAACACAGGAAACTGGGACACTGCATCGAACAGAGTAACACAGGAACTGGGACACTGCAACTAACAGAGTAACACAGGAAACTGGGACACTGCATCTAACAGAGTAACACAGGAAATTGGGACACTGCATCTAACAGAGTAACACAGGAAACTGGGACACTGCATCTAACAGAGTAACACAGGAAACTGGACACTGCAACGAACAGAGTAACACAGGAAACTGGGACACTGCATCTAACAGAGTAACACAGGAAACTGGGACACTGCAACTAACAGAGTAACACAGGAAACTGGGACACTGCAACTAACAGAGTAACACAGGAAACTGGACACTGCAACTAACAGAGTAACACAGGAAACTGGGACACTGCAACTAACAGAGTAACACAGGAAACTGGGACACTGCATCTAACAGAGTAACACAGGAAACTGGGACACTGCATCTAACAGAGTAACACAGGAAACTGGGACACTGCATCGAACAGAGTAACACAGGAAACTGGGACACTGCATCTAACAGAGTAACACAGGAAACTGGGACACTGCAACTAACAGAGTAACACAGGAAACTGGGACACTGCATCGAACAGAGTAACACAGGAAACTGGGACACTGCAACTAACAGAGTAACACAGGAAACTGGGACACTGCAACTAACAGAGTAACACAGGAAACTGGACACTGCATCTAACAGAGTAACACAGGAAACTGGGACACTGCAACTAACAGAGTAACACAGGAAACTGGGACACTGCAACTAACAGAGTAACACAGGAAACTGGACACTGCATCTAACAGAGTAACACAGGAAACTGGGACACTGCAACTAACAGAGTAACACAGGAAACTGGGACACTGCATCTAACAGAGTAACACAGGAAACTGGACACTGCAACTAACAGAGTAACACAGGAAACTGGGACACTGCATCTAACAGAGTAACACAGGAAACTGGGACACTGCAACTAACAGAGTAACACAGGAAACTGGGACACTGCAACTAACAGAGTAACACAGGAAACTGGGACACTGCAACTAACAGAGTAACACAGGAACTGGGACACTGCATCGAACAGAGTAACACAGGAAACTGGGACACTGCAACTAACAGAGTACACAGGAAACTGGGGACACTGCATCTAACAGAGTAACACAGGAAACTGGGACACTGCATCGAACAGAGTAACACAGGAAACTGGGACACTGCAACTAACAGAGTAACACAGGAAACTGGGACACTGCATCTAACAGAGTAACACAGGAAACTGGGACACTGCATTAACAGAGTAACAAGGAAACTGGGACACTGCAACTAACAGAGTAACACAGGAAACTGGGACACTGCAACTAACAGAGTAACACGAAACTGGGACACTGCAACTAACAGAGTAACACAGGAAACTGGGACACTGCAATTAACAGAGTAACACAGGAAACTGGGACACTGCATCGAACAGAGTAACACAGGAAACTGGGACACTGCAACTAACAGAGTAACACAGGAAACTGGGACACTGCATCTAACAGAGTAACACAGGAAACTGGGACACTGCAACTAACAGAGTAACACAGGAAACTGGGACACTGCATCTAACAGAGTAACACAGGAAACTGGGACACTGCATCTAACAGAGTAACACAGGAAACTGGGACACTGCAACTAACAGAGTAACACAGGAAACTGGGACACTGCATCTAACAGAGTAACACAGGAAACTGGGACACTGCAACTAACAGAGTAACACAGGAAACTGGGACACTGCAACGAACAGAGTAACACAGGAAACTGGACACTGCAACGAACAGAGTAACACAGGAAACTGGGACACTGCATCTAACAGAGTAACACAGGAAACTGGGACACTGCATCGAACAGAGTAACACAGGAAACTGGGACACTGCAACTAAAGAGTAACACAGGAAACTGGGACACTGCAACTAACAGAGTAACACAGGAAACTGGACACTGCAACTAACAGAGTAACACAGGAAACTGGACACTGCAACTAACAGAGTAACACAGGAAACTGGGACACTGCATCTAACAGAGTAACACAGGAAACTGGGACACTGCAACTAACAGAGTAACACAGGAAACTGGGACACTGCATCGAACAGAGTAACACAGGAAACTGGGACACTGCAACTAACAGAGTAACACAGGAAACTGGGACACTGCAACTAACAGAGTAACACAGGAAACTGGACACTGCAACGAACAGAGTAACACAGGAAACTGGGACACTGCAACTAACTAGAGTAACACAGGAAACTGGGACACTGCAACTACTAGAGTAACACAGGAAAACTGGGCACACTGCAACTAACAGAGTAACACAGGAAACTGGGACACTGCATCTAACAGAGTAACACAGGAAACTGGGACACTGCATCTAATAGAGTAACACAGGAAACTGGGACACTGCATCTAACAGAATAAAACAGGAAACTGGGGACACGCAACTAACAGAGTAACACAGGAAACTGGGACACTGCATCGAACAGAGTAACACAGGAAACTGGGACACTGCATCGAACAGAGTAACACAGGAAACTGGGACACTGCAACTAACAGAGTAACACAGGAAACTGGGACACTGCACTAACAGAGTAACACAGGAAACTGGGACACTGCATCTAACAGAGTAACTCAGGAAACTGGGACACTGCATCGAACAGAGTAACACAGGAAACTGGGACACTGCAACTAACAGAGTAACACAGGAAACTGGGACACTGCAACTAACAGAGTAACACAGGAAACTGGGACACTGCAACTAACAGAGTAACACAGGAAACTGGGACACTGCAACTAACAGAGTAACACAGGAAACTGGGACACTGCATCGTAACAGAGTAACACAGGAAACTGGGACACTGCAACTAACAGAGTAACACAGGAAACTGGGACACTGCATCGAACAGAGTAACACAGGAACTGGGACACTGCAACTAACAGAGTAACACAGGAAACTGGGACACTGCAACGAACAGAGTAACACAGGAAAACTGGGACAGCAATCTAACAGAGTAACACAGGAAACTGGGACACTGCAACTAACAGAGTAAACACAGGAAACTGGGACACTGCATCTAACAGAGTAACACAGGAAACTGGGACACTGCATCTAACAGAGTAACACAGGAAACTGGGACACTGCATCGAACAGAGTAACACAGGAAACTGGGACAGTGCATCTAACAGAGTAACACAGGAAACTGGGACATACTGCATCTAAAAGAGTAACAGCAGGAAACTGGACACTGCAACTAACTAGTAACACAGGAAACTGGGACACTGCAACTAACAGAGTAACACAGGAAACTGGGACAACTGCAACTAACAGAGTAACACAGGAAACTGGACACTGCAACTAACAGAGTAACACAGGAAACTGGGACACTGCAACTAACAGAGTAACACAGGAAACTGGGACACTGCAATAACAGAGTAACACAGGAAAC